>ML685800.1:879000-961478 GCA_007922175.1 Pelusios castaneus
GCCCCCCCCCCCCCCCAGGTGCATGTGGAAGGCCGGCTAAGCACCCTCGATGGCTGGCATCTGGGCTGTGTGTTGCTCAAGCCAGGATTCGCGCATTTCGCCCCAGGCGTGTAACATATCTGGGGGATGGGCGTCCGTGTGTGCTCGGGATGCTGTGCCAGGCTAGCGTGATGGCGTCGTGGCCGGTAGGGCGCACGGCCGGCTCCTTTTGGGCCCAGCTCACCCACAGCTGGTCGAGGCGAGTACAGTGTTTGCTAAAGGCAGGGTTCCCAGCACTCAGCTTCAACTGCCACTGAGGCCACCGGGTGAGAGAAAAACGGTTTTCAATTGTGTGAACTGCTTCAGCTGAAAGTGAGCTAAGTTACACCAGCAACTCCACTGGTGAATGTCTCACATGCTACCAGCCACCGCAGCCTGGGGCAGGATCCTGGCTCTGTTTGTCTCTACCCGAGCGCTATCTGCTCGAGGCATCTAGTGTGCGCTCATCGGTGTGGTATCTTTGCAGTGTGAGAGAAAAATCTTGTTTACAACGGACGCTACATTTCCTCCTAGCAGGTTGGACGAAGACAACTATTTATTTATAATGCAGCCATTAGCCTACGGGAAATGATGTCCGAGAGGCATTTGTGTGTGCTCGCTCGCTCCCACAGCCCACATGGTTCGTGGGAGGGCTCCTGCCCGGGAGTCAGAATTCAGTACTAGTCATAATAAAAAAAATGACATAAAGAAATAGGCCCTGACTCTGCCGTTGCTGGGATATTGTTTAGCCGAGGCCTGCGCCTTCTAACGCAAGCAACACTTGGTAGCGCAAATGGTAGAACACACAACTGCTGTGTTGTGGTTTTCCAATTGAGGGTGCGGACCCAGCACTGGACTGCAGCCCCACATGCAATGGGTTGTAGCACACACGTGTGCATAGGTGCACGCCCAGGCCCACACCCACACACACACACACACACACACACACACACACACACACCCCCCCAAGGAACAACTGGCATGCAGTGCTGCAAGATGTAAATTCTAGTTGTGGGGACAGAAAGCTGCCGGCTACAGCGGGCTGAAGCTATTAGGTCTCAGGCCCTGCACAGAGCCGATGTGTTGGACCATTAGCCTGGGGCTGGGTCTCCATAGAAAGGTGATTTCGCCGCCATGACTGCTATTTGGGTGCCTGTTCCAAGTGAAAGAAAAGATGGCTCAAAACTGTGAGACAAAGGGAATAGTTCAGGAACTAGTTATGCTTCAAGATGTACAAGAATCCTCTAAAAGCACAGCACTAAAAAGGGAAATCCTCAAAGGAGCTACTTCAGTATGGAAAGAGTAGCGTATGATTTGATTTTAAAGTCTGATCAGGAGATTATAAACACCATCAGACAGGCTCAGATATGAAATCTTTGCCTACGAGAAAAGAGGCGGAAATACCTCAAACTATTGCAACAATGGGTGTGATAATTTTAGAACATCCTTAAGTCACCCTCACTTTCTGGAATTATATTGAGCAATTGTTTCTGGCAAATAAGCTACTTTACCTCAAATTTCATGTTGAAAGTGCTGTAAAAGTGAAATGTGGAACTCATTCTTCCATGTCACTGATTTAGAAGCCCAAAATACATCTGTTCCACATGACCAAATCCAGACTTTGCTTTCACAGAAGACTAGCTATATTTGCAATTACTTTAAATATATTCCTGTTGATTTCATTCACGTGCAGTGTAACTTGTAAAATCAAGGAAAAAAAATCCTAACTCTTTTGCTTATCCTAAAATATCTGAATGTATACATTTCCCTAAAACTGTATCAATTAATTTTAGTGTAATTTTACTCTCACACTGTGAAATCCTAGCTCTCAAAATGTAAAAATGAAAGATTGCCACCATACTTTTAGACTAAGTGCATAAATATAAAAATAGGGGCAGATACTGATAAATATTTTTACAGCAGTTTAGGGCTGGAGTAACTCTTTATGGTGTCAGTGGACTGACTCCAGATTTGCCCTGTTAAAGCTGCAATACTCTGACTGCAGTTAGTTTACAGAAACTTGGCTATCTAGCTCCACTACAAAAATGCATTGATTATCTCTTGTAGTCTGTGCATTTTAAAAATGTATTCAGTTCAACTTCTTTTTAAAAGTGTATCAAAACGAAATTATAGCCAAACTCTGTGGGAGAACTCTGTTTAAACACTTCCCTACTGTTCTATTGGAGTTTTGCAGTGAGCACTTGAGAGCAAGGGTAATTTGTGTACCAGGATGCTTTAAAATAAGCCTCCATAATTACAAAAATGCAGGGCTTAAATTTATAGTAAAAACCCACACACTGCTGGCAAACCTGTGACTACATCTGGAAAACATTAAGGATGCTATTAAAATAGTCCAGCATAAACTAGAACTGAAATGTAAATTACAGTGTTACTTTTCAACCCAAACAACCATTTTTAGGAAGTACATTTTGAACGTGAAGCACTTTCTTATTTGAGACAACACTGAATTTTATGTAGTTTAGCTATACTTGAGCATAAGTTTTTACACCTGATTTTGTCCTGTTTTTTTGACCAGTGACCTCATTTATTTATTTATTTTTTAGTGCCCTCCTATAATTTGTTGTTTAAAGTATTTCCAGGGGCTGCTGATCCAGCTGTTGGGAAGGATAATGATTGGCTGTCAAAGGAAGATTTAAAGTGTGACTGCATCAGTTCAACATTTATTTTATTAAAAAGGGGGAAATGTTTTCAAACACTGAACATTTACTACTTTTTTTTATAAAAAACAGAAATAGGCAAAATGCCCATTTGTCCTATTTACATAATACATTACAATATTTCTCAAGGTTTACAATTATTTACACTATATAAAATTATCAGTAAACTAGATTTGTTTTTTTACAAGCCATCAAGCCCTGTCCTTCTAGTGTAGATGATGGCAGACCAGAATATTATTGCACCAATGAAACAAACAGAGTGTTTCTCTTAGCCATACCGTCAACTGAAATCTAAAATAACTTCATTAGCTACAGTAACATTCATTAAATCCCATCTAGGATTGACTGACTTCTGGCAGTTTCCATACAAACATTGTCTTATAAAGCAACTGGGGGAAATTACAATCATAGATACAGTATTTACAGCTTCTTCTATACAATCTGTACAGAGTTGCTGAGTCACCCTTCAGAGAAGCTCTATAAATAAATCCTATTCTCCTGAGTGGGAGAAAAGAGTCAGGCTGATATAGTCCCTTTAAATTCTCTTCAGGAGATGCCAGGCTCACCCTCCTCGAGTCAAATGCATGGCTAGAGCTCTGTTGTCTAAGTAGTACCAGCTACAGATATGTGAATGATCCTGCACCTGAGCGGTTAAATAACGTCCTGTCTCCTTGCTACATGTGCCTTTTCATGTGCAGAGCCAGGTGGTCTGACCGAGAGAAAGCCCTGTCGCAGAGGTGGCATTGGAAGGGCCGATGGCCAGTGTGCTTGCGATAGTGACGTGTCAGCTCATCAGAGCGAGCAAACTTCCAGCCGCAGCCTTCCCAGTTACAGTGATACGGTTTCTCACCTGTTGGGAAAATCAGACAGTCTGTGACTCAGTGAATTCCTCCCACACACTACACCAGGGGTTGGCAGCCTTTGCGAACCCCTGTGCCGGCCTCTCCTCCTCAACCCTCAGCTGGTGCCGACGACCCACTCATGGAAAGAAGGCACTTGGAGTGGCTCCTCTCAGCAGCGTGCCTGAGGACCCCTATCCCCAGGCACACCATGGAAGAAGTTGCCTGGAGTGACTCCTTTCGGCAGCGGCACACCCACGCTCTGAGCGGCTTCTTTACATGGTATCCTGGGGCATGGACGTGGCAGGGACCTCCGCACTGCAGCCGCCCCCGAAAGAAGCCACTTGGAGTGTCTTTTAGTGGCAGGAGTGGCAATTTCTGTGGCATCACAGAGGATGCCGAGTGCCGCTCCAAACAGGCTCACGGGCCATTGTTGTCCCACGGGTTGCCTACCCCTGCACTAGACAGTCTGTAAACTCCCTCACTATGTCCCAGCATGATCCTCATCTTTATCTTGGCTTTTTCTATTGGTGCCCAGCATTAGAGTATCTAAGTGCCTCCCAGGATAATTAGATTACAGTAGCAATTCTGCTCCCTTCTCCCGGGAGAAGAGGCTCTCTGTCCCAGGAATAGAATTGTGGGGTTTTGTTTGTTTGTTTGGGGGGGGGGGGGAAGGAGTGATTGGAGTTGCAAGTGTCATTACAGTTATAAATGGAAAATGTTAGCAAAAGCACATGCAGAAAGAGACAGCTCCCAGCCACTACAGGGTTATTAACTTCTCAGACCATGAACGGGCTCAGCTGGATTAACTAACTTCTCATACGATGCAGGTTACATTCTGCTCTGAGAATGAGTTTTGTGGCAGGGGCTTTCTGGGTACCCATCCATAGCAAACCCTCTGGTGCCCCCTTATAGCCAAGCACTGGGCTGCATTTACCTGTGTGTGTTCTAAGGTGGGCCTTCAAGTGGGAGCTCTTGGTATAGGTTTTCCCACAGCCTGCATAGGTGCATGTGTGTGTGGCTGTCCTCTTCCTGGGCCAGGACCGTCGCCCTCTTTTGGGCTTGGCCTCCATGAGCTCCAATGGAGAGGAGGGAGGGGTCAGCATGCCTCTTGGAGCCGAGGGTTGCAGAGGCAGGCTGTCCTCAAGCAAACCAAACTGAGAGGCGCTCTGGTACTGGAAGTGGGGCTGGTGCCGGTGGAAGCCTGTGGCAGGATGATAGCTTTGCTGGAATGCCACTGACGAGGGGCAGATCATCTGTGGTTGGCAGTCATTCATCATGAGGTCATCAGGGCTCAACGGGGGTGTCTCTGCACCAGGGATCTGGGGGGAGCTGGCCATCCTGGGCTGCTCATAGGCCATCATGCAGGTTGCATTGCCTTCTTGCTTGATCTTAGGGCACGTCTGAGGGACAAGGCCCATGATGGGTCCATAACTGTCCATGTCAGGTTCTGGTTTAATGTTGTCCACAAAGTGCGGGCTCCCAAAGCCGGCTGTCACAAAGAACCGTCCCTGCACATTGCTGGGGAGGCAGAAGTTTGAGTCCATCTCAGCTCTGATCACCTCTGCCATGAGGCTGGAGCTGTAAGGAGGTGGATTGTTCTGCTCCAGGGAACTGTAGCATCCAGAGGGTGGATTTGTTGGGTAGAAGCTGCTGGGCTCTGCCTGCACCAAGGAATAATCCCCACTGGGTGAATTCTGGCTGAAGCTGTCATTGCCCATGGAAAGGATAAAATCCAAAACGTTGTTGAGATCTTCATCCTCTTTCCGAGGGGAGAAACTGCCCAGTCCCGGCCTCAGCTCAGGCATGGTGCAGCTGACGGCAAGGTCCTTGTCCCCCTGGGCACATTTCCACCTCTGAGAAAGAAAAGCAGAGCCCATTAGCGCTGCGAGGGAGCAGCTGGGGGCGCAGAGGCCAGGGGCCGCTCAGTGGTGACCCGCGGGCGGTAGCAAAGCCGGGGCAGTCCCTGGCCCTCCCCGCACCCCCGGGATCCCCCGCTCTCGGCTGCCCTCGGGGCGCCCCGCGGCCGGACACTCACGTCGTGGAAAGTTTTCTCCCTGCAGGGGCTGGCGAAGGTGGCGAAGGAGGGAAGGGCGGTATCGCTCAGCGCCATGGTCCCGGCTCGGCTGCTGCGGGCGCTGGCTGGAGGGGCTGGGCGCTGCGGCCGGGCCTCCCCACCTTATAACCGGCCTGCCCGGGCCCGCAGGCCAATTGCAGGGAGCGGAGGAAACGCGTCCCGGACGGGGCGGGCGGGAGCGAGCCGGGCGCGACCTAAATTTAGCCCCGCTATAAAAGGAGGCAGCGGCCGCAGCTGCAGCTCCCGCCGGAGCGGGGCGGAGCGGGGCGGGGACGGGACGGTGCAGCCGGGCCCCCGGGGGTCCCACGCAGCGGCTCCAGGGGGGCAGGAGCGGTCTTTGCTGCCGGGCTGCGGGCCGCCCCTGGTGGAGGGTAACTCGGCCCCGCGCCCCCAGCTGCAGCGAGCCGGGCAGCCGCCTGGGTCCCCCTCGCACCGGGCCGGGCCGGGCCGGGCCGCAAACCCCGACGCTCCGGTGTGTTTCGCGGAAGGAGGCTGACCCGGCTCCTCGCTCTGGGGCCAGATCCGGGGCTTCTCCCTTGGGAGACCAGCCCGGACCAGACCCGCCGGGGAGGCTTTAGGGCGGCTGGGGCTTGTCTGGACCCCTCAGGCCCCATTCAGCCCCACACAGCTCCGGCCTCCCTGGGAGCTGGTCCTCAGCCACAGCTGCTGGCCTGGGTCACAAGCGCCTGGAAACACGCCGGACACAGCAGTTTCAGGGAAGAATCAGGCCCTTTCTTCAGCTGAAATGTGGCATTTGTGGGATTTTTGCTCTGAATTTGCCTGAAAATGACCAGTCGAAATGATTTGTTACAGCCATACAATAATCACAACAACGTCACTTCTCAGTCAGGATTCAGCGGAGCCTGGTGCTGGTGCTGGTGCTGGTCCTGGTCACCACCTAGATCAGTGACCTGCAAAGGAGGGGGAGGAAACAAGGGGTTTCTAACGGGCAGTGCCTCTTTGCCAGGCCTCCTCCAGCATAAATCCACAGCTAGAGTCAGCCTAGCTCAACCGAAGACTTCACCTCCCTGAGCAATAATAGCTACATCGACACAACTATTCTCCCCTTTACTTAGCTGTGTCTACACCAGGGATTAGGCCAGTGAGGGGGAGGGGCGGATCTTTACTTAAATTCCAAAAATATAGAGCTCCATAAGCGCACTTCTCCAAGAAGATGGCTTGTTTATCCCAGTAACTCTGGTTCTGTGAGACAATGCCCACAGACAGACCACATTCCAGCATTGCTGCCTAGAGGGATTCCTAACCCTGTGGGGAAAAATTAAGGGTGTTTGGGGGACAACTCCCCCTTTTATACTCTGAGTCCCTTGTAAGGGGATAAACAGACTGGTCTCGAGGGATGCTGAAAGATTCTGAACCTGCATGCTAGGGGATTTCATTTCAGGAGAGTGCGTCCATGTAGGCAACTGTCCCAGGGAAACACAGTAACTGTGGTAATTAACTGATATTTTTAAATAGCTACACATTATTAAAAAAATCAGACGAGTGATTAATATCCTTGCATTTGAATAAAAATGTTCCCCAAATAGCCAGGAGACGTAGTCAATCTCCTGTGAATGGAGTAGAAGCAATACACTTGAATGCATGGTAACAGAGTACACAAAGATGTATGACTCACAGCAATATAATGTTACACTTGTGTCATCTTTAAATGTAAACACTTTTCCTCTAATAAAATATTAGTAAGTGTACGCTATGTATATATGGAGATATGAGTCAGCCAAAAAAGTGTCCTCTCTTGAATGCTGAATGAATGTGTATGTTCCCTGGATAACACGCTGAGTGTCTGTGGCAGTTTACATTGTGATTTCAGCAACTGCTACAAAAAATATTTTGTTTCTAGGCTAGACAGCTGTAAGTGCAAGTTGAACTGTAAAGGTCTAGTCAGATTCTGTTGTCAATTAGGTGCTGGAAGCACATGAGTATGTAACCCCATAGTCACTTGCATAAGCCAAGGTGTATTGTGTTTGCTTCTTTGGATAAAGGAAATGTGAAGTGGCTACTGAAGATGAAAGCCAAGTACACAAAATAATCAGCTCTCCACCTCCAGTTTCTCTTTGTCCTCAGTAGAACCGTTAAGCTAAACAAAACAAAAAGTCAGGGTATAGTAAAGTTGATGAGTTGAAGTGAAGAGTTTACTTATGTTGTGAGTCACTCGTTACGTGCAAACCTTGTAACAATTTGCCACAATCTTCCTCTTGCTTCATTACAAGTGTGCTGAAACTTTTACAGTTTTTCATACTGTGCAAGGTTTTTTAATAAATAGCCCAAACCAGATGATACTGATCCCATTGACACCAGTGTGAATTATGCCGCTGAAGTCAGTAGAGTTACACTAATGTATAAAAACCAGCACCTGAGGCTAGAAGGAAATTGTTGTAAAGTGTCTTTTTTAATTTGCTATGAGAGGAATGCTAATGGCTCTGATGTGGGAGGTTAGAATAGAACACAAGACACTCCAGTTGAAAAATGCATATTATGTCGGCAAGGTTGATTTTCTATCATTCATTGCTGCTCTCTGTTGGTTTAATACGTTGAACGGAGCTTGTTGCCAGTTTGTTAATAGTTGTAATCCAGACCCTAGACTTTAATGAGTGGATCAGAGCTCCTGCTGTATAGCGGGAATGCAGCAGTACAGAAAGGCTGTAATTGACTCACCTGGGACATACCTTCTCCATTGAACATTTTAAGTCAGGACAGAATTCAAACAAGAATGTCCTTTATCCCTGGGCAGTTCACAGATGGCCTCTGCCTGATGCTCAATGGCATGACATTAGAATAGGTGCGCTCAGAATCAGGCCCATTAACTTCGCATACCATTACTTTGTTGAAAACTACAGCATCAACAACATATCTGGACTATTCACACGTTGTGTAAGCAGGAAAGATGTAATAATGTACCTTTGCCTCAACGATACCAAACACAGAGATAAATTCATTTGTATTCCTTTTTTTAAAAAAATTTAGCTTTGAAATAAAGCGTCTGACAAAGGGGGGTTTTCTCCCACGAAAGCTCATGTGATAAATAAATTGGTTGATCTTTAAAAGTGTCCCAGAACTCCTTGTTTGTTTTGCTGACAGACTAACACAGCTCCCCCTTTAACGTTAGAATTAAGGTTTGTGGAAGGTGTGAGACTGGCCATGACAAGTCTTTTATCTACCCAGGTAAAGCTCAGGTAATGCCAGTGTAAACTTCCCTCCTGATGTCTCTCGGGCATGTCCCAGAGGGACACCTCTAGTCTCTGAGCCAAGTTAACAGGCAGTGTAAATTCACTGGTTTCAGTGGCGTAACATCAGATTAATTTCATGTGCATTCAACCTTGCTAAACATCAAACAAGCTAGAGTGTTTTTCTCTATGGTCTTAGTGGGCATTGTCTATGTTGAGACATATTATGTCGGTATGTTGACATGCTGCTGAGATGCAATCATCAAAGATGCTCATTTGCTACGTTACGTGTGCGATGTCAATAGGTAGCTGTTGTTATTATTAGATGCCATCATGATTTGTGACATGAGGCAACTGAGTGTTTACACCTCTGTCTATCTCGTGCCATGTTTCTTGTTCCATTGTAGTCTGCTTCTACAACAGGAGCATCTATTAGTCTCTTCCGGTGCGTCTACACTTGTAAATTAAGTCGATTTAAGCTCGCTTAGGTTGATTTAATCTACTCTGCGTCTACACTACACTTTCCTTAAGTCGACTTAAGCAAGCTGCTTAAGTCGACTTAAAGAAAATTAAGTCGACTTAATAAAACCTCCTTTTAAGTCGACTTTTGGCTTAAGTCAACTTTCTAAAATCGACTTAAGCCAGTGTAGACCTGGAGTAGCCCTAAGTCGACTCTAAGTCAACTTAGGGCTCTCCAGGACTCCCCCACTGCCATCCCTGCTGGGGGGGGGTCACAGGGAGAGCCTGGCATGCCCCCCCAAAGGGCAGGGCAGAGCCCAGCCCACCCTGCCCCTATGCCCTGCCAGGGTCCCTGTCCCCCTTTGCCCCATTGTACGCAGGTACAATGGGGCAAAGGCTGAGCCCCCTGGCACTTGGCAAGGGGTGCCCCCCACCACCACCGTGGACCTGTCCCAGGTCCACCTAGCCCCTAGAAGTTGACCTAGGCATCCAGTGTGGACGCTCTAGGTCGACTTTGTAGGGTCCCCCCTAAGTCGACTTAAAATTTAGGAGTGAACATGTTAAGTCAACTTAGCTAAGTCGACCTAAATTAACAAGTGTAGACATAGCCTTCTTTTTCCATCTTCCACAAGTGGTATCCAGTCAAGAGCTTGTACAGAAATACCTTTTTTGACATTCGTACAACATGCTTAACTCACTTCACCCATCTTTCTCAAGTCACTGACTGTTGACCAGTCCTTTGTAATACATCGGCATTATTAGTTAGTTTAGTTTATCCCACGAGTGGACACCAAATAATCTCTCCAAGCCTCTCTAATGGACTGCATTAGGTTTCCTGTTGTTGACTTCTAGCATCTGCCAAGGTAAGAAACCATCTATCAGTGTGGTATCACAGTAACTTTGTGCAACTTTATCTTGGTTCTTGTGCATCTCCTGCCTTTTCCAAATATTTGTCAGTCTTGAAAAAGCTCCACTTGCGTTCCCAGATTGTGATTCCAAGATATACAAACATACATAGCGTCACTGCTGACTCCTCTTTCAATTAGCACGACTAGTGTTCTTTGGGCAGATTCTTAATCCTACTTCGGCAGCCTCGTGTTTGCCATAGATAGCAGTGTTTTTTGTGGCATCATCACCTGTGTCCAATGTGATTTGAGAAGTCAAGTTCTTTAAAATGTCCTGTACTTCACATCAAACCTGCATCTTCTTTGAATGTTGCTCTTTTCATCATGTAATCTGTCACAATGCAGAAATAACAGGCAACCCTGCCACACTTGGGTGATGATATCAAGTCCATTGGTCTCTCTACTTTCTCTCCATACACAGCATTTAAACCTCCATACAGCACCTTGACCAGCAACATTCTCTTTCTAAGAAGCCCATTTTGTCAGAAGATCGTTCATAGTGACTCTCTCAGGCTATGTCTACACTTGTAAATTTAGGTCAACTTTAGCTAAGTTGACTTAGTGCGTCTACACCTAAATTTAAAGTCGACGTAGGGGGGAACTTACAAAGTCGACCTAGAGTGTCCACACTGGATGCCTAGGTCAACTTCTAGGGGTTAGGGGGACCTAGGGCAGGTCCACAGGGGCAGGAGGGGGCACCCTTTGCCCAGTGCCAGGGGGCTTAGCCTTTGCCCCATTGTACCTGCGTACAATGGGGCAAAGGGGGACAGGGACCCTGGCAGGGCATAGGGGCAGGGTGGGGTGGGCTGGGCTCTGCCCTGCCCTGTGGGGGGGCATGCCAGGCTCCCCCTGTGCCCCCCCAGCAGGGAGGGCAGTGAGGGAGTCCTGGAGTAGCCCTAAGCCCTAACTTGCTTAAGTCGACTTAAGGAAACTGTAGTGTAGGCGCAGGGTAAATTACGTCGACTTAATTTACAAGTGTAGACACACCCTATGACTGCAGTCAAAAGCTTTGGTGAAATCTATGAAGTTCACCTCTAATTTTCATTGGTAGGCAAGCCCTTAGTCGATTGTAAAGATGTGATCTACACATGATCTTATAATCTAACGCCTGCTTGTGCATTGTGCAATGTTTCATCTGTGACAAGTTTGACTCTGTTCAATAGTCTATTGCAGAACACTTTTCCAGATACTGAAAGTAATGTTCCTCATTACAGTGATGTCATATTAGTTGGTTTTTGTGCAGTCCTCTTACTGATTTCACAAAGGTTCATAAATATAATTTAGATAGTGACAGCTTTTGGTCATAACAGACCCAGTCAGGATGACTTCTGTTGATCTAGAGAGGACAAATGGGCTTACACTACATTTCCACAGCTAGTTCTAATTGTAAAAAAATTACTAATTTGTACAGAAATGGGCATGAAAAATGTGATCTGACTGTTAAAGTGATTTATGAATCTGACTAATCATAAGAAAATCAAATACTTTATGGTGGAAGTTTGCATGAATGGAAATTAGTTTTTCTTCTAAATAATTTTTATCTGATATGTTCAGAATTAACATTTTCTACAGTAAATGAGTTCTTATGATTTTGGGAGAGTAGGCAGCGATGGATACAATAGTTAATGTTCAGGCTAGCCTACCCTAGTCTATCTAGGGAGATTTCAGCCCAAAATAATTATGCTGGTTTATTAGTTACCTGCTTTGCTTAGATCTGCTATTTGGTTCCTGTCATCATTTGCCAGCATATATTTTGAATTCACATGAGGCTGTGTAGGCTGCATTCCACATTTCCTGTTTAGCTGTCAATTAAGGATTAAGAACCCAATTCCTGCCAGCTATTTCATTTTTTTAATCTTATAGACAAATGAGTGAACCCCAGCTTCAAATGTTCTGCTGAGTACTACCAATCTGGTGCCGTAAAATGGAAACTTGTGTCTGTGAAGCCACCAAAATGGTCAGAGGAACATATCAAAATTAATGACTTTCAAATGCTGCCAAATGCTCCTTTTAGAAACATTCAAATGTACAATGAAGAGTTTGTTAGATGTACCTGCACGATTGATAGTACAGTGGGGCAGAAGGTACTTGTGTAATTTAATTCAGAAAGATGACTATTATTTTTTAATAAGGATTCATATTATGGTAGCAGCCATCACAAGTGGGGCTCCATTACCCTGGACGCTGCAAAAGGCAGATAAAGAGATAGTCCCTGGCCCAGAAGTTTTATCTGAATTAATGTGATTTTTTTAAGGGAGCCATCCCAGATATGAGATCCAGCTGGACCTGGGAAGAAGCGGATCAGGGTGGCAGTATTAACCCCTTGGTCTGTCACAGCACCAGATGGGGAAATAGGATGCCTGCGCGGGTCACAAGAATGGAACTGAATATGTTTACATGGCCCAATGATGCCAATCTAAATTACTGAAAACAATGATTCCTACAATAAGTTCTGAATTAAGCAATGCCATTACTCTGGAGAGATGCTAGAGACTTTGGGAAGATGCATCATATCCCCACATGTCAGAATTTTTTACATTTCCACAGGAAATGGACCTATTCAGTCCTGATACATGAATGGAGCAGATGCTGCCCAAACTGTTATGGTTACAGGTCATGCTAATCTGCAGTTACGAAAAGTGACAGAATTCCTGTGGGGAGACATTGTGAGAAGGAAAATTCCTGTGTCCTTTATGGTCTTTTGGAACACCACATAAGGGTATAAAAATAAATGTTTATTTTCCCCTCATTTCAGACATGCAGCCTGTAAACTGGGGTGCACTGAGGACTGAAAGTGTAAACCAGACTTGTCTAGACTTTAAACAACAATTAAAAACCAAAACTGTCTCTACATCACCTTTGTTTTCCGGAAGGATTTTCCAGCTAATTACTGACTAGACCTAAGTCTGCTTAGCTTGGGAGATCTGATACAGCCAAAGCCCCCATAGAAACATGGGTGATTATTTCAAGTCATTTTTGTCAATATGAAGTTTAACGTTTCAGACCTGGGCAGAGGAGAGATATAGCAACCACTGGAAATGTGCTTGGAGGTGAAGATGGTTCTTCACTAATCTCCAGAAAGTCTTGAGAGTTCCCATTTTTAGCTAAGAGATAGCTAGACGTAAGTGTTCTAACCAATTATACAGAGAGGGAGTTTGTAAGGGACAAACATATTTGGAGTGCTGATGATCATATGTTTAGGTCCCCTCTTTGTACTGCACCTGTATTGTTTCTTAGTCATATGTCCTGCATATCTGGAGCTGAGTAATGGGAAATGTTGGAGAAAGAGTTTCATTAACTGTGATACTCTGAATTGGCATAGCTTGCTGCCTGGAATGACTTTCTCCATTTGAATACATGGAAGTATGAATCAGAGTCTGGTGAATTAACTTGGGAGCGGAAGACAGGGATCTTTACATTGTAGATTACACTTTACATACAGAGTAGCTGATCTCATTTCTCTTCCTGGAACCTGAAATTCTGTTCAGACTTAAATAATTAAAGCATCAAAAATTGCACAGATTTCTCCATTAATAGACATCATTACAGTACCACGCTCTCAACTCCCCTTTTTGATATATCCCTGAAAATGTATTCCAAAATGTTCAGGTCAGATAAACACAAGAAACGCCACTTGTTGGTGAACGCTAGAAGGGCACTAAGCGCCAGTCCTCACTACAACCCTTGCGTCAGCCAAGATTGTGGGCTTCTGATACTATGGCAGATATACTAAATACATGTTCTAATGTAAACAAATACCAGTTCTCCTAGACAATTCTGCTGAAATCTTTTGAAATATTAATCCATTTTAAGCAATTAACTAATTTTAAAGGTGCAGTCTGATATAATCCAACTTTTAAAATTACTTGTACAACTTTTTAAACTTGTCACGAGGACGGGTGCCAAATAAATGCCTGTACTAATAAAAACTAATGCTATGAATCTGGGATGACTGTTTTTTCCAGTTATGGCATCATGTGGGTTACAAAGGAGGGTTTTCAGCCTGGAGCTCACTGGAAAGCAGCAGGTTTGTATCAAGTTACTGTACAGCAAAGGGTGCTTTCATTTGCCGAATACCCAGTATGAATTTGGCTTACATTGCAAGAGAAATCATCCTCTCCAATATAGAAAAGTAGGGTGGAGTTGCATACAAAATAAATGAACTGAAGAAATACGTACATATTTTGTATGCCTCTGTTTGATAATGCACTAATGCTATGCAGCAAAATATGCATTTCAATTACAAATAGACCTGAATAGTTACAAACGTATTATTTTCCCCGGTAGGTTCCTCAAGGTGAATGAGAAGACAAAAGCTCTGCTGTTATGATGGCCTAGCCCTCACAGTGTTTATGTTCTCTTTCAGAGGGGACATGGGGCTTGTGTGACTCAACGGTCTTCTCCTTTTTGAGTTTCAGATCACAGAAATACAATACAGTCTCTTTCCTACAGAGGTTTTATTTCTGTCTACACTTGGAGGTTTAAGTGTTCGAGACACAGCCTTCGGAGCTTATAAAGTTCTTGAAACAATCGCTAGGATGCCACTTTCTAGAAAGACGTAACCTGTTAAATCGCTGATGCTCTGAATTCTTGGTTTTATTTCTATATAGAATTGTTTTCTGTCTCTGTTCGCTTAAAAACCACCTGTTCTGTGTAGATGTCAAAGTGTTTCATTCTCATGAAATCAGCATGAAGCATCCAGCCAAGAGGCAACAGCCTGTATGAGTGAGAGAGGGGATTCTCTGCAGCCTTTATATACCAGAGTTATTTTTAACCACAGCCTCCATGCTTATTACAGTGTTTCCTCTTTCAGATGCTCAGGAAGCCCACTTGGCTCTGTTTCCTGCTAACATGCGGCCCTGGCTCACAAAATCTCTGCGAACAACAGGCCTGAGACTGCTCGGCTCCATTAAAAAAACTGGCAACTTTTCAAGCCCTGACAGAAAACCTTTGAAAGTGCTGGATTCCCTCCAGCTAACGTATGCGGCTCCTAGATCACCGACAAATTCAACTGAAACAACACAAAATGCTCTTATGTAAATAGCCCTTTTTCTGAGTTTACCTTTTTAATAGTTTAGAACATTATTTATAGCTATGTCACTGGATGGAAATATTTTTATATTTTACAAAGTTAGGTTTCAGGGAAATGTGTTTTTCTTCTAGTTTTCTTGCAACATTCTTCTTAGAATACAACAGTCACCTTTCTCTTTATGTGAAAACCAGATCTGACGGCCATTCGGAGCTCTTCAATGAAGGGCCCGTAGCTAGCTCTGTGTTATAGCACCGAGCAGAATGGGTTGAATATTGGTATAAATATTAAATAATAGTACAACTGGTCTCGGAGCTTCTGATGTTCCAAGCTGAGCCAGGTCAGAGACGAGGTGGTGGTATTTAATGCTTTTCCCAGACCATTACTTTTACACACAACGGCAATTCTTATATTTATTTTTTTCTTCTTGACGTTTTTTAAAACTTGCATCCAAACGAGAATTGAATTGTGTGTCTAAAAAATGGGGGGAGGGGGCGTTAAAGACTCAGAATACACATGACTTTGCCGAGGGTGCGAATGCCATCTTTGTCCTAATGAGCTATTTGCCTGATGTGGGTTTGAAACAATAAAGTGAAGCGGCTCTTTGTTTTGCTGACGATAATTCGTCAGAATTTCTTGATAATCACCCAGAGTATTTGAGCCGAGGAATTTTTCTTCATGTATTAAAAAATGTTTCTTGAATCCTTTGCGTTCCACCAGCGCCATCTTTACCTCTACATGTCACATAGCTGTTTCAGCCCGTGGAGGAGGCCAGTGACCAGGAGAGAGCGAGAGCGGATGGTATCTGTGTTCCCTACTCTGCACTGACTACCAGCTTACTTTGGTGCGACATGTAAGGTGCTGGTTAAAGCACTGAATAGTACAGTTCTCATTCCAGTCTCTCACAGCCCACACCACTTATCCCTCTGACAGTAATGTTTCAGCTGCCGTTCCTGAGGACAGGACTTACACACACACTGGCTATGTCTACACTTACTAAAATTAGTTCGAATTAGTCAGTTTGAACTAACTAATTCGAACTAATGTTAGTTACTTAGAATTAGCTTAATTCGAACTAGAAAAAATTAGTTTGAACTAAGCAAGTGCCATTCATGGCACTTGCTTAGTTCGAATTAGCGATCCCCATTCATTTCAATGGCTGGTTAGTTCGAACTAAGAAATTAGTTCGAATTAACATGGCCACATTGGCTAATTCGAACTAGTTAGTTCGAATTAACCCTTACTTCGAATACCCTATTCGAACTTATTAGTTCGAATTAAGGAAGCCCTTAATTTGAACTAATTAAAGCCTAGCGTAGCCATGGCTTTAGTTAGTTCGAATTAAGCCTCCTTAATTCAAACTAACTTGCCAGTGCGGAGATAGCCACTGGGAACAGGGTCCAGAGGGGGAGCCGTGTTACTCCAGTTCAGCAAAACAAATAAGGCCTGGGGCACTTTTAAAGGCTAACACATTTATTTATCGCATGAGCTTTCGTGGGAGACAATCCCACCGACAAAGTGGGATTACTCCCTCAGAAGCTCATGAGATAAATAAATGTGTTAGTCTTTAAAAGTGCCACAGGACTCCTCCTTTGTTTTACTCTGGGAACAGGATCTTTGCTGTTGAAATGTGCTCCCATTCAAAACATATTTGAGTCAGAGCTTGGACGCTTAGCTTGGAAGTAAGCTGTATCTCTGTGTCAGCATTGCCGCTTCTGGCAGGTTTTGGAATCTGCTGGCATTTCCCCTCCTGGATGGTATTTCCCCACCGCTGGTCTCCGTAAGATAATTGGTTTGGTGTGACAGGGTCCATAAAACGAGAACGATTGTTGCGTGGATGATCCCTAATTCGAGGACTTCTTTTGTTTTTGTTTTGTATGGAATCAAAATTATGGAAAAGATGACCAAATGAGCACATTAAATATGTGTGTAATTAAAAATAATAATAGATGAAGAGGAAAGTACAAATGCTAGAGCCATTTTCATTGCCTCTGATGCATTTCTAGATCATCTCATCATTATGCTACCTAGGGAAACCTTACCAATGTAATATATTGATCATAGCGAATAAACTCCACTTCTATTAGTAACGAAGTGGCCGCATCCACCTTAAGTGTTAGCAGAGATCTAGGCTGAAAGAGACAAAGAGAGAGCACCAGATTCACTAGGGCAATCCAGCCTTGCCCTGTCCTTTTATGCCTGTCTACGTACGCTGTTTTGGGGCCAGGCCTGTGTACTTCTCTCCCATTTTTGATTTCCTCCCTCTCCACTAAACTTGGCCATGTAGGAGGAAGATAGCGGCACTAATTCTCAGGACAACCTGAGTGGCTGTTATACGGATGCAGGAACAGCATTCCTGTCCAGGGGCCACGAGTAATTAGCTCCACTGCCAATCTTTCTTTGCACTTAGTCATTGCGCCAGACGACAGAATTTTTGCCCAGTATTGACTGAATCAATATCATTAACCAAAATCACTAATTAAAAGCATTGCTGGCTCCTCTCCTTGCCAATCATTCAGTGATATTAAATTATGGGGCTGCCTCGTGAAGTAGGGTCTGGGACCACTAACGATTAATATCTTTCAAATTAGCCTCATTTTGAGAGACACCACCCATTTTATTCCCAGTATTACTTCTGTTCCTCACAGATTTGCTGTTCCTTCACATTTATTATTGAAAATCCCTGGTATAACCGAGGAATCACTAAACCGGCATTAGTCACACTAAAAAGGCAAGTCCCACATTTTACATAGCCAGCGCGAATAATCATTTTTTGGTGTGTCACCTGCGTTGTGCTTTTATGACACCCCAGGTCTGACATGTGCACCTTGGCTAGATCAGCAGCATGGCACATTTCTCTTGACGCACTCAGAGCTAAAAGAGAGAAAAATAGGTACGAACTTCACCACAAAATCGAGGGCGAGGTTGAAGAATTAAAAAAAAAATCCTATGTTTTGGATGATACAAAAGAACAACGGTCCAAAAGCACCTTTGTTTTATACTCTTCGGAGTTCGCTGTAGTGATAAAGTGACTCTCTGCCGGTTGGCATCTGTGTCACGGCCCATCTCATTCTGTTCACAACAACACCAGCAAGAACAAGTGGTTCAGCTGTAGTTAGTAACTCAGTGGTTTATGCTGGATCCTGAGCATAGCCTGTCACTCTGAGCATTTTTTGCTGATGGTTTCAGCAATTGCCCCCTCAACATCAGAGACAAGGCTCCCTTAGAACTTTCAAAGCTAAGTAACCCTCCTTCAAATATAACTGAAATTATATCTTGCATCTTCTAAAATAGCTCACATCACTACCACCTCCAAAAACAAGCCTGGGACTATGTGGCCTTGTGGTTATGGTACAGGGTTGTGGTGGTAAAGTAGAGATTCAAATCCAGTTGTAGGGAGATAAAAAGCTTCAAAGAAAGTGAAACTGTGCCTTGATTATGTGGAAATAATAAGAATATTACTTAAACCTGCAAAAAAAAATTGTCTAAAAAAAAGTGTGGCATGGGAAGGGTCAGAATTCTACGTCGTATCCGTTGATGTACTGAAGATAAAAGCGTCAAGTCACTAAGAAGACGGAACACATTCTACTATGTCAGACAAGTGTGGATCGTATTCCTCTGCAGTGTGTTACATTAATCTGCTCAAAAATCTACATGTGAGGATTCCAAACTCTCAGAATCAGCATGTTTTAACTTCTTGTACCTCATCTGGTATGGACTTGGTGGCCCAAAGAGCATCTCTGTAGAATCCCTCTGATTTGTTTTGACCCTCTTTGGAAGAGCTCGGGAAGGTGACTCTGTGGGGCTGGGTGAGCTGGTGGAGATGGTGTGAAGACAAAGAGGAGAAAAGAGTCAACGAGTTAGGTGAGATAAGACAATAACACGGATGAGAAATTAAGTGAGGAGTACTAATGAATAAATCAGAAAACAAAGTAGCAGATCAATTCGACAAGATGATTAAATAATGCTGAAGGCTGACAGGGCACAAAGATCTTTTACTCTTGACATTCCCAGACCTCTGTTCAATGATCAGAGACATTTTAAAGCAGGCGGCCTTTGCCACCTTTATTACCACACTTCCAAGCACCTATGCAATTGCTGAGGACATCTAGTAATACCGCCTAATAGAACACTCGTCCTGCTCATTCTCCCAACGGTTTCTACATCGACATCCTTAAAAGCTGAAAGATTCATCTCCCAGTCACAAATAATGGGAGAGGTGAGGATGAAAATGGTGTGGGTGTGTATGCACAGCCCCTGCTGCAGGGAGGAAAATGGGGGCTCCTGGTCTGGAGGGGGAAATGGAAGGACTCATGGACACCCTGAGGGGAAGGTGGAGGAACCCTAGTATGAGGAAAGGCAGCACACAGCAAGCCTCTAAAATGCAGGGGAGGTGGAAAATGGAGCTGTGACAGTTGTGGCAATTTGCTGCACCATCTTTAGAAGCACTTACAATATTGTCACTGTGGGCCAAGGGCTGTATGGAATTCCATGGGTGACAGCGATCACAGCTTCCCCCAAGAACTAAGACTTCTGGGAACGTATGTGTGTGCACAGTGGGGACGGGGGCGAATAGGAAAATGGATTCAGGCTACGACACTGCCAGAGAAGTACCCACACACCCAGTGTTTTGCATATAGTAGTTCAAAGTAGATTCTCCAGTGACAAACCACCAAAGAAAGTACTTTGGGCTGAATAGCTTGGGTTTAAATGGACACTGGGCCTACTTGCTGATGAAGCAGCAAACAGACAGGACCTTCTGGGCAAAGGGAGCCCCCCAGCCTTCCTAGTAAGGGAGGGAAGGACTTTGGCCAATTGAGGCCCCATGAAGCTGATGGGTGAGTCTGTGCTTTTAGCATGTGTATAAGAAATTTTAGGAGTTTGATTGTAATGTTGTCTATACAATGCTGTCGCCTTAAGAATAAATGTGCTTGCTTGTAAAGAGCTGTGTGGTCACTTGGGTCTGCTGGGCGTTACATCTGCTCATAGCCTTTGAAGAGTAGGCAGTCTGTTCAGGCAGTCTGACTTGCTGGGAATAACTCATCATAGAAAGAGAACTGTGCAGCCTGCAAGAACCCTGGTTTGGGGAGGTAGAGGTGAGCAGCAAGAGTGAGAAAGAATGATGCCTCCAATCAAAAGAGGTGACAGAGAGCCAGATGCCTAATCGTGGGTGCCCTGGATGGGCCACTGAGAGTGAAGACTGAGGCAAATGGCCTGAACTGTGATGTTGAAAGTGGGGGGACTGAGCCCCCTTGCATGGAGGGAATGCGGGGAAGGGGTGCACACATCACTCTTGGCATAGAGGGAAAATGAGGGACTCTGGTGTAGCAGGAGGAGCTCATAAAACCCACCGTGGCAATGCTGAGAGTGGGAAGCTCTGGCCGGAGGAATGGGGGGAAAAGCCCCTGCAATAGGAGGCGCACAGAACCGATTGTGGTGGGTGGGGAATGGAGGAACCTGATATGAGAAGAGCGCAGGGGGATGTGGGGCAGGGGAACATTGGAGGTGGAACAGAGTGTCTGTGAAATAGAGCATGGGATGGGGGCTCACGGGGAGCACGGCCGGCACCAGAGTGATTGGTGGGGACAATCAGATGGGCCTAGATCCATTACAAAGTACGCGCCCCTCTATTTCTATTACAGGGTCAGTCTATACTGTAGGCTGCAAAGTCGCTGCTGTCCGCGCGATCTTCAGTTTTCGATTGAGGCATCTGTGTAGACACGCTCAATCGAAAACCGAACACTGGCTCCGTACCCGCACTTACATTACGCAGACCAGACGCCATTTCCGGTCGGCGTAGTCCAGTGTGTAGTGAGGGTTTAAGAAGTTGGCGGGAGATATGCAAGGTGTTATACGTATCTTGCGCATCTCCCATCGACAAGGGTGGTTAGTGTAGCTGAGGGCACAGGAGCACCTAGATGTGGTGGAGAGATGGGGTCCCATTGCGCTTGGCAGTCTTTAATATGATGCCATACAAGAAGGCCTATCAGTCTGATCTACGGAGTCTCTATTAGCTGACAAAAATGGCAGATACAACTGTTTCCTAAATCCCATCCGGGCTTAATCCACACTATAGACAAACGCTGGCCCTGCTTAGAGTTAAGGAAGCGTTGGGGTTGTCGTAGAAATCCAGCAAACATCAAAGAACACGTCTACTTTTCTACTGATAGAAATCAGCCAAATAAAATCATTCCCTTAGCAGATGGGCGTAGCCCTCTCTACTAAATTTAATCAAACCTATAAATAATGATTTCTAGCACGGTAGATAATAGGTCTCAGAGTCAACATTGTTAGTGATCTGAGGCATAGTAATATTTTAATTAAAAAGTTGTACAATAACAGACTCAAAAACATTTAAAGCTCAAATTACACTGGGTTAAGAGCTGGCATTGAATGCGTAATTTTTAACATTCCAGACTCCCTTCATTATAGTCCAAGAAGCCACAGAAATACCCCATTACGAGCCAGGAATAGTTCTTCCTTTTATTTGGAAAAAGAATTACAGAGAGTGCTATTCGGAGCTGAAGTTTAGTTCCTAAAGCAGGAGCAGGCTACAATATTTTTATATACAACTGCAACCACAAACTTGCACTCACTCATACATGCCGGACTAAATGGTGCCAGCTGTATAAATACGCAACACTAAGTTAAAACACAGATTCTTTTTTATTTCAGCTTTTCAAGGTTTATTGTGCTATTTCTACTTGCAATATAATTTGAAGTCTATATGCCTTAAAAAAAAAAAAAACCTGTAAACCTACAAACGCAGACTATGTTCCTCTGCTGAGCAAGAAGGAAAAAGAAGCTGGGTCTGTTCCATCTACTGCTAATGGACATAAAGTTTGCTGCTGTCTAAGAGTTTGCTATAGCAAAGCAAATATCTTTTTGCTTTTATCATAATTTTTCTGCTACTCAATCTTTAACTGTAGCATTATGTGCACCTGATTTTTCAGAAAAATCCCTTGATATAATTGGCTGGACGGCAAAAGAGTCAACTGCTGCTCTGAATTATGCTCATGAAGTCCGATTTTTGCTCATATCCTGAGAAAAAGCAGCCTGTTCCTCATCGCTATTGCTAATGGTAATCAATTAAAAAGCAAAGTCAAGAACAAGAATCCTATTTCTCCTTCATCAGTCAGAAAAAAATGGGTTGTTTTACTGAATGTAATAAACATAACCCTAAATGAGTAGACATGACAGGGAAAGAAGGGAACCTATGGCTATGTACACACTACCATTTTTAACGCGCAATAATCCTCTTCCGCATTAATTCTCCCGTGGCTGTTGTTGCGCGAGATCGCGTACACACTATGCTTGCTCTAACGGAACAAAGCCCCCCCCCTTCTGAGCGCAGTCCTCCAGGAAAGCGAAGGGGATTGTGGGTACGTATCCCAGAGTCCCCAGTATCATCTCCCGTGGTGCATTCCGCTACTGACGCTACCCAGCGGTTGCCAATAGCAACGAGCGCGAATTTCAAATTGAAGCAACCTTCTTCTCGGCACTGCCTTTTCAGAATCGACATGGATTCAGCTGTGATCTTGAATGCTGCCTTCAGCATTGTGAACACAGCCCAGATTCTGTTGCGGTTTGCCTTTGGCTATGATTCGGAGCATGACACGGATGACTCGGTCTCGGATGATGACAGCATTGAAAACCAAACGGACATTCTGATCAGTTTCGCGGACCAGCAACACAGCCTGAACCGCCGTGTTTGGTCCCGGCAGACGAGCACAGACTGGTGGGAACGAATCGTCCTTCAGCTGTGGGATGATGATCAGTGGCAACAGAACTTTAGAATGCGGAAAGCCACATTTATGGAGCTATGCCAGGAGCTTGCCCCTGCCCTTCGATGCAAGGACACGAGGATGAGACCCGCCATGACCGTGGAGAAGCGTGTGGCTATCGCACTTTGGAAACTGGCGACTCCAGACTGCTACCGCTCGGTCGCAAACCAGTTTGGGGTTGGACGCTCGACCGTTGGAGTGGCACTGTCACAAGTATGCAGAGCCATCAACCGTATTCTGCTCAGGAGGATGGTGACCCCGGGAAACGTGAGGGAGATCATCGCAGGATTTAATGAGTTGGGCTTCCCGAACTGTGGGGGTGCAATAGATGGGACTCACATCCCTATTCTCGCTCCCGACCACCTTGCCTCTGAATACATCAACAGGAAAGGATACTTTTCGATGGTTCTACAGGCACTGGTGGACCACCGTGGTCGCTTTATGGACATTAATGCTGGCTGGTCTGGAAAGGTGCACGATGCACGCATCTTTAGAAACTCTGGACTATTCAGAAGGCTACATGCTGGCACATTTTTTCCAGACGAGAAAATAATTGTGGGCGGTGTAGAGATGCCAGTGGTGATACTTGGGGACCCCGCCTACCCACTGATGCCATGGCTCATGAAGCCGTACACCGGGAAGTTGGATCCTGACAAGGAGCGTTTCAATTACCGGTTAAGTAGATGCAGAATGGTTGTGGAGTGTGCCTTTGGCCGTTTAAAAGCGCGCTGGAGAGCGCTGTATGGCAGGCTAGATCTCCACGAGGACAGGATCCCATTAGTTATTTCGGCTTGCTGTGTTCTTCACAATATATGTGAAAGCCGGGGGGAGAGATTCAGGAACTCTTGGACCACTGAGGCACAACGTCTGGAAAATGCCTACCAGCAACCAGACACGAGGGGTATCCGGGGGGCGCAGCTAAGGGCAGTTCGCATAAGGGATGCGTTAAAAACCCATTTTAGTACTGTTGGTTAAAATTGTACCTTTGAATATAGTTACTAACCATTTCCTATATGTTTCAACTGTTAAAAATTAAGCTTTAGAAATTTTGTGTTTTTCCCCTGTAAACATTCATTGAATCAAAAACCGTTAATGTTAAATTAATGAAACAAATAAAGAAAGTCTGATTAAGTTTAACAAGGATTCAACTTTATTTAATTAACATTGATCAAAACTCGGGTTTGAGGGGAGTAGGGACTAAAGGTGGGTGTAGGTGCGGGACTCAACTACATATGTTGGGGGAGGGGTTCTGTTAGGGTTACACCATGGATGTCCATGGTGGTCTAAAAACTGTCTGGGGGGGGAATGTGGCGTGGATGCACTGAAAGGCATATGAGGCTGATGATGGGGGGTGCGAGCCTGTAGCAGACCGACCATGGTCTTGAGGAGGTTGGTCTGCTCCTGCATGATGCCTATCAGGGCATCCTTCTGCTGCTCTCTCCTCGCACTGCTCTGTCTCCTGTCCTGCCTGCACTGCCTCCTCCATTGCCTTGTCTCCCTCGCAGAAGCCTCATGGAACTGCATGAGCTCCTGGAAGACGTCTTCCTTGCTCCTGCGAGGCCTCCGCCTTATCCTCCTCAGACGCTCAGCTGCAGCTGTAGACTGTCCACCGAAGGTCATTCCTGTTCAGATATGAAAAATGTAGAATGCCGCTATTGTTCTCGCCACGGTCAGGAGCAAATGATGTTGTTCTCCCCACACATTCCTTCAATACACAAGAGGGGACCTATGGGGGGGCGGTAACAGATTTCCCAAAGCTTGGTACGGGTTGCAGAGCTAGTACAACGGAGAGTTGACTATTGCCACACCAAGTTCTGATCCCGTGCCCGAGATGGCTGAAATAGAGGCAGATCTCACACTGCTTAGAGTGCCTCTGCAAGCGAGAATGCATCTCCTTCATGTTGCCGACTTCAAGCCGGGACCTTACGCTGCAGGACTGTGCGCAGCAATGTTGCCCGCAGGAGTGCTTGCGAGTCTGAAAGGAAGAGTGTCCCTGAATGGTGGAGTGCAAAGGAATGCTCTACCATGTAATTTCAAGAGAAGACTCTGGAAATATTTGGATGACGCGTTCAGTGAGTTGAAAGGGAACGACTACTTGGAAATCGAGGCATACATCGATGACCTTTTTAAGTAATGCTAGTAACACCTTTACAGTTCTGTAAGGAACAGAACTGAGGACACCGAAAACAAAAACCCCTTGCAAAAAAACCATGTCTACGCTGAGCTGTAGCACCTAGAATAGAGGACATTGCGAACGGGACTTACCAGAGCTGCCTTCTGATGATTCCTGGGTAGGCGTGGAGAAGGAATCAGTGGAGCTTGTTTCTGGCTGGGTGGAAAATAACTCCTGGCTCCCCGGGTCAGTGGCTCCGTTCTCTCCGTCCTCGTAGTCTTCTTCTTCTGATTCCTCGTCCACAATTGCCTCGTCGCCTTCTGCTTCCTTCTCTGTTTGGGGTGCAGTCTCCGAGGTGTCTACCGTGCAGTTCGGGGTGGTTGTGGGATCGCCGCCCAGGATCGCCTCCAGCTCCTTATAGTACTTGCACGTTGCTGGCGCGGAGCCAGAGCGCCGGTTAGCCTCTCTGGCTCTGTGAAATGTTATCCGCAGCTCCTTCACCTTTGCCCGGCACTGCAGGGTGTCTCGCTCGTACCCCTTTTCGGTCATGGCTTTGGATATTTGACCGAAAATGTCAAAATTCCTCCGGCTGCCACGTAACTGTGACTGCACGGCGGACTCTCCCCAGATGCCGATCAAGTCCATCACCTCTGCTGCTGTCCAGGCTGGAGCTCGTTTGCTGCGGCGCGACGACATTGCGAGCGAAGCACACAGAGGCAGCAGCACCGAACAGCGAGGCAGAAGGGAGAGTGGTGAATTCAAAAATTCGCGGGACAGAAGAGGAGGTCGGGAAAAATGACGTCACGACGATAGAGTACAGGCGGAAGTGCAGAAGGGATGGAATTTGAATTGTGGGCCATTTCCGTTATATTCACATTGCGCGATAAGCGTACACACACTGGCAATCGCGCAACAACTATTCCGCGTTAGCAGCAACCACGCTCGTTTAGGTGGTTTACATTTTGCGCAAAAAGAAGGGACTTAACGCGGAATAACTGTAAGTTGTGTGTGTACGCTCTGTTTGTTATTGCGCATTAAAGGGCTTTATCGCGCAATAACTTTGTAGTGTGTACAAGGCCTATGGAGGTGCCTGGTTGAGACACAAACATGGAGTCTGGTGACACTTTTAAAGACTGACACATTTATTTATCGCAGGAGCTTTCGTGGTAGAAAAATCCCACTTCGCCAGACGCTTGAAGATAGCGAATTTACAGAATGGGAGCAAAATAAATGCAGGCTCCCATTCTGTAAGTTTCCCATCTTCAAGTGTCTGACGAAGTGGGATTTTCTCCCACGAAAGCTCCTGCGATAAATAAATGTGTCAGTCTTTAAAAGTGCCCCAGGACTCCTTGTTTGTTTTGCTGACCTAGACTGACACGGCTCCCCTCTGGAACTTGGTTGAGACATCTCTGAGGGACGACAGAAAACTGGTGGCCCTTATATTCTTGTTTCATGTTGTTATATTGGGGAGCTGATCCTGCTTGCATCTTTATACCCTTCTAGACGCAAATTATTCATTTTGAGATTGACTCTGGGCTTCCAAAGTCTCTGCTATGGAACAGAACATTTTTCACAAGTTGTTTTGACTGTTTTCAGACTGAAAGTTGAATCAACATGGAAATCCAAGTATTCAAGATATTTCTCTTGATTGTAGAACTGAAAAAAACTGTCCTGATTTAAAGTATTTTTGGCATGCAAGTGAAAGTTAATAAGCCATTTTAGGAACTTACTAGAAAGTAACAGCTCTGACAGGACTTTAGATACTCCAAAGAACAAGTCTGGGAGATAGACTGAGAATTCATATTAAGCTACCGAGAGTATCTTTTTGTGCAAAAGATCAAAAACAACGGAACATAATCTAGAATATAAGGGACCTAGACTATTGTCTGCAAAGGGAATGGTATAAGCATATGAAGTGTGCCAAAACAGAAGGCCGCTGAAGCAGAGCACAGGTACGCTCAAGAGACACCTGAATGTGTTCCTGGAGAAGAAGGGGGTTGCTGCACGGCCACCAATGCTTTGAATTGTTACCAGAGTTTCGGTTGTCTCAGCTTTCAGTTCCAAAGTGAAGACACGAGGCCATACTCTAATGTGCTTGATTACGGCGCTGTGACACTGTGTGGAGGGATGCGGCTACGATCAGGAATCGACTCCCAGGATGTGGTATGATGAAATCGAAACAGCAGTTTTTCAGGTAACTGAGGGAGGAAGAGATCTTGGGTTTACAATGCTGGTGGAAAGTGGGATTAAGATAAGAGCTGGCCTGCTGTGTCTGATCTTTCTCTCTATGATTCATCAATAAGCTGTATGCATTAGTTGTAACAGCATCTGTTTTGACTAATTAATGTGCCATTAAAGCAAATCCTCCGTTCACTTCCTGAGCACCTAAATAAGGCATCATTGTTCTGCCTCGATCACATGTGAATGGCTATTCTGGGTCAGGCCAATGGTTCAGTCAGCCCAGTGTCCTGTTGACTGCTTAGTTAGCTTAAGAGCCTTTGGTGGACCTGGTTAAAGGCTTTCTGAAAAGCCACTCTACTGACTGGATCAGCCTCTTCCACGTGCTTGTTTGCCCCGCAAAGAATTCGAATAGACTGATGAAGCACGACTGTCCTTTTTACTCTTTCCGAACAACCTGTATTCTTCCGTGTGTCTGATAATTCTGTTCTCTATTGAGATTTCAACCAGTTTGTCTGGTGCTAAAGTAAAGCTGCTTCGGGAGCCTTTTAAATTAGCTGGCCTCCAGCCACCTGGTACAGAGGCTGATTTAAATGGTCGTTACACACCACCGTTAGGAGTTCTGCCATCTCATATCTGAGTTCCTTCAGAACTCTTGGGTGAATTCCAGCTCATCCTGGTGACACCTCACTCTGGAACGGTTCCCCAGCTTTGTCACCTAAAAAGAATGGCTCAGGTATGAACACCCCCCCTTACAGCCTCTGGCGTGAAGACTGGTGCAAAGAATTGATTGACCTTTTCTGCAACAGTCTTGTCTTCACTGAGTGCTCCTTCAGCAGCTCAATCACCCTGTGGCCCCACCGTTTGGCAGGCTTCCAGAAACTGACGTACTTACCATTTTTTTTGCTGTTAGTGTTTGTGTCCTGCTAATAGCTCTTCAATTCTTTTTCTGGCCTGCATCATTATTCTTGCATTGCCAGAGTTTATGATCTCATCTATTTTCCTCAATACAGTTTGACCTCCAGTTTTTAAAGGATGTCTTTTTGTCCCTTCTTGCTTCTTTCACTCTGTTCTTTAGCACAGTAGTCTTTTTTTTTGTCATGTTACTATTCTCTTTAATTCGGTGTATCCATGTAATTTGAGCCTCAAGCAACTATTGTCTCAAAGACAAACTAAAGGCCCTTACAGATTGTTGCTGTTTAATGATATAATCTTCAATCAGTATTTTAATGTTGCGTATGACTGAAATGTCACTATTCTCAGTGTTGGCTCTATATAAAGGGTTGTTATTACTTTCAGTAGTTTAACAGTAGATCAGTAAACCTCAAGGGGCTGTGGAGAGCCACACACTCAGCAGTAAGGGACTCAAGTGGTTTTCAGAATTGAGGCCACCTGCAGAAAAACTTCAAGGGATGAGCTTTTTAAATCTTATTTAACAAAAAAAAAAAACAAAAAAAAACTGCAGTTCGCTCCTGCTGCTCTTTTCTTGAGCTCTAAGACTGCAAGTCTATGGCACAGAAATGGCTTTCACATTGGGTCGGTTCATGCAGAAAGAGTTGTTGTCGTAATGGTTCCTAGACATTCCCTTTACAATCTAGACCTGAACAGCAATCTCCAAAGCAGCCTAATTCCTCCTGAGACCTACTGAATAGTTTGAGCATGATGACAGGTTAAGTAAAGCAAATTTTTTAAGAGTATGTGGCCATCTCCCTCGATCTGTATATGGCCTCAGTCTGCACAGTATCAGAGCAAAGTGAGACAAGCTGCCACTAGGTTGCTGATGGCCCCACTGAGAGGTAGGGAATCTATCATTTACTTTGCTATTTGGTTTTATGTGTTTGTGAAGGCGAGGTCCCTCTGACGTACATTAAAATTTAACCCTCACTCTCCACACATATCAGTGGGTGCGTCTACACTTGTAAATTAAGTCGACTTAAGTTTGCTTAAGTCGACTTAATTTACTCTGCGTCTACACTACACTTTCCTTAAGTCGATGTAAGCAGCTGCTTAAGTCGACTTAAGGAAAATTTAAGTCAACTTTGTAAAACCTAGCTTAAAGTCGACTTTGCTGGCTAAGTCAACTTTAGAAAATCGACTTAGCCAGTGTAGACGTGAAGTAGCCCTAAGTCAACTTACGGGGCTCCAGGGCTTCCCCACTGCCCTTCTTGCCAGGGGGGCTGGCACAGCCACAGCCTGGCGTGCCCCCCCAAAGGGCAGGGCAGAGCCCAGCCCACCCTGCCCCTCTGCCCTGCCAGGGTCCCTGTCCCCCTTTGTACCCAGGTACAATGGGGCAAAGACTGAGCCTCCTGGCACTTGGCAAGGGGTGCCCCCCTGCCACCATGGACCTGACCTGGGTCCACCTAGTCTCTAGAAGTCGACCTAGGCATCCAGTGTGGATGCTCTAGGTAGATTTTGTAGGGTCCCCTCAAAGTCAACTTAAAATTTAAGTGTGGACATGCTAAATCGACTTAAATTAACAAGTGTAGACATAACCAGTGTGACTCCATGGATTTCAGTAGTGTTATTCCAGATTAACATGGTACATGTGAAAGGAGAATAAGGTCTATGAGGGGGAGAAAGGGGATTTCTTTAGACATACCTATGTCCCCATCTTAAGTAAAATCAAGATATGTACATATAGATGGGTTTTCATTTCTCTGAAAGCCATGACCTCAGAGCAAATGCGAGTTTGGCTGGTCCTTTTCTGGCTACCTATTATGCAACTTGTGCTAATTAAACTAAAGAGGTCCTTTTACAAAAGGAAGAGCCATGTCTGTATTCACATCTGAGGTGGACTGGATTCTCAGATGGGTCTTTTTCATGTCTACATTCTGGTATTCGATTCAAACAGCTTCGTGGAAAGCGTGTTTGAAATAGTACTAGATTTTTCGATATTCAATATTTCAATATTCAATATTCAAATTCTAGATTTTCATTTTCCTGATGGATGGAGACTCATCAAAATAAGACTATTTTTATATTTACTATCCATTTTAATGTGTGCAGACCCCACAATAGGTTTCATTCTCATAATACAAATTAAAATATCTATTAAATGTGCTGATAGTAATACTTAGCTTTTCTAGCGTGCTTTTCATCATCAGAGCATTTTACAAAAATGAACTAAGTTTACACCGTTTTAAAATATTGTGTAAATGAAAAGCGTAAAAGGCAAGCAGAAACAATGGATTAAAATGTCACCAAGAGCACACTGGCATAGACTAGAATAATCTCTTCATTTCAAGGATGGAGAGGTCAATCAGAAGAGAAGGTGCCTGTCTGCAATGGTACTTTATTGAATTAAGTGACTTTAGAAAGTGTGGATAAAGAAATGCATGTTGTTCCTCATCAGATTTAGAAAGATAACAGATGGCTGCTTCTACTTATACCAAAACGATAGAGGAAGTGGTTTTTTAGGTAGACAGGTAGCAAGTGACATGGTTTGGTTCAGGTGGCATGTGGTCTGGAAGTGCTTAAAATCACAAAACACTTTCAACAAATCAACAAGAAAGCCATGGAATCATGGCATTCCCTTAGTTAGAAATGGACAAGCCCAGCTGTGTCAGGGCTGGATCCAACTGTTTAAAAGTATTTGTCTGACCCCATCAGGGAGAGTTTGCAAAGTGAGAATTTCCACTTTTTAAAATGTAAGTTTCTAGCACTTGCAGCTTGGAAACGGGGAGTGACTAATTAAAATGCTGTTTTTCCAAGTTTGCAACCAGCCTGAATCAACAATTCTCTGAGGACTGAGAACTGCTGCATGCACCGCAAGGGAGCCTCAATAGGATGTTAATTCTTAAGCCTAACAACGACAGTGTAAGAGCTAAATGTTAAAGTAATTTACTTGCACATCGTGTTCCTCATTTCCAGTCACGTCAGCTGTGTACACAAAATTGGTAAGTCCAAATGGCAGAAATAGTGGTGGTCCTAAGAGAGACTTGGATTATTTTTTCCAGTGATTGATATTGAATGCGAGAGTGACATTACTAGTTAAAATATTAGTTACAATGAAAGGTCTATAGTCTGCCCTCAATCTTTCTGCAAATCTCCCATTCTCAGACATCAGGTGAACTGCAGTGAATGGAGAAGAGTACATGACCCTAACTTTGTGAATGCAACACACACACCAAAACCAGAATTTAATTTGTCCCTTTTCTCAGAATGCATCAGACATCATTTTATTAAATCATCCAAGCCATCTCAGGATTGTTCTTTACGTTACATTTGATAGTGTTTTGCTCAGTCTAGTTTTTAACGTCTCTAACAATGGAGTTTCTACACTTCCCTTGGATGATGATTACATAACCTAGAACATCTCATTGTCAGCTAGTTTATCCTGCTAGTCAGTTCTGGTCCTTTTAAAATGTATCTTGCTACTGTTATTTACACCAAGTACCATACTAAATAGTTCTTCTCTCTCGATGTCTGTCCCTTTCAGATAGTCGTAGACTTTTAGAATCCCACACTAGCTATCATTTAGCTAAGCTATATCTAATTCTTAATCTTACTTCATAAATCAATCCCTCCAGCTCCCTGATAACTTCTGTTGCTCTTATCTGAATTCCCTCTGATTGGTCAATAGCTTTCCAGTCATGGGGTACCAGAATTGAATGTACTATTCCAGGATGTTTGCACTACAGATCTCCGGAGAAAAATGACCCTCTCTTTGCTCTATAACATGAAACTTTTGGGTAAGAAGCCCAGGACTACATTACAAATTCATATCCATTTGCTGCCTTCTATCACCCCTAGGTCCGTTTCAGCATTACTGTGTATCAGGTTTTCCCATCCCATTGAATATCTGTTTATATCATTGTTTCCACATGTTTTACCTTAATTGCTCCAATATGAATGCAATGTTATTTTCTTTCATGTAACCTAGCTCCGATTTGCCTCTCCTCACAATTTAGCATCAGCTGAAAATGTCATTAATCGGTAGAAGACATCCAGGAAAAGACAAAGGTAGGTGCCTGAGAATAGCTTGATTATTTTTTTAGCCTGTAGTTTAGGCTGTAATTAATTAGATGTTTCTACAATGGCTAAGACAATGGGGACCCAACCAGTTTGTGACCCTGAGGGGTGCTATTGGAATATAAATGTTAATAATAATTATGCCCAACCATAGGTATTTGCTTTGTGAACTGGGATCTCCCTCTGTGGATAGTAGATGACTTTACACTGGCCATTAGATGTGCCAGCAACTTCTGTCACGAGACCAAGAATCTCACCCTAACCTCTGTCTCCTAGCTTTCCTCTTGGCTGCACAATATTTTACATCTGTGCCAAGACACCAGTCGCTCTTCGTCAGTGGCAGTCTGAGATCTGAGAGCTAGAAATACACCTGTCTGTGAAAAAAATTAAACTGATGTGAAATATATTCATACGATTTATTTTCAGGTTTCAAATTGTCATCTAAGTCAGCACATCTGGCTGCTTGTGTTTCACTGCTTCTCTCTGTCCTCGCTCTCTTTGAATACTGGCTGCCTTTACTGCAGCTGACAGTTTCAGCTTCTTTCACCAACTTCCCATGTGGGGCTCCCACAACTCTGTTCTCAGCAGAGTACTACTCAAAATTGCTATTGCACAGATGAAGTGGTCAATGGTTTAAATGCTGGCTAACTGGTAGATCTCAAAAAAGTAATTGTAAATGAGGAATTGTGACCGGTGGGGAGTCTTTCTAGGGAGGTGCCAAGTGTTCTCTTAGTTAAGTATCTTTATCAATGTTCTGAAAGAAAATATAGAAGTCCTGTTAAAATTTAAAGGTGACAAATAAATTGGTGGCGTGGTAAACAATGTAAGCACTTTGGGACAGGACTCATCTTTTTGTTCAGTGTTTGTGCAATCCTAGCACAACAGGGCCCAGACCATGACGGGAGCTCCTATGTGATATGATAATAAAACGAAAATAATAATTTATATAGGTAGGTCAGTAATATAAGCCAATCTGGTTCACTTGGTAAACTGGGCTCCTTTGAATAACACACGCTGTAATACCACCGCGTGCAATGTTACCAACGATGTGATGCAGCTGGAATAGAAGTTATGGCTCGATGCCGGAAAAAATGGGTGAAAGTCTCTGCCAGCTTTATATCGGTCAGACTAGGGGAACACAGTGGTCCCACCTGGCTCTATCTATGTAATATTCGCTCACCCCCATTCCTACAACCAATAAAAGTGTTTCTAGCTGTGCAGCTACCACCTATTCTGACATGTGTCGACAGGCATTATCCACACTCCATCTGCTCTTCCTTCATATGATGATGGCTAATCTTGAGCCAAAGCAACAGTCTTCCAGGGAATGGCAGCACCTGGGTCCAGAATACAGCACTTGTGTTTGTTATATTAGGCAAGATAGGTCACAACTGTCTTTACAATAAATTACAGTAAACAAGCTATGTAGACGAAGCCTTCTTAGGTTTCATTACTGATAGGTTCTAACGTTAGGAGCCCATATCATATGAATCTCGATGAAGGGAAAGATAAATGGGCTGTTTTTTTAGCATTTCACTACAAACATGGTGTTTGTGCCAACTGACACAATGATTAAATATGATCCTCTCTTCTCAGAAATGAGCAGAAAAAAAAAACTGTAACCGCACAGAGCTCTCCGGCGCTGATACAAGATAAAAAGAGTCAAAACGTGTGTGGTTTTTTTCAGACCAAACTTGTGGTGCACCGTTCTTGAATGATGATGTCCAAAGTAAAAATGATCTGTTTTGCCCTAAAGTATATTTATGGCAAACTGCTGAAATAATTGGTACATTTCTCCCCACCAGTGCGGTTAGCTCTCTCTTAGTTCAAGCAGAAGCAGAAGGTGAAATAAGTCCTAATGTCTCACTATGGGAATGAGGACGAATTCCCTTGTGTTGGATCTTGCCTGTTGCTGTCTGATGAATGCCTGTCTGACAGCAGCACTTTATTGCAATTCCATCTTTCAATTCTGAAGCTTCCTAGTGCCCCCCTCATCATGGGGCACAGCAGCACCACATACACTCTGCTCTTGGGTATTTCTGAGATGCAATTCTAGCAAGACCCAGAACGGCTGCAAATGTTCAGAGCTCCGTGCTCTTTGTGCAGCATTGTCATGGGTGCAGCAGGAGCCCCACCGCCAAGCCTAGCTCTAGCCACAATATAGGGCTGAATCGGTTAAGATGTAAAATCAACAGCAGCTGTTTGTTTCTTTTTAAGAGTATGAGGAAAAAAACAAGCTGTCCTCCCCCCCTGTGTGGGGCAAGCTTCGCCACACTCTTCACTTTCCACCACACACTGATGATAGTAACAATTCTCTGCAACTCTCTAATGTGCTCAAAGCAGCCGTACCGAATTAATTACCCCACACGCTTACAAGTCTCCCTGAAGTGAAGTGAAATTATCAGCCTGTGGTACAAATGTGGGAAAGCGAGGCACAGAACAAGGTCAGGACCTGCCCAGGAACCGAAACTCCAGATTCTTGAGTTATAGAATCATAGAATCCTAGGGCTGGAAGGGACCTCACGAGGTCATCTTGTCCAACCTCCTGCTAAAAAGCAGGACCACTCCCCCTAAATCACCCCAGCCAGGGTTTTGTCTAACCGGGCCTTAAAAATCTCCAAAGATGGAGATTCTACCACCTCCCTAGATAGCCCATTCCAATGCTTCACCACCTCCTAGTGAGGAAGTTTTTCCTAATATCCAACCTTGACCTCCCCAGCTGTAATTTGAAACCATTGCTCCTTGTTCTGTCCTCTGTTACCCTCGAGAACAGCCTAGCTCCCTCCTCTTTGGAGCAACCCTTCAAGTAGTTGAAGGTTGCTATCAAATCCCCCCTCAGTCTTCTCTTCTGTAGACTAAATAAGCCTAGTTCCTCAAGTCTCTCCTCATAAGTCATGTGCCCCAACCCCTTAATTATTTTCATTGCCCTCCGCTGGACTCTTTCTAATTTGTCCACATCCTTTCTGTAGTGGGGAGCCCAAAACTGGACACAGTATTCCAGATGCGGCCTGACCAGTGTCGAATAGAGGGGAATTATCACATCCCTCGATCGGCTGGCAATACTCCTACTGATGCAGCCTAATATGCCATTGGCCTTTTTGGCAACAAGAGCACACTGTTGGCTCATATTCATCTTCCCATCCACCATAACCCCCAGGTCCTTTTCTACAGTGCTGCTACTTGGCCGATCGGTCCCCAGCCTGTAGCAGTGCATGGGATTTTTTCGTCCTAAGTGCAGGACTTTGCACTTGTCTTTGTTGAACCTCATGAGGTTTCTTTTGGCCCGGTGGTCCAATTTGTCCAAGTCTCCCTGGATCCTGTCCCTGCCCTCCAGAGTATCTACCATTCTCCCCAACTTGGTGTCATTCGTGAACTTACTAAGCGTGCAATCTATCCCATCATCCAGATCATTAATGAAGATGTTGAATAGAACCGGCCCCAGGACCGACCCCTGGGGCACTCCACTCGTTACCGGTTGCCAACTAGACATCGAGCCATTGATTCCTACCCGCTCAGCCCGTTGATCTAGCCAGTTTTCTATCCACCTTACGGTCCACTCGTCCAACCCATACTTCCTTAACTTGCCAATGAGAATGCTGTGGGAAACCATATCAAAAGCCTTGCTAAAGTCAAGGTATACCACGTCAACGGCTCTTCCCACATCCACAAATCCAGTCATCTCATCATAGAAGGAAATCAGGTTGGTCAGGCACAATTTGCCCTTGGTGAATCCATGTTGACTATTCCTGATCACTCTATTTTCCTCCAAGTGTTTCAGGATGGATTCTTTGAGGACCTGCTCCATGATTTTCCCAGGGATTGAGGTGAGGCTGACCGGTCTGTAGTTCCCCGGATCCTCCTTTTTCCCTTTCTTAAAGTCCTGCTTCTTGGTCTAAGACTAGACCTCCCCAACTGCAGTCAGTGTCTGACTCTCCAAAACTGACCAGTGGGGACATTCCTCAGGCTCCTGAAAACTCAAATCCCAGGTTATTATATCTGAAATGAACATCCTGCCCCTCTTGCAAGCAAAGAACAGGTGGGACTCATACAAACTGAGATCCTCAAGGTTTCCTACAAAGAAAGTCGGTACAGTCTATTTTTCAAAGTCCAGGAATTCACACTTACCCTACCCATCTATTTTTTATGGTTTTTTGAATTGTTTTGTTCTGGCTTTTTAGCAAGGGCATTGAGAAAGAGCTGCCATCCAAGTTCCAGCAGTATCTCTCCTGCATTGACCACACTCAAGTGTCAGCCACTGCTCAGAGACGGTTTTGCTAGAGCTGATGAACCATCCTTTGTTGGACTTGCGCAACACAAACTACTCTTCAGTTTCTGGCTGTTAGAGCTCTCTGCGGTCTTTAACGTTACTGATCATACAGCACTGGTGATACTTGTGTGAGAGCCTGGCTGGACCTGCTAATTTCTACTGTATCCTATTCTATGCAGTTCTGAGACACAGAATCTAGCCAATCCTGATAAGTACTTGCGCTCTGTTCTCTGCACGTCTACCCTTCCAAGTCCTGCAAGGCTCACTTATCTCTTTCTTGTCATCATCTACATGAAATAATTCAGAAAGATAATGAAGATCCAAGAACTGAAATACCAACAGAATGTGGGTGTCACTCCTCAGTGCCCATACTTTACACCTATCTATTTATTTTGTGGGCAAGTGTGAAATTGGCCCAACAAGGGTTTAGTAACAGCTTTTTAACAGCTTCGTACCCAATTGTTCCTCTTCATCTCTGATTCTAGTTCAGTGACCAAGCATTTTTAAACAGGGGCAGTCATACGGCATTCTAGCTTGGAAACGCTTGTCTGCGTCACACAGATTCTGGGTGAAGAAGAAGCAAGATGAGTCTCGTGAGTCAGGGCAAGGAAGTCACGATTCTCCTGGTTCTGGTTCCTGCTCTGCCAGTAACTCATTATGTAGCCTTGGCCAAATCACTTCCCATCCCCAGCATCTAGGGTCCCGTATCTGTTCAATGATATACCGGCCACTAGCCTTTCTTCCAGGTGTACAGTTACTGATGGTCAGGTTGCATAGAGAACCTCAGGAGAAAGGCAGTTGTTATAATTATTATAATTAAACCATATTATCTTGCAATACATCTGTAAAGGGAAAGAATACAACTGCAAAGCCGTCCATACTGTGCGATATTGCATAGCGAGGGCGTTTGATAACTCCCAATCTCTGGCAGGTGTAATCCCTGACAAAGCAGCTTTATGTGAAGCAGAAGTCTAGCTGAGAGTACGTGGATATTAGAGCCCGCTGCCAAAAAAGGAAAGTGAAAAAACATTTCCAGTAACGGATAGGAATACAGTGTAGACATTTTCAGGAATAAAAAACTTCAAAAATAGATGTCAGCGTGACACTGCAGAGCTGGAACTCATCTGGAAACTTGACACAGTCAGACTGGGTCTGGACTTGGAACGGTTAACTGCTGCAAAAAGTAACTAACTGGCCTTGTTCACACATTCTCACTTTCTAATCAACTGTTGTGAACGGGCCTCCTCTACCCAACTGAATTGACTCTGTTAGCAGTTGCCTTCCCCACTGTAATGTTTCTCACCCATGCAACCAGTATATATACCTCCTAACTGTAGTTTCTAATCTACTTCATGCATCTGACAAGTGGGTTGCAGCCCACAAAAGCTCATGCCCTGAAGAAATCTGATAGTCTTGAAGGTGCCCCAGGATTTTCATTATTTTTGCTACATACAGACTAGCACAGCTACCCCTCTGGAACTCTACCTATCAATCTCTGAAAGAAAAAAATGCATAGGAGGGATTGTGCATAGATTTTATGACCCGAAAAGCCCATTATGATCATCGAGTCTGACATCCTGCATAATATAGGACTAAAAAGGACTTCCGTGGTCATCAAGTCAAGTATTCGCAGCCAGCCCCATAATATTCCCTTGGGCACAAATTTATCAAACTCCACTTGTCCCCAGTTTCCCTACTGGAATGTTATTTTAGAACCTCACCCCTCTGGTCATTTGAAGTCTTCTAATTTCCAGACTCAATTTTTTCATGACCTGTTTATACCCATTTGTTTTTATCCCGACACTGTCCTTACATTTAAATAGCTATTCTCCTTCCCTGGTGTTTATCTTCCCTTATGTGTTTATAGAGAGCAATCATACCCCCTCTGAGCCTTTGTTTTACAAAGAGGAGAGGGATACAGGTGCAGGGTGACTCTTCCTTGTGTAGCTCTTACAGAGGACATGAATCCAACTCCTTTGGGTATCAACTAGCAAGGTGCTGCTAAGTGGGAAATTTGTGGGTTTTGCTTTACCCTTGTCTGATACATTTGCATGGTTGCTTTTACAAAAAAATTTCCAAACAAGTGAGTGAGGTATTTATCCTGGAAGTCAGCTGGAGACATGAGTAAGAGGGGGAGCCGAAGTATATAAAAATAAAAGTGAAATGCATGAACTCTTTGGGATGTAAAATGTGGGACATTGGCAAGACAGTTATTCTTTGCAACAAGCGCACACACACAAAAATCTATCTTTAGCAACTCTCATACACGCTGTCATAAAACATACCAGAAAGAATTCTAACATTGATGCCTCATTAAGTTTGTGCAAACAAACCCTTAAAACGCAAAATGTTCATGTTTTTCCTATAACCTTAACTCAACTTAACTATACTGAGCAGCCTCTAGGGTTGAGCAAGAGAGAGATTTAATTACACAGAGTTGTTTTGAGCAAAAGCTCCCTGAAAATGCGCTATCTGTGAAATGTGGCCATATTAACCCACTGCAAATAACCATGGATCTCAGATGTCTGACTTTTGGGTGCTTTATACTATGCACTACTTCAATTTGTTTTGATTTAATTTCGCTGGTAAAAGTTAAAGTAGAATCAGGTAAAGCATGCCTGCAAAATGAAATGAATATTATCTCCCATGTTTTTTTCCAAAGGTGGACCCTCACCTTTCTGATGGTGTACAGACCACAAGCAAACCTGCCACCCAGCTCTGCCAAACAGAGCAACAGAGTTAAAAACATATATTGTACACTTATGAAAAGAAATGACAGCTGTTTGTGAAATAAACTTTAATAAAGATTATGCAAATTAAAAAATCTAGCATGGAATGGTCACATGGGACCCTCTCCTGAGAAGCTGAACAGCAGAGCAACCCTTCCTTACATGAGAATTCAGGATCAGATGGTACAAGTTTAGGCACGGTATAAAAACAGGCAAATAGCAGTCCTGGAACTAATCACCTGAGTAAGAGTTTATAGGGCTAGAGCCATCATTTTATAGGAGAGTTTAAAAATAGCTTTCCAGCCATTAAAATTTTTACAGTTATGCTCTTCAGGATCTATGCTTTACTCAGCCATAACTTTAACACTCAAATGCTGTCAGATAGGTACTTCAGTGGAGAAAGGATTTCACACCGAAAGAGAATCCAGTCAGCACTTTGGGCCTGATCCTTCCTTCCATTGTGAGATTAGAGTGCAAAATCAAAGAAGGGTCAGGCTGTAAGTGAATGGACAGAACTGACTGATTAGCTAAGGCTGTCTAGCCAGTTAAGTGCTAGTATGAATTATTTTTCTTATTTAATATCTGAGGTTGGTACTGATCCAATCAGCAAAGGAAGCCTTAGAAAATTCACTTTAGCAAATGGCTTGTAACATCCAGAAAAGGTTTGGATCTATGCAGAATATTAACTAATTCTATTTCAACTCTTTGCCACCCCATTTAAACACCGCTGCTTTGCTTTAAAGTGAGTTGTATTTCTTACTAAACTTTTTTGTTCACTACCTGCACACGACACAGAGGCTGCTCCTTTGAATGCAGAAATCACAGTGTAACCCTCTTACAATTGCAGTACCTGAGACCATCACATATGAAGTCTTAACGTCTAGAAAGTTACTGACATCTGATTGCATGGAACTCCATCCTGTACCATTGAAGTGAATGGGCGTTTTGATAAAGAATGAATAAGGATTTTAGTATTTGAATTAATTACTGTAGTAAATTATTTGCTAAAGGTCTCTTTAAAAGTTTCCTCTCGGTGTTACCTATATCTAATCATACAGTAATATACAGAAGAGTATAATAAATATGTACGAGTTCTGATGAAGTATCAGCCTAAACAATGTAAAATGAGAAAATAATCCACACTACAATTACAGCAACTAATAAAATAGCAAAGCACCATTGAACTTCCCACATTAACCTGTTCCCAGTGTTCAAAAGACACTGAGTGCTGTGTGCTTTATATATCAGCTCCCAAAATATCAGCCTCCTGATAGGATGAGAAAATACTGTCATGTTCTTGCACCAGGCCAATTACGAAGCTGCAGTTCCTGTGCAGTTAAAGATGTTTCCTGTTGATAGCGCAAAGGGACAACATAGCACTTAGCTGCTAATGTTATCTGGGACCTTTCTGACCTCTCAGAAACCTTAACAATTGTAAAGTTCACAGCACTTTAGAAGCAGCTCTGCCTTGGCGCTTTTGCTTTCCTAACTAAGCAAATAAGAAAATAAACACTGGCTCTGTAGATATTCACTTGCTATTGCCCAGAAATGAACCAGAAAGGACCAGAATGTACAGGAACTCCAGCAGAACAGCTTTTAAAATGGGCAGAAACGTCACTGGCAAATCCCAGTATTTCTTAAATTGAGTAATGAAGAGATATGATGCATTGTGTAAAATGAAGTATTTCCTTGTGCCGGTTTTTTAAATTTATTTCCTTTCAGTTTAATTGAATGCCCTCTTGTGTTTGTGTTTTGAGAAATTAAACAGAAACATCTGATTTATCTTTATACCATTTTATATACTTCTCATATTTCCTCTTCTCTCTCTAAATAGTATAGTACCGATCTTTTCGACGTTCCTGATATAAATTTCCAATGTGCTAACTGATTTTGTGTCACTTTGGTAAGCCTCCATTTCTGCTGGATCGTTATGGAGACAGAAAAAGATCAGTCCTGAACATAAAATTCCAATATTTTAGGAAATTGCTGCTGACACAATACCTGATTTTCCCCAGTGTGGATCTATTTTTTTTTTTATTATAGCTCCACTGGAAAGTGTGGGATGCTCAGAGAGCTTGAGATGACAGGAGAATCTAGGGCAGAGTTTGGGAGTAATAATGAACTCTATACCTAAAAAAGGACTGAGAGAAGAATGAGACAGCACTTTTACATTCTGCATTATGAAAAACATTTGCAAGTATTACAACTAAATATAGCCTTTGGGATTTTGCTCTGTGATGTAGGTGTGTCATCTGCCTCTCTCAGACCCTACTTTCCCCCTTTCCCCAGGGCAGGTCCACATTTATAACACTGTAATGCAGTGATTCCCAATCATTTTGGCTCAAGGGTCATAGATATAATTTTTAGAACACCGAAAGGCCCCCAGTCTCTGCCAGCGGGGCCCCCCCATCTGCAGGAAGGACCCATCTCCCTGGCTACAGCAGGGAAACTGAACATGTCCTGTAGCCCTATGCGGTCCCCTGGGGGCCCTAGGCAGTGGCTTTCTTCTGCAGCCCGGGGGTGGAAGATCAGTGTCCCCCTCCCTCTGGTTCCAGCAGGGACAGCAGCTAGCGACCCAGACAAAGCTCTGTGCTCTCTGCTGGTGCCAGGGGAGGGGACACTGATCACCATTCCCTCAGGCTCCAGCCGGGACCCTAGCACCTACGGCCCGGCCCTCGGTGGGATTTTTTGCTGTGCTCCTTGCTACAGACAGGAGGAGGGGAGATGAAGGCCATTCTGAAAGCCGCTGTGGGTCACTTTTGGCCTCCAGGTTAGGAACCTGGGCTGTAGGGCCTAAGTGAAGATGCTCCTGAGCGTCTCCCATCGGTGTAATTATTCCCTGCTTCTCCCCCATCCAAGAGGCAGTAAGGATGTCACCAGCAGACATTCTCCCGTTGCCACAGTGCTCTCTGTTGAGTGGGGTTAGGTCAGCAGTGCGCCCTGAGGGACCTCGTTATAATGACATTGGTCTGCCGTACAGACCTGGCCTCGTTAATTTTTCTGTCACTCCAAGTAGTGGATTAGGTTTGGATTTCATTATTTATGTGCTGTTTTAGGTGGATTGCTTTATTCTGGAGATGGGAATGAACCATATCCCCAGATCCAAGGCACAGATCTGCAGCCACGATTGGAACTAAGTTTACAAAAGTCTCACTGGAACAGCCACATCCCAGCATGCTGATTAATCCAGATCTTCACATTTGGGATTATTCAGCTGCAGGGGGTTTCTACTTGTGTATTTAGCTCCAATCTTGCAACTGGATCCAGAGGCTACAGCCTTATGCCCACACAGCACCCTCTTGAATCCATTTAGGTACCTTCCTGGGCTAGATCACAGAACATTTTTTTAAAAATGAGACCCTAATAGTTCCACTGATATTATAGACCATTCAGAGGAAGCATGGACGTCACTAAAGCATAAAGGTAATATTGCAGCTGGTGAGGAAGAAAACAGTAAATAACAAAATGAGTTAAACACTGAGTTAAAATATTTAAAAAACACCTACATCACTTGGGAACTTGTGGAATTTAGGCAACTGTGTGAGCAACTGTGTGATTTACGGGCTTTTGAAAATTATCTCATATTTTTATTTGACCACAATTGAAGTAGGAAGGAGGCCTGACAAACTCACTACTTATAACACATTGCCATCTGTAAAGAATATCACATACATAAGGTATCAAATGAAAACATAACACTCTGATCATTAATGTCACTTTGGATGAACACTGGATAGGAAGAATTAAGGATACTCGCTGGTGTTATGCATTCAAGTCTGTAATCAAACAAAGGGGAAAACAAATTTTCTTCCAGACAGGAAAAGAGGCAATGATCTCATAGACTCATACACTCTATGCTCAGAAGGGACCAGTATGATCATCTAGTCTGACCTCGTGCATGATGCAAGCCACAGAACCTCACCCCCCCACCTCCCACATTTCTGTACTAGGCTGAGTTATTCAAGTCCTCAGATCATGGTTAAAGACTTTAAGCTACAGAGAATCCACCAGCAAGTGATCTGTGCCCCATGCTACAAAGGAAGGTGAAAAGCCCCCAGAGCCTTTGCCAATATACCCTGGGAGAAAATTCCTTTCCAACCTCAAATATGGCGATCAGTTAACCAGTCATCCCCCCCACCCCTCCAAATCCTCTAATAACTCAGAACCCACCCCATCAAACGCTCCATCTCAGGCCTTTGGCACATCTACCACCAGCAATCAAAGATCTGTCAGTTGCTAAACTGTCCCATCCTACTACTCCATAAATGTATCAAGCTCAGTTTTGAAGCCAGCCAGGTTTTTTGCCCCCACAGCTCCCTTTGTAAGGCTATTCCAGAACTTCACTCCTCTGACGATTAGAAACCTGCCCGTAATCTCCCTGACACTAAAGAACAGTAAGCAGGTTTAGCCACAGCAGGGATAATATGTTCATAGTGAGTCAACAGAAAAAGCAAATTAACAGAACACGGATAGTGAAATGGAATTGTGTCTGGGGGTACATTTTGAAGGATACATCAAATCATACTGGACTATAAGAAAAAGGGAAAAAGACATGATGTTTATCCATTTACTGAGGAAACTCCTTCCAGGGTTTATTCTGGGAATCATGAAAATCTGGATCCTGATATGACAGAGTATCAGCAAGCTCTGCAGGAAAAGTTTTAGGTGAGAGACTGTTTCAGATAAGATAAACTTGTCAGAGTTAATCGCTAGTCTTGTAGAAGCATGTTGTCTTTCCTGTTTTAATTTTGCCATCTGTTTCTAGTATCTTTTCTTAAGTTCACTTAAATCTGTTCTTTACTAAGAAATTTATCGTTGGTTTTACTGTAAGTTCTTCTCAGTGTTGTGATATTAAAGAGTGAATCCTGACTTGAACTAGCAGGCTGATGTATATACTGTCTTTTTTGAGGCAGCAGATTTGGAAATTTCTGAGAGTGTCCACATACTGGATATTACAGAGGAACACTCCTCCAGGTAGGTGAGGGATTAGGGTGCATCCAGTATTACCTGCAAGACAAAATAAAATCTGGCAGAGCTTCAGAAGAGGCTGTTTGGTTAACAACAGTCTGGAGTGACAGGGAGCTGTCGCACAGCCTGACTCCAGCATGCCTCTCTTTTGCAAAGGAAAACGAGTAAACCAAGGTCGCAGGTAGTTCTGGGCCCCCAAGAAAGTATTGCAAGCTCTTATTGAAGTGAACAGCAAAATTCCCATTGGTCTCAACCCTTTGCGTTCTGCTAAGCTCCCCCCTCTTAAGACATTAACCTTGCTGTGCAATGCCCATTCTCATTAAACAAACAATTAACAGGTAAAAAATACATTAAGGTTTAATGTTTAGAAATCAGGGGAAATTGGCCATTTCCACATACTACTGATGGCTCAGAGGACCAGTCAGACTGAAGAATATTACTACGAGAATGTCCAGTTTTTCAGCTTCTAATACAGACTGCTAACACCTGGTGCCACCTGGCTAGAACCTGTGCCATAGAAGCAAAGCCCTGGCAAAATAGCAGATTTGTGAAGTCAAAAGTTGAGGAGCTCCAATAGCTGTATCTAACTTTACACTAACCGGGAAGGGAGGGTGTCTAACTACGTCTTTGACCATTAGGTTCATTTTTCTATATTACAAAGGGAGAAGCAAAGTGAACTGACCTATCTATAAAAAAGGACTTCACCGGTCTAGAAACAATGAAAGACGTAAGCATGTGTGGCTACTCTAAAATATGACTTGCAGTTTATAAATGTTGAGGCAAGACATGTTCTACCTTCAAGAAAAACTAGTTTTATCTGCTTGCAGAGGGATTGGTTTGCATAACACCCCAGGGTGCATACAATATGGAGGGAAAAGTATTTCACAATTCCACTGTTATAATTTACTGTCACAATTCTCAGCTCCCTTACTGCTTTCAAGTTAATTTACACTGGAGGGGTCTTGATGTAGGAAATATAAAGTTTCACAGTGTTGAATCATAATACAAGTTAGGAATTTTAATTGACATTAATGGTGTATCTTGTCTTGCTCACTTATTAGTTTCTGCAAGGCCTACAAGAGGAAGGTTACTCACCTTGGTGCAGTAACTGGAGTTCTTCGAGATGATGTCCCTGTGGGTGCTCCACTGTGGGGTCATAGCCGCATCCTTGCGTCGCAGTTCGGGGGCTTTGAAGTAGTGTCCGTTGGGACCGCGGGCGTGCATGGCAGTCTCACGAACTGTGTTCAGCGCCCTTAGCAGAGCGCACGGTCCCCAACCCCCTCAGTTCCTTCTCTATCCAGAAGCCAAGAGAGGACTCTGAAGTAGAGAGGGGAGGAGGGCGGGTAGTGGAGCACCCACAGGGACATCATCTCAAAGAACTCCAGTTACTGCACCAAGGTGAGTAACCTTCCTTCTCCTTCGAGAATGATCCTGTGGGTGCTCCACTGTGGGTGACTCCTCTGCAGTGTTCTTTCTAGGAAGGAGGGACTTCGGCGTTGGTGTTATGTATGGAGTCTAAGACGGATCGGCCAACTGCCGTGTCCATTTGGGCTATCTGCTGAAGTGCATAATGTTTCATGAATGTGTGGGAGAATGCCGATGTCGCTGCCTTGCAAATATCGTGAATAGGTACATTGTTTAGGAATGCCATCGTAGTTGCTATGGATATGGTGTAGTGAGCTCTAATATTTTCTGGTGGTTTGATTCCAGATGTTTTATAACTTTCATAAATGCAGCCTGAAATGAGTCTTGATAGTCTTTGGGATGGTATAGGTTTCCCTTTGCATCTGTCCACTATAGAGATAAATAATTTTGGAGTACTTCTAAATGTTTTTGTTCTTTCTAGGTAGAATGCCAGGGCCCTTCTGACATCCAAGGTGTGTAGAAGAACCTGTTGAGGACTCTCATCCGGCTTTGGAAAGAAGACAGATACGTGAATGGGTTCATTCATGTGGAAAGGAGATGATAGTTTTGGGATGAATTTTGGATGTGGGAGCAGGGTGACTTTGTCTTTGTGGAAGACAGTGAATGGTGGGTGGGCCATTAGTGCTCCTATTTCGCTTATGCGTCTGGCAGACGTGACTGCAATTAGAAATGCCACTTTCGTTGATAAATGTAGTCATGAGCAGGATGCCAATGGTTTGAAGGGAGGTCTTGTAAGAGCTCAAAGTACTAGATTTAGGTCCCATGTGGGCGCCAGTTGTCTAACTTCTGGATAATGGTTCTGGATACCTATTAGGAATCGGTCAATTATTGGGTGAATGAAGACGGACGAAGAGTCTATGTTCCTATGGAAGGTTGATGGAGCAGATAAGTGTACTCGGATTGAATTTATTGATAGTCCTGAGTCCTCCAGGTGTCAAATATGGAAGGAATGGGAGCATTTATTGGGTTAAGGTGTAATGTGGTAGGTCGTCTGGAAAATCTATTCCATTTCTGTAGGTATACACACCTAGTAGAGGGTTTTCTGCCATTCAAGAGGATGTTTTGAACTCGTTCAGAGCACTGAAGCTCTTCACGTTGGAATCATGAAGGAACCATGCCGTCAAGTGTAGGAGTTCTGGGTTTGGGTGAATTATTCTCCCTGGCTATGTCTACACTTGTTAATTTAAGTTGACTTAGCATGTCCACATTCAAAAATTAAGTTGACTTAGAGGGGACCCTGCCAAATCGACCTAGAGCGTCCACACTGGATGCTTAGGCTGACTTGTAGGGGCTAGGTGGACCTGGGACAGGTCCATGGTGGCAGGGGGGGCACCCCTTGCCAAGTGCCAGGGGGCTCAGCCTTTGCCCCATTGTACCTTGGTACAATGGGGCAAAGGGGGACAGGGACCCTGGCAGGGCATAAAAGCAGGGTGGGCAGGGCTCTGCCCTGCCCTGTGGGGGGGGGCACACCAGGCTGTGGCTGTACCAGCCACCCTGGCAGGGAGGTCAGTGGGGAAGCCCTAAAGCCCCCAAAGTCGATTTAAAGTCCACTTAGGGCTACTCCACGTCCACACTGGCTAAGTCGACTTTCTAAAATCGACTTAGCCAGAAAAGTCAACTTAAAAGGAGGTTTAAGAAAGTCGACTTTAATTTTCCTTAAATCGGCTTAAGCAGTTGCTTAAGTTGACTTAAGGAAAATGTAGTGTGGACGCAGATTAAATTAAGTCGACTTAAGCAAACTTAAGTCGACTTAATTTCTAAGTGTAGACGCACCCCCTGAGTCTTGAGATAGGAGATTGATGAGATGGGGAAGCGTAATAGGTGTTTTGATTGACATTTGTGTTAGCATTGTGAACCACGGCTGTCTGGGCCAGGCTGGTGTTAACATGATTACTCGTGATTTGTCCCTGTGAATTTTTATTAGTGTTCTGTGAATTAGGGGTATTGGCGGGAATGCGTAGTATAGGTCCTTGTACCACGGAAGAAGAAAGGCATCTTCTAATGAGTTTCTTCCCATGCCTGCTCGGGAGCAGAATAAGGGGCACTTCCTGTTCCTGTGTGTGATGAAGAGATCTATTGTGGGGAAGCCCCACCTTCTGAAGATTATTTTGATGACTAGTGGGTGAATCTCCCATTCGTGTTGCTGTGTGAAAGATCTGCTCAGTTGATCGGCTAGAGTGTTGTGAATTCCTGGAAGGTGGGATGCAGAGATAGAAGTTTCATTGCTTCTATGCAAAGAGAGTGGGATCTTGCCCCGCCTTGCTGGTCTATATAAAACATGCAAGCAATATTGTCTGTAGTAATTCTCACATGTTGATGTGTTATGTGATCTCGGAAGTAAATGCAAGCATTTCGTACCACCCGAAGTTGTAGGATGTTTATGTGTAGTGAAGATTCCTGCATTGTCCATCTTCCTTGTGTAGTAAGGTGTCCAAGGTTGGCACCCCATCCTGTGAGGGAGGCATCCGTTGATATCATCACTGTGGGCGTGTCTGCTAAGAAGGGGACTCCCAATAGTAGATTTTGTGGTAGGCACCACCAGAGAAGGGAATCTTTTATCTTGCTGGGTATTGATAGAATTTTTTGTAGATGGTGCTTGTTTGGTTTGTAGGTTCTGGTGAGCCAGCGTTGAAGTGGTCTCATGTGGAGTCTTGAGTGTTGGACCACGAATACAGTCGCTGCCATGTGTCCTAATAGATGGAGGCATGCCCATGCTGGTGTGGCACTGTGGCCGGTGTCTCTCAAATAGACTGCACCAGGTGAACAATAGTATCGAATCAGTGGAGAGGCAGAAAGGCTCTAGCGAGTTGTGCGTCCAGATGTGCTCCTATGAACTGTATGTCTTGGGTAGGTATAAGTGTTGATTTTGGTATGTTTATGATCAGCCCTAATGTCTGGAAAGTTGACATAGCAAACTTTAGATGTTCCGTTGCTTGATCTTTGGACTGTGCTTTTATTAAGCAATCGTCTAGATATGGGAAGATTGTGATATTGTTCTTTCAGAAGTATGCAGTGGCCACTGATAACACCTGAGAAAAAACTCTCAGTGCTGTGGACAGACCGAACGGTAGCACCCTATACTGGAAGTGGTTGGTCCTGATGGTAAATCTTAGGAATCTTCTGTGCGATGGATGAATTGGAATGTGAAAATAAGTGTCTTGCAGGTCGAGGGCTGCATACCAGTCACCCATTTCTAGAGCAGGGATGATGGACGATAGTGTGACCATCCTGAATTTTTCTGATTTGATAAATTTGTTTAGTTTTCTGAGGTCCAGAATAGGCCTCCATCCTCCTGATTTCTTTTCCATCAGGAAGTATGGAGAGTAAAACCCCTTCCCCCTGTGTTGATGTGGGACAAATTCTATAGCCCCAATGGGAAGAAGGTGCGTAGCCTTCTGACGAAGAAGGTGTTCGTGAGTTGTGTCCCTGAGAAGGGGCGGGGAAGGGTATTGGTGGAAAGGTTTTTGCATGAATGGGATGGTATAACCCCTGCTGATAATTTCTAGGACCCATTTGTCTGTGGTAATTCGCTCCCATAGGTGGTAAAAGGGGCGGAGTCTGTTCAGGTAGGTCTGTGAAGTATCCTGCTCTATATATTCAGGGAGGGTTGCCAATTATGCCATGGATGCATGGAGGATGAACGAGGGCCATACCATGGTGGTCCATACCAAGGATAAGGTGGCATGTCATAATATGAATGACCCCTCGCTTCCATTCTGCAGTGGGATCAAGAGGGTGTAGAGAACTCAGGTTCCTCTCCCGCTTCTTCTTCATCAGAGGAGAAGGCAATAGGTGATGGGCTCCTTCCCCAGGGGGAGGTGTGCAGGGAAATGTCAGTGCTCAGTAAAGGAGACTCCAGTAGTCGATGCCCTGCATCCCTGGCCCCGGTGTCTTTAGACTTTGCAGATTTTTTTGCGGTGCCGCGTTTGCGGTTTCTTGATGCAGTGCCGGTCCATGGTCTGAATGGGCTTCACTGCAGTCTCTGCTGGCACCCTTGTAGAGGGAGCCGCTGCAGGCAAGGTTGTTGGTGCCGCTTGATCTTGTGGTGCTGATAGGGGTAATGGTTCTGTGGGTGGCCCATATGCTACCGGTACCGCTGTACAGGGTACTCAAGGGGGAGCAGACTTGTGAGCAGCCGCGGCTTTTGGCTCCAAGCTCTTGTGGTTTGGCTCTAGCAAAGTGGAGCGCTGTCATTTTCCTGTGTCCGCTGCCAGCGTACATGAGGAACCTGAAGCCTCTCTAGTACGGGCGTCTCTAGGCAGAGATTTCTTCTTTTTGTATGTTGGTAATGGAGGAGTTAATTGCCTCTTTAAAGGCCGTGAGTCCGTGGCTGTGGGTTTTTGTTGTCCCAGGTCTGATGTGGGACAAAGCGATTTTTCCATGAGCCAGAACTTGAGGCGGAGGTCTCTGTCACGCCTCGCTCTTGTGCACAAGTTCTTACAGTGGGAGCACTTCTGTGATACGTGCTCCTCACCGAGACCTTTAATGCAGATGGTGTGACTGTCTGAAGCTGGCATCGCATCTCGGCAGGAGCTGCAGCGCTTGAAGCCAGGAGAGCCCAACATGGTTCTGAGGGAGAAAATCTTCTTCTCTTTTTTTTTTTTTTTTTTTTTTTTACAGGTTAAAGAGAAAAAACTGGCAAAAGGAAATGAAGAGGGGAAAGTGGTAATTGAAGCTAAAAGAAATTAAAAGAAAGACGGTTAAGTTCAGAAGAGCGGGAGGACGACCTGCTCGGACTGCAACCGCGGACGGTTGAAAAGGAACTGAGGGGGTTGGGGACCGCGCGCACTGCTAAGGGCATCGAACACACGCCACGAGACTGCCACGCGTGCCCACGGTCCCAATGGACACTACTTCAAAGCCTCCAAACTGCGACGCAAGGACATGGCTATGACCCCACAGTGGTGCACTCACAGGGACGTTCTTGAAGGAGAATCTCAGAGAGGCAGGGCTGCTGCCATCACAAACACACAAAGGCTGTGTCTACACTAGAAAAGTTAAGCCGACTTTGTTAAGTCAACTTAATAAGGTTGCCTTTAAGTCGACTTAAAGTCGACTTAACTTTTCTAGTGTAGACACAGCCCCTTGTAGACCTTATTAGATCGACTTAATGCTTTAAGTTGACTTAATAAGGTCGACTTAGGTGCTAATCCCTGTCCACTGGCTTTAAATTGATTTAAGGAGTCGACTTAAGGCTTAAGTCGACTTAAAACTAGGTGTTATTAAGTTGATTTAAGCTTTCCCTAAGTCGACCTAAGGGAATTCTTAAGTCAACTTAATAAAAGTCCAGTGTGGACGTGGCTTTGTTTAGGTCAACTTAAGCCTCCTTAAGTTGACCTAAATTGCCAGTGTAGAAAGTAGAGCATATGAATCTTAGGAGATGAGATGAAAATCTGGAGTTGTAATGTTTGATATGCCAAAGCAGAGTTCAACCCATTTAATCTAATTAAACACAATGTCAGAAACGAGCAGGTGAAGATAGAGGAGATGACATGGATAAAGACTCACAGCCTCTCTTTATGCAGATCTCTTTAGGGCATCTCATAGCAATACTGGTTTAGGTTACAGAGCTCAGAAGCAAAGAACACATGGAGCTCTAGGGAACAGCAGAGACGGAGGGACAGACACTATAGATTGAGTTAGGAAAACATTGAGAATTGGAAAATTCTTTAATGTTGTCCATTTCGTTCCACAGTAGGTAGATGGTAGCTTCTTCTATTAAGACAAGGGCATGCCTCTTCAAGGGTAATCTACTAAAAAGCCAAGAGGTTCTCCCCCCTCACTCACACTGTGCAGGCTCCTTGAACCCAGGCTCCAGCCCAAGACCAGATGTCGACACTGCAATTAAACAGCTCCATGGCCCAAGCCCCCTGAGCTGGAGTCAGTTAGCATGAGCCAGCTGTGGGTTTTTAATTACAGTACCCTATGTTACAAATGGAAAACGCCAGGGGTACCAGCTAAAGATATAGAACTTCCCATCAGCTCCATGTGGGTAGATGCTCAGACTCAGGCAGAGCCTCACTGACTGCATTAGGTTAATTAAGGTTTGTGAAAGGGCAAAACTAATTACATCTAATACGGGGTTGTACAGCCCCCTAGTGGGCAATGCAGTTCTGTAACATTTTATATTGGTAAATTTACTCCTTTGCTCTTGCCGCCATCTATTATTTGTTTAGATGTACTATCGTCAGGTACAAGAAAAGCAGGAGTGACAATGGTGAGGTGAATCCATGAATGGTGAAAATACAGTCATGCCAGATTGACAAGTAAGAGACAAAATCATATTCTAAGGCTCTTAATAAACAAGAAATTCGTTGTTGTTAAAGATTCTATTTAATAAACTCCACGAGACAATATTAAACAGCCACAGACTTCCAAATCAGAAAATATAAACATACACTTTAAAGGAAGAAAATGTCTCTGTTCCTCTTGCACTGATATCAAACAGTCCAAACACAGCTCTGAGAAGCTGGGAACCTTAGGGAGAAAAGTTACAGAATTCCGGATGGAGATAGCAAAGCTCATTTATTAACCCCGCCCTTCTATAAACTGCCGAGGTAAAATCTATGTGGTCCCACTTGCCTAATGATTTTCTAACAAAGATATACTGATCCAGCCCTCCAATCAAGAATTGACATTCAGATCAGTATTATTTACCTCAGGAATCACTTCTATTTATGCACGGTGCGGAGCGACAGTTACGAAGAACACAGCTGTCACAGTACCTATAGCACCAATCCCACTCTGAGATAAACACCACTCAGAAACATTTAAAATAGTTCAAACATTTACATGATAGAAATATTAACACATTCTTAGTATCTGTAATTAGTTAATTATTCAGCAAATGTTGATCATACATACCACAGGCACTCAACTTTATTTACAGGCAGACCCAAATGCTTTTTTACTTACAAAACCTTCTTACAAAATCCCTCTGGCTCGTCAGAAAGGTCCTTCTGCTCTGTCCAAGCAAAGGATTGCCTTTCGGTTATGAACGTATGTCAGGGACTCTGTTAGCCTGGTCGCTCAAACCTAAAGCGCACCTATGCCTTTTGATGATGCTTGCCGATGATTTCTTGTCCTTGGTTTATCTTTCTCTCTCTCCCCTTTTCCTCTCGTTCTGGTCCTGTCACTGTCTGCTGAGCTAATTGCTGCTGAAAGGTGGAGGTCTCCTCATACACTCCATAAGTTGTCACTGTCACCGTGGCTATTTATAGGCTAGTGGGGGGCGGGATAGAACATAGGAGTCTTTGGGGGGGGGCATAGAAGGACGGCATTCCAAGGACCATGTAACAGGTGATGTAGTCTGACACAGGAGTTGGGGGGATAACAAGGGACAGCGGTCTAAGGGCTGTGTAAGAGACTACATTAGAGTGCTCTTATGGGGTTGAGTTCCAAAGGGGGAGCCGTGTTAGTCTATTGCAGATAAACAAAGAGTCCTGTGGCACTTTTAAATACTAACAGATTTATGTATCGCATGAGCTTTTGTGGGAGAAAATCCCACTTCATCAGATGCTTTGAAGATGGGAAACTTACAGAATGGGAGGAAATTAAATGCAGGGAAGTGTATGATATGGGATCAGGTCAGGCTGTAACAGCAAATCAAAATAGATGTTAGGATTCAAACACTGGGGAACAACATACAGAGGAAGGTGAGGTTAAATCACCTCACTTGCCTTAGGGTTAAACAGGGACTACAGATTTTTTTCTCATTACAAGAAGTGATTTAACCTCACCTTCCTCTATATGCTGTTCCCCGGTGTTTGAATTCTAACTTCTATTTTTGAGTCCATGACACTTCAGTAATATTTAAGACATTTAGCTGGCTGGGTGCAGCAGCCTCAAGCTCTTCGCTGACTGGAGAAGAGGGGCAGCATGCCCCTGCACTGGCCAGGTGCCCAGTTGCAGAGGAACAGCCCTGAGCGGGTAGGGGCCTGAAACAATCCCAGCCAACCCGCCAGAGCCTTCAGTCCATGAGGGATGGGAACAGATGGGGCCATATGGGGTGTGTGGTGGAGGCTATGCAAGGGTAGGCATCACTTCTTACTCAAGTAAGAGTAATGTATTATTATTATGAAATTTAGTGTTATCGTATGCGTTTATGGCCAGCGAGGGGGCGGGAGGGCGCAGGAGCACGCTTTACTTAGTGTTAACGAGAGACAGGGATGGATTAAGGGTCCTGCCCCCCCCACCACCACAGTAGCGCTGTGCCTTGGGGGCAGGGCCGGAAGATTGGCCATTGGCAGCTGGCACTCAGCAGGCCCAGGACCCACAGACCTGCTAGCCATTGTGGGGGCATGGGTTGGCCCTCAGCACAGGGGGCCTGGCTAGCCTTGGGGGCAGAGTGGGCCGGTGCTCAGCCCTAAGGCCTGGTGCAGAATGCCTGCTCAGGACAGAGGCTGTGACTCGGCGGTGTTCCCGCCCCACCTGCAGGCTGGGGCCAGATTTTAGTGGGGCAGCAGGAACCCCCTTTAGCCCTGTGATAGTCTGACCATTACTAGCGTGAGCTTTCACTCAAAGACTGGAAACCACTCAGCTATAGTTTGTATTAATTTTTCTAAAATGGAAGTCCCAGGGTTATTCAAGCAAATGAGAAAGCCAATTACCTTCACAACATGTATTATGAAATATAGCTTCAGCAGTTTCAAAAAAGTGCTGAAGTAGCTTTTAAAAATCATTTTAGTACCTCTTTCAAATCTTAAATCCTGAGCTGTGGAACGGAAGAAACTTACTAATACTGTGCTATATTGGCCTCTATGTTAAATGTTAAACACTGTAGATGGTCAAGCAGCAGGGTACATTCAAGAAAGAGCTAAGTTTATTCCAGGTGGGGTAAAGAAATGGCCTGTAAGTGCCCCAGGCTAGAGCTGAATAATACACCAAAAAATAAGTAGAGTTAAATCATTTGATAAAATTGACTCCACAGGCTGTAAGAAAGTCAGAGTGAGGGACTAACACTTTGCTCTCCTATAAATCAGACAGGATTCTCCAGCTCTGAAAAACCATCAATCTGCCCAGAATGTCATCTGGTTTTAATGATCTCAACTACAAATAGATCTACTCTTTTAAGCCACAAGATGGCATTCACCATAGGTGGTCCAGCCCGCCATGCTTGCCAGAGCACCATTTACAATTCTTTTATTAAATGATTCAGGCCAATAAGAACAAATGACATCAGGACATGTGAGCAACTCATGTGGGGTTCTGAGCATGTGCTATTCATATATACAACTGGCACATGAAAGCAAGGAAAGAAAGCTATCAGTAATTCTATCTCACCCCATCCTAGGACAGCGGATTAATGGACAAACAGCAGATAAAGTTAGCTGTAGCCAGAGGATGTGGGACTACTTTATTATGCCACTATTAGGACACTGCAGTCAAAAAAAGAAGCATCCTGAGAAGCAAAAAGAGCCAGCTGCTAATCAAATAAGGCAGCAGCCAGATCACCCGTTACAAATCTTGGAAATAAATGTTTTAGTATGTTCGTTACCCATGAAGAGGAATCTAGAGCCAGATGGCATCCATGATGAGGTAGACTGCCTACACTAATCCTGCAAGAACTGAATTAGGGCAGGTGGGGCCAACCAGCTAATTAGGCTGCAAGCAGGGGATGTTTAGACTGTTAATTAAGGACAGGCTCACCTGTGCAGGAACAGGGAGGACGTGTGTAGAACCAAGTAGCTGGCTGCAAAGAAGTGAGCTGGTGCTAAGGGTGCAATCCACCCCATCCTCCAGATCATTAATGAAGATGTTAAACAAAAGTGACCCCATCTCTGACTCGTAGGGCACTCAGCTTATTACTGGCTGAGAACTAAACATCAGTTTGTTGATCACTATTTGTTGAGCCTGATGACTTAACCAGCTTCCTATATATCTTATAGTCCATTCATCCAACCTGTAGTACTTTTAACTTGCTGTAAAGAATATTATGGAGTGTGGGAGATGTTATCAAAAGCTTTGTTAAAGCAAGATACATCTCATCCACCACTTTCATCACATCTAGTCAGTCATCTCATCATCTTATTGAAAACCAGGAAGTGGGTGGGCACAAGCCCGCCCACTGCTAAAACTCCTCCCCCAGCCTAAGGGGATGGAGCACTGGACCCGGCTTCAAGTGAGTACGGGCGTCATCTCATCATAGAAGGCAGTCAGGTTGATCAGGCATGACTTGCCCTGGGTGAATCCATGCTGGCTGTTCCTGATCACCTTCCTCTCTTCCAAGTGTCTCAAAATGAATTCCTTGAGGACCTACTCCAAGATTTTTCTGAGGACTGAAGTGAGGCTGACTGGCCTGTAATTCCCCAAATCCTCCTCTTTCCATTTTCTGAAGATGGGCGCTATATTTGCCTCTCTCTAATGATCTGGGACCTCCAACTGCCACAAGTTTTCAGAGATAATGGCCAATAGCTCTGCAATCATATCAGCCAACTACCTCAGCACCCTTGGATGCATTGCATTTGGCCCCACAGACTTGTGTATGTTCAGGCTTTCTAAATAGTCTTGAACCTGTTCTTTCAGCTCTGAGGGCTGCTCACCTCTCCCCAATTCTTTGTGCTGCCCAGTGCAGTAGTCTGGGAGATGACCCCATCCGCGAACACAGAGGCAAAAAAAAAAGCATTAAATTTTTCAGCTTTTTCCACATCATGTCACTAGGTTGCCTACCCCATTCTGTAAGGAGCCCACACTTTCCCTGACCACCTTCTTGTTGTAGAAACCCTTCTTGTTGTCTTTCATGTCCTTTACCATCTCCAACTCCACTTGTGCTTTAGCCTTCCTGATTTCACACCTGTATGCTTGAGTGGTATTTTTATACTCCCCCCTGGTCATCTGACCAAGCTTCTGCTTCTTGTAAGCTTCCTTTCTGTGTTTAAGCTCACTGAAGACTTCTTTGTTAAAGCAAGTTAGTTGCCTGCCATATTTTCTATTCTTTCTGTACAGTGGGATGGTTTATTCTTGTGCCCTTAATAAGGTTTCTTTATAATACAGACAGCTCTCTTAGGCTCTCTTCCCCCTCAGGTTAGCCTCCCCTCCCATCAGCGCCCTGAAGTTTAGAGTCCATATTCGGTTCTTCTCTTTTCTTTCGCCAGGCTCTTGAACTTTTCCATCTCATGGTCACTGCTCCCCAATTAGCACCCATTTCCACTTCCTTGTTTGTAAGCAGCAGGTCAAGCACTAGATGCTGCTGTTTTGAGTGAGTTTCAGGCCTTGGAGAAGAAACAGCCCCTGGAGACATGTGAAGCCAGCTGAGGACAACAGGTAAGGCAATTCCTACCTGCTCTTCTCTCCCTCTGTTTTCTGCTGTGGAAAGTTAGCAATTAGAAGGTTGCAGGGATGGGAAAGAATGGGTGTTAGTGTTCTTCTTTCTGAATTGTGGGGGACTGGCTCCAGCCCAACTGTGTTTTCCTTTCACCTCCAATACTGCTAGCCTTCCATGTTGCAGCAGCAGACAGTATATTAGGGAGCAGCCGTGTGGGGAGGGGTGGGAACTGGGAATGGGAGAGTGACCATTAGAGGGAAATATCTGGATAGCGGGGTAGGAGCAACGTCTCCTTTGGGAAGAGAGAAAATAAACACACAGGACAGAGGGCAATTCCCAGAAGACCTGGTGAAGCCTCCAATGAAAGCAAACATGGTGGTGTGAGGAATGCACAGGGGCATTGGTCTCCACCAGAAGTAAGGAAGAGGTCCCCTCTTTGGGTGTATTTCAGGTTGATTTTACCCACCATGGTTGGTTTAATTAATTAAACCTGAATTGGTTAATTCAGCTTAAACCTAAAGATACGTCAAATGCCAAAAATAGTTAAATCATACCCTTTTCTCTTAGGCTATAACTTATCTTCACAGGAACTACTAACATAATATTATATTAAACACTATCTATGGTAAATGAAAGAAAAATTCTCAGCAGTTGGTTTTTGGTAGTCAGAATTCATGGGGCCCTTTGACTGAAATAGGGCTGTTGCAACGAAAGGGCAAACAGGTTATTAATAAAGGTCTCTATGTGCTTCAGCACTGGTTCAAATTAACAAGCTTATGAGAGTAAGAACCGTACCTACCCTCAACAGGTTAAGCCTCTTGTTTTGATCTTACAAAATCGGCTTTCTTGCTGGAACATTCTCAAATGTGCCTGGGTGCTACTCAACTTAGATGAATACACTTCAGAACAAAGTGATTTTGTGCAAGATTTTACCCATTCATTTTTCCCATACTAGGCAACAAGGAACTTTAGCCTTTCTGGTTTATGCTGTTGAATTTCCACCTACTTACGATAGTCAGAATGTGCCAACTTCTACCTCATTTAAGATTCTATTAAACCACACTGACTTGGAAATCAAGGTGAATATATGCACATATACATTTTCCCTGCACATTTGATAACAAACAGGTAAGTGGTTCACTGTTTAAAATTGTCTACAAGGAGAGCGACCCTACACAATATACGGTGGCAGACTGCCAAAGTTACAGAAGCCAGAGAGAAAGCGGTAAGTTACCAATGCAAAATGAAAACAGCCACTGCAAATTGTAAAGGAACCAATTTAATATTTAGCCAAAGGAAGAGAAATATAGAAATGCTCTCTAAACAAAGACCAACATTAGACTAATATCACAGCTCTGATTTCTGCCTTACATCTGCAGAGTATGTAGATATAGAACATTTGGACAACTGCTCGAGTAAATGGGCCTTTCCTGAAATATCAGGTAATGTGAATGACTGACAACTGTGAAGGTCTTTCTACTGAAATTGGGCAATTTGGCAACTCCGCACGTGTAGTTAATTGACATCCTACTGCAAATATTTGATGTTATATTGAAAATTCTGTTACACGGCACAATAACAATTAAATCTAGCAGACTAAATTAATACACTCAACATTTACATAATATGTTTCACAAGTTCAGAATCAATTCTCTGAACTGAAGGTACTTTGATCCACAGGCAGATACAGACCCTTTTACCTTACAGCGACTGAAGAATGGCAGTGGAATTTAATGCTTCAAAGAAATACTGTTTGTTCTTTGCTGTCTATGGCCACTTTTCAAGATAATGAAAATTCAGCAGCTGCAAAGAGCCAGTAAAATACTGTTCTGGTTTGTAAGATACAAGTTCAACTGGGAAAAATGAAACTATAACAACTCCCACACTTACCGAGCAAATAATTAAAAGTATTCCATAAATAGCACAGACTGAAGACATCTAATGGGTTATGTAACAGGTTAGCTAAGCATTTTATATTAAACCTATGAAATGCTCAGTATGGTCTCAAAATTAAAATCGCAACCAGAAACGACAGTAGTAAAACCAAAATCTTGCATAAGAGGATTTAATTTGTTAATATTTTATGAGTCATGAAATCCAAAATAAGTTTACTCCAAAATACTGTGTCCACACTTAACATTCTGACCAGTTATCAAGCTACCATGACGTGAGCTGCCAGATGCTTTGATATCAATGTTATGACAATCTTCGCCCAATTAGTCCTTTCTGAAACAAATTCTCCACTAATAATACAAAGCTAAATTTCTCAGGGGAATTTTGTTGAGTACTTGTATATAATATTGCATACATATACATATAGCCCACAAAAGTCTACAAGGAACAAATGGGCACGTGACCTCTTCTCTCTCTTCTTTGGGACTGGATTCAGGCACTTTAACAGGGCAGAATAGGAGTGGAAATGCTTGCACCCCTGTTGCGTGTGCCGCATCAGTTGTGGGCAATGATATTCAGTCTTCAAGGCTGTTAAGCTAATACCTGTCAGGAGCAATACATTCACATTAAAAACAGAAGTTTGAAATTCTTTTTAAAGAAAACACTGATATAAGCCCTGTTAACATTTTCTGAAACTGAAGCAGCTATGTACAGCTATGCAGAAAGCCTGAAAGTGTACCAAGTGGAACATTGTGAACGGCGAGGTTTTCTGCCAGAAAGCTGATAATGAAGCAGTGGACAACTGCTTGTGAGTGAAAGACTGGCAAAGAAAGGAGCCTTTCAGGACAAGCTGAAGAAAATGTAAATAATTCTTGAAAACTACAGAAAAAGAAGAGTTTACCTAACTCTAACATGGATGACAGATACGTTATTTCTTATTCTCTTCTGTCTACCAGTCCCTCTAATGACAGCAATCAATTACCAGGAAGTGCCTGAAGTAGTTAGTTTTTGCTATTTACAAACATATTCCATAGACTTAATTTTGTTTTAACCATATTGTCTTTTAAAGGGTTAATCTTAAATTTCATATTTACAAGTTGAGACTTAATTTTTTAAATTTCTTTTGCCATTAGAAATATTCAAGTCAATCAAGTTTCATATGATAGTTGATACTGCGTTTTCTTCTCGACTCCTCAGCTCTGCATCTTGGCTCCATAATTTGCACAAGCATTGGCCATGATACTGCACAGACCATGAGCATTTATTATTTTTGTCTCTTCCCCTGGAGTTAACAGAGTAGTTGTATTTTTATAAAATTTATGCTTACCCCAAATATCTCAAGTTTGGACAGATGTTAAATGGGTTGAACTTTGCCAATAAAACCAATTTTTATTTTGAACCTCGGCCCTAACCTTTCTTGACTCAGCATTACCTTTAATAATTCCTCTGCAAGCTAACAGTTTTAGCTAGGAAATAAGCCTCCAAAATGTCACGTGTTTTCAGTGTAAAATAAAGACCCAGGATATTCACAACTAAGAATGCTTAGCAGCCATTTCAGTTGCGCCATGACCTCACTCATTTTAAAATGATGCTTCCAATAGTTTTAAAGATGATAGTTACACACTTTAAAATATGGACTTTGGAAACTTTGAAATAAAACTGGTAAGGCAATCCTGGCTTCTCAAAATAACTGCTATTCCTAATATGATCAGCATTTAGCAGCAGAGGTAACATGCTCTAAGAATTAAACAAATATCCATATAACCTGCACTAATGGTCCAAACACTTAGTGTTGAACACAGTAAAAAACAGAATCTTTCTCCTCCTCAGTTCAAGTTTGCCAACACAATACCCCTGGAGACAATGTTCACAGCCTTCAATACCACAAAGTTTTCTACGAACAAATTCTAGACCTGAAGATTTGTCATCTATCTTAATTGGACAAATTATTGTGTTCGGAGCTGATAATCTGCAAGAGAAAAATAAATTCAGAAAAGTCAGTTAAATTAGTTCATTTAATTGTATTAAATATTAAAGATTATCAATATCAGATCAGAAATATCTATGATATATGAATGCCAAATTTAAGCAAAGGCTTCTCAAGTAAAAATGAGATCTGTATAAAGGACAATGTTAGACGAACACTAGCTGTTTAAATGCTCACATTCAACCAATTAAAGGCCATTTTTCCTCAGAGTCATACATGCCAGGTAATAGGAATTTTTGTTCACCCAACTGGACCTTCCCAAATGCTTAACAGCTTCCGTGACTAAGCCTTGTCTGCCACTCTTTAAAAGAAAACCAAAAACAGTTTTCTTTGAGTTGCATATTTTCTTAATTTAGATCCCAAATTTATATCCTCTGCTTTAGGTGCAAAATATTCAACCCAACCTTAACTATAAAGCCACCACAGTGGCTCTTCCATAATACAGCAGCAGGGTGTAGCCGCAGTCAGGGCCAGACCAAAGATTTTGGGGGTTCTAGGCCAATTATGTTTTGGTGCCCCCTCCCCAAACATGTTATAAGAGATAACATATTAATATTTTTTTTAAATAGAGAAAAAATTTCCTTCCATCTAATTTGGCACCCTTTAAAGTCTGGTGCCCTAGGCGACCGCCTAGTTCACCTATATGGTTAGGCTGGCCCTGGCACAGTGGGTCTTCCATAATACAGCCGCAAGTAAAGAGAGGAATACATTTATGAATGTAATTGTAGCAATATTGCACATGATTATTGAAGAATATGAGAAGTGTAGTGGAATCATGCAGGTAAATTATGGGAGTGTCCAACAAAGAGAAAAAGATGTTAGTGGAAAAACAGCATTAGGAATGCCAGTGTTAACAGTCTATAGCTTTTCAACTTACCTCCATTCTGGGTGATATAGCGAACCCATGGCAACGCCTGATAGCCACTCTTCTCGATGATCTTTAGATAGCGGACCTGAAAATAAAACACATCCAATAACTTTTCTTCTTCAGCCTAGCAACATTTAGAAAAACATATGTTTTAAGGAAAAAGCCTTGAACACCCTTATGAACACTTTAGTGAGAGCAGTGGTCAAAAGAGATGTGTTAAAACATCAGAAATATAATGACATTATGTAAACACTGGTAACTCACCAGGAATAATGTGCACAGACCCCCATGTAAAAAAAGATGTACCAGAAATAGGAGGTATCCAGAGACAGGGGACAAAATTAAAAGAATGGAATGCATCCATATGAGAAATTGAAGAGAAAGAATTAGGGCTGTCAAACAATTAAAAAATATAATCACAATTAGTCAGATTTAATCGCCCTGCTAAACAAGAACAGAATACCAATTAAAATGTGTTATAAATATTTTTGAATGTTTTTCTACATTTTCAACTACATTGATTTAAACCACAGCACAATATAAAGTGAACATGCATGTTATAGTATTTTTATTACAAATATTTGCCGTTTAAAAAAAGAAATATTTTCATCTTGCACAATGCACTACAGTACTTATATGAGATGAGTTGAAAAATATTTGTTGTTTTGTACAGAGCAAATATTTATAATAAAAATAATATAAAATGATCAGTGCACACGTACGCTGTGCTGTAACAGCAATCAATATAGTTGAAAATATAGAAAAACATTGAAAAATATAATATATTAAAACTGGTATTCTATTATTGCTTAACAGTGCAATTAAAACTGTGATTTTTTAAATGCAGTTTATTTATTGTGCCTTAATTATGCATGCATTAACTGTGACTGATAGCTCTAGAGAGAATATTTGGGGGGAGATACATGGTGGAGGCTATGACAGAGGTATACAAAATACAGAGTAGAATGGAGGGGATAAGGTAAGAGCTTTCTACCCTCTCATAAGAGCAAGGGAGACATTAAACTAAATTAAAAAATCTGTTTGAAATTTGGATTAAGAAAAGATTAGACGTGTATAAAGATAATAAAAGCACCCAGTTACATTAGATAGATTTATTTTTTAAATTAAATGTAAATCTCCATGTTTGAGGTCATTAAGCTTCCACTGAGATGGTTGGGAAGAAACTTTCCTTTGGTTTAAGTTATTTCCTAATTATCCGTCATAGTGGATTTTCTTTCACATTTCCTGAAGCATGTGCGATCAGCCACTGACAGGGTATATTAAATATAATCTAATTATGTAACCTGTATATTATGAATAGTGGAACCATATAGGGATTTAGGCATGATGTAACTTGTTGTATTACGCATGCACCTGTTGCATTATGTATATTATCTTTAACAAGTTAGAAAATATCTATGTCGTGAATCCTGTAGTCTAGGTTTACTTGCACAGGTCCAGGTGGATCACAGCTATTTCCCGCTAGATTGGATGTGTAAAGGGAACAAGCAGGTTTGATTAAAGGTACCATTTACCCTTTCCACTTCTGGGTGGACCTGATCCTTCTTTTTGTTCTTCTAACATAAGTCTTCACCTTCCACACAATTTCTGGAGGTTCAAAAGATTCAATGCGCTAAGAGGACAGATCCTAACCCTATGATTTAACTATAAATAAACCACATTTTCAGAAGCTTTTGCTTGTGGGATAGTAAAAAAAAAAAAACCCAAACTGAGCTACGTGATTCAGAAATTATTTAATCTCTTTTAGTTACAGTCTCTTTCAAACATTTTTATCTATTTTAGATCTATTCTGGGGGGAGTGATAAAAAAATGAAGTACACACCTTACTCAGGAGAAAGTTGTGATTAGTTTCAAATAACGATTATAAGTTTTTTAAAACTTGGACTGAAAAGATCTTGCATATTGTCCAAACAGATTTGTACTTCTACATAGTTGAATTTAAAGTGACAAGCCACATTCTGTTGCATTACAAAAATCACAATACGTCTCACCACTGCCTTTTTGTTCAGTTGTGCACAGAGCATTATCCAGCTGCTAAATGAACACAAAAATTCCATTTACAAAAATAACATTTTTAGTCTCATTAACCTGTATTCCCGAAGTGGTGAAATATGGAATTTCAAACTTAACACTGATGGGAGGTTTGCCTTCTTTATCTTCAGCTTCAACACTTGGAAGCCCAAAGTGCGCCCGCATCAGATACTCCTTTCCCCCCTATGCAAAGAGAAAGGTAACATAAATCATTTTACCAGAAAATATCCTTTAAAAACCAAAGTGCTTCTGCATGGAAAAGGTCCCAGCTCAAAACTATGAAAATAGTCATTTCAGCCCTTTTCTAAAGGCTAAAACTGAGCACCAAATTACTAATATCTAAACAAGATCTAGGAGGGAAAACAAAAAGCGAAACCAGTAACATTTCCTATTTGCTTTTTCAGTTTAAAATTATTACCTAAGTACTTACTTCTTCAAGTGCCAGTCCTGCCATGAGAGGACAGGGAAAGAGGCCGGTACCAGTAATCTAACAGTAGAATTAAGCCTACAGAAAATTTTAGTCAAATTCTAGATTCCATAAATAGAAGATTTATTTTTAATAAAACTCACACTAGCCTAACAATAGCAGGAATAGGGGATCCCATTACAGCTTACCGGAAATGATTTAATGGACCACACAATTTCACTGTTTTCTGGAACCCATTTGACACTTCCTACTGTGGTTTTAAATTTTGGTGAGTCCGCATCATTTGGAACTGGGATGTGAATCTCCACATTGTTGGCCGTGGATCTCCTCTTGAATTGACTCTTTGCCTATAGAAGGTAAGCAATTAAGGTTTGTTTTTTTTTTAATCTTTCTCATCTCCCCACAAACACCACAATTTGCAGGTTTTAACAAAATCATATATAGGCAGGTTCAGAGAGCTGGAAACTGTAAAATATCCTTTTTTGTGAGGAGTCTGATGGAAGATCCATGCTCAAAAGCGTGATGCAGAGATCAGAACTAGATTAACCGTCAAACGGAAGTATGCAAAACATGAAAATAATCCATTATGATCATTTAATACATTTACCATTTCTATATGGTTTTGCATCCTCAAAGTGCTTTTATAAGCACTAATGTTAACACTTTTTTTTTTTTAATTAAAAAACTTGCCATATGTTAGCAAGTCATACTGCCTCACAGGCAGAGCGAATCCAACAGAGATAATGCTTCTCCTCTGCATTAGCTGAGTACATATGACACTGAGTAAAAGTAGATAAATATTTATGAAAAGGAGTGGCTTTCCAGAAATCAAATGTATGCGTTAAACAACTAAATGTTTAAAGTAGGAGGGTTTAAATGATTCGCCTTGTAGGAGGAGACTGGAATTTAGGCATAGCCATGTTGGGATCTCTGACCTTGATCATATACTCTATGCGGCTGTGGGAATGTTTCTCAATCACAGATTCAATCCAGATTAGTGGTTTTACCTGTTGGGGAACAAACAACTGTAAGTTTTATTTTGATCTTGAAAGGAAAACATTATGTTTCCATACGGAGCAAAAAAACCTTATGTTTCATCACGAGCAAAAAAACAAACACAGAGAGCTCATTGTTTTCATACAAAGCCAAAAAAAATAAAATAAAAAAATCAAGCCCATAGTGTTCTTTAAGACAAGAGTTAGGCTGGGCAGGAAAAAATGAAAATATAGTGATCATGTGAGACCTGAGAGTTAGTCAAGAAATCCTTAAAATATTCTATATGTATAGTCTGACAAGTATTTATACAGATGGTGAAAAAGTACGTAATTTCAATTACATGAGTCTCTAACATTTTTTCATTTAACCCTATTCTTTGAGGGTAATAACCTCCCAATGGCAGAAACACATTCTCAATCTAATAATTCAGGGCATCTGAGACTAAACAATGCTAGCCCTAAAAACTGTGAGACCATAACTCTGGATTTAAAGTATTTGTTTAAATTCAGGACCCTAATCATAAAAAAAAAATCAAATCAAATCAAAACAGAAATCCCATAGGTTTTTAGGGTCACCTGGTTTGCTGTTTCTTGGCTGAGTTTTGCAGATTAAGAGCCCTTGATTTACAAAGAGAAATGACAGACTTATACCATTCTTGGCTACTAACTAACTCAGACTTTTTAAAAGAAAGACTAATTTTTCACTGAAAATGGGAAGGCCTTGTACAATTTTAACTGTAATTTAAGATGTTTTCATACATGAATTTGTTTTAGTCTCGATCAAAATATGCAGCCAAACTCACGTGAGTGTTAAGACGATACGACATTAGTTCAAACTCTCCATCAGGAGGGATGAAAGAAATTGTCCTGTCATTTTCAAAGCGAGAGAGACGAACGCACTGATGAAACTTTACATCTTCTAGTTCCACTGATTTGCTTTTGCCACCTATCAGGAAAACAAAAATTCCAGTTTGTTTAGGACATGGAAAGCCTGCCTCTTAGGCCATCACAGTAGACTAGCTACTCAGACTCCCCACATTAGTTGACACTACAGTATTTCTAACTCATTCCATATGGCAACTTTAGGGTTACAGAAATCTTAGGGAAAATCCCATTGAAGTGGACCAATTTAAATGAAACATTCTGCTCTCTCTGCTCCATATTGCCACCAGAAATCCTGGAGTGCCAGTCTTAAGGGAAAGAAAAGCATTACATGTCCCAAAGAACTTAAGGAAGAGGTATTTCCCCGACATTTCACCAGTGCACAAAGGAGGATGGTTCTGCCACCGGTTAACAACCAATACATCTATCCTGGTACACAGACAAACGGTGCTAGATTTTATTACTTCCTCAAATCCCACCCCTCTACCTCTGCTTTTCTTCTTAAGTTGTGAATACACACCTCCATATAACTCAACTTGCCAATATCCACATCTAAGAGCATGTAACAAAGATAAAATTGAGAAACTCTAAAAAGTATTAGAGCAGGAAACTTAAGATGCAGGATTAATTCCTTTAGTGTGAATAGATACTTCTATAAACTTGCATGTTGACAAGTTCCAAAGGGGGAGCCATGTTAGTCTAGTTTAGCAAAACGAACAAAGAGCCCTGGGGCACTTTTAAAGACGAACGAATTTATTTATCACATGATCTTTCGTGGGAGAAAATCCCACTTCATGAGTGGGATTTTCTCCCACGAAATCTCATGCGATAAATAAATTCTTAAAGTGCCACAGGACTCCTTGTTTGTTCTATAAACTTATTCCTCTTTAAATTACATTTTAATTATAAATCATTTTCAACAATAAAAGGGGACAGCAAATTTGCAGGCAGCGCAGGTAACTCTGGATCTAAAACAAGTAATAGCTCTTTAAAATGAGGTTCACTGACAGATATGAACCTGCATAATGGAAATCATTGTCTTATAAGTTGCCATTATGGCTAGAAATGGAAAATTTCTTAATTGAACAAAGCCCAAGTCTTTAGGGCCAATGGCAAACGAATGTGTTAGGCTTCATGTCCCCATAAGGAGTGTGTCTGACCTGAAAAATCACTGACTTGCTAACACTACAATTACTCTTTACTCGTATATAGTGATGCAACCCCTGCAACTTGGGAATTAGAAAATCCACCATCTGAGAATAAGTCCTATTATCTGAACACACGCATTGTATTGCCTTAAGTGCCCCAAAGACAAATAAACCTGGAAATAACCCTGTATGTTTTTAGAAATGCTGTATACATACTCACGTCCTGTATTATCAAAGAGTACTTTATCATTTAAACCAAGGCGAAGCTCGGGCATTCCTGAGAGAAAGACCCTCATTTTAATGGATCCAACTATTTCACTGCGCAATACATTTCCATTGGCACTAACCTAAACAGCAAAGAAAAATGAAATCATTCTCCTCAGCTACTGAAACTGTTTTGACACTCGTTTGTTTCCACAAGATTAGGAATCCAAAAATCACATTTAACATGTAAGTGTGTTTTCCAGAATTATGGCTTTCATTAAGTTTGTACATTTCATAGAATCAGAGAATCACAGGGCTGGAAGGGACCTCATGAAGCCATCTAGTCCAACCCTCTGATAAAAGCAGGACCGCTCCCACTAAATCACCCCAGCCAGGGTATTGTCTAACCAGGCCTTAAATGTTTCCAAAGACGGAGATTCCACCACCTCCCTAGATAGCCCATTCCAATGCTTCACCACCCTCCTAGTGAGAAAGTTTTTCCTAATATCCAACCTCGACCTTCCCAGCTGTAATTTGAAACCATTGCTCCTTGTTCTGTCCTCTGTTACCCTCGAGAACAGCCTAGCTCCCTCCTCTTTGGAGCAACCCTTCAAGTAGTTGAAGGTTGCTATCAAATCTCCCCTCAGTCTTCTCTTCTGTAGACTAAATAAGCCTAGTTCCTTCAGTCTCTCCTCATAAGTCATGTGCCCCAACCCTCTAATCATTTTTGTTGCCCTCCGCTGGACTCTTTCTAATTTGTCCACATCCTTTCTGTAGTGGGGAGCCCAAAACTGGACACAGTATTCCAGATGCGGCCTGACCAGTGTCGAATAGAGGGGAATTATCACATCCCTCGATCTGCTGGCAATACTCCTACTGATGCAGCCTAATATGCCATTGGCCTTTTTGGCAACAAGGGCACACGATTGGCCAGAAAGGTGATGTGCTGCCACACAATATACTGTGTTGAGGATGACATGTAGTTTGTTCGCTAACAAAAATTAAGTAGTAAGACTGCTGCTTATTAGGGTACATTTTGAAATGACAATATTTAAGTTCATCAACCTTACACAGAAGACCCCAATTGAGAAAACATTTCTTTAAGTATTTGCTGGACCTATAAAGTTAGGTATGATAGATTCAGTAACCACCCCAAACACACGAAGAAATCTGTTATCTACAGCCAGGCACTCAGATACTTATAAAATCTGCTCCAAAGAGGGAGTCTGAGGTATATCCCCTAAAACTTTAACTGCCAAACGAAGCGTTCCACCAGAGTAGATTGCACCATGAAAGGGGCCTCCCAACTACCTCGAGAGAATCTGCTTCAATACAGAAATAAAATCACCTTTGACCACATGCCCCTCTGACGAAGGGGGATTTTCTCCCCTGAAAGCTCCTGCGATAAATAAATGTGTTAGTCTCTAAAAGTGCCCCAGGACGCCTTGCTTGTTTGCCCCACAAAGTGTGTCATGAAACGACAACTCTCAATGGGGACACCATTCTGAAACAGACTGTTCCTGAACACCCCGCTTCCGATCTTCAAACAACCCTCTAACCTCTCCAAGCTCATCATCAGAAGCAAGCCCCCCACAGTCCAGAACACACCTACCCACGATGGCACTAAACCCTGTCAGAACAGATGCAAAACCTGTAGACATATCTTTACTCATCAACACTTTCTACAATACACCATTCAGGAGCCGTGTATTTCACACATGTGCTATGCCTCATCCGGTCCACTAAGTGCTCCACCAACAAATATCTGAGTGAAAGCAGACAATCCCTGTGCTCTCAAATGAACTCCGAAAGGAAATGATAAAAGATCATTATTGCTCCAATCAATTGTGCAAGTCCACTGTTTGCTACGTGATCATTCTGTATCTGACCTATCAGTCTTCATCCTCAAAAAGAAACTCACAACTCTTTCAAAAGACAAGTTGTTACACGCTGAATATCTTTACCAGACATCTGAATTAAGTGCCAGCTCTATGTAACTCAAAAGTCTGTTTCTCTCACCAACAGAAGTTGCCCCAATAAAATATATCCCCTCACCCACCTTGTCTCTAATATTCTGGGACACCGGGGCTACACTAACACTGCACACATCCTTGGAAGCCATTTCATTGGAGTACCATAGAATGTTATTCAGAAAATAAGGATTAGGCAGGAATATAAGAAATCCATTTGTTTTTCTAGCTCAGCATGGAAAAGAAGCTCCCTGATGGCTGAAAAGTCAACCAAGAAGTGTAATACAGATGCAGGTACATGAATATTACTTACAATGGCTTTAGTCACTACCATTATCAGTCACTCAGCTTGATAATATGGACACTTGTTTCAAACATAATACTATAATTCAAGAGACTAAGATTATTTATACACCACCTTCTGCTTTCATTTTATGTTTGCGCATTTACAGATTATTACAATTCTTATTAAAAACAATAAAGATAAAGTGCAAGTAAAATATAAACCCACCAAGAGGTTAACAGATTCTATAACATCCAGAAACACCTCATTTTTCCTGTACTTTATCCCTTCTGACCTCCAGGAAACAGCATTGGTAACAGTGGCAGGTGGGCGTGGAGCTCCGGTGTCCAGTTTGTGGCCTTCTTGAGTGATATACCTTTGGAACCACAAATGTTTTGTAAAGTTACATTTTGTACCCTTAGCAATTATTTAGTGTCATGGGTCTCACTATGTCAGCAGCAAACAAAGGAAATCTGATAACTAACATAAGTTACACTCTAGAAAATATTGACCTGGGAAAACAAGCTTAGTTGAGTCCGATCATGTGTGTGTAACTGACAGGAAACTGTAACAGTCCATCAACAAAAACAGAAAAAACATTAAAAGACTTTTGAGAAAAACGTTTTACTGTTCCCCCATCCCCCAGGTTGATAAAAGAAAGGGAAACCTATGAACGGACCCCACATTGTAATAAGTTGGAAAGAGGACAGCTCTACCAAAGTCGAACAAGCTAACATCTTTATGTTCATAAATATTCCCAAGGCTTCCGTCACCTGCTATCTAAACGCAGTACACTGATACGTACTCTTGTAAAATCTTACTGTCAGTGGTTTGAGGATAGCCAAAGTCCATTAGTTCATCAAGCAATTCATAAATAATAACGAAGTTATCCCGAATACTCTCTTCTTCCAACTCTTTGAAATATTCAGAAAATACCTGAAATGTTAAAGTTAGAAAACAACAGTAAATCCCAGATTTAAAAAAATTTAGCTCACCTAACTTCTACCAACCCTCCATTCCTGAGGATAAAATAAAACATTAATTTTTTGGTGGATTATAGTAGAAAGTTATGGTAATTTGTTGAATCTTAAAATGCAAGTTTCTCGACTTTCAAGTGTTTCATTTTTTTCACATTACAAATTAGAATGAGTTTCTTTATTTTACAACCATATTGGCCAAGCTTGCAAAGGCCTTACATACAGAAATACCATTTAATTAAGCGTAACTCAGTAACATCTGACCACCACACCCAATCAATTCCAAATTTTCAGGAAATGTTCTTTATATCAATGGTCAGAACCCTATTGATTTCAGGTTAAATCAAACAAAAGAAAAATGGAAAAGGAGGACAAAAGCCTGACAGCTCTTTAGCATGTCCTCAATTGATAGTTCACCAGCAATGGTACTCTCTCTCAGTCATCTCTGCTTATTCTACCAGAAGAAAGAAAAGGTGGGTAAGGTATTATCTTTCATTGGCTGGTAAAAAGAAGAGGTCTGTAAGCCCAAAAGCTTGTCTCCCTCACCATCAGAAATTCGTTGAATGAAAGATATTGCCTCTCTCACCTTGTCTCTCTAACATTCTGGGACTGACACAGCTAAAAGACTAACAGATTTATTTACCGCATGAGCTTTCACGGGAGAAAATCCCACTTTGTCAGACTCTTGAAGATGGAGAAGTGCAGATGAATGGGAGGAAAATAAATGCAGGGAAGTGTAAGTCAGAGAATCAGGTCACGATCCTATGACTTACACTTCCCTGCATTTATTTTCCTCCCATTCATCTGCACTTCTCCATCTTCAAGCATCTGGGATTTTCTCCCACGACAGCTCATGCAATAAATAAATCAGTTAGTCTTTAAAGTGCCACAGGACTCCTTGTTTGTTTGGCTGACCTAGACTAACGCAGCTCCCCCTTTGCAACTAGCTAAAATAATATATACTCTCAGAAGTTTAACATAATGAATTACTTCTCTCGTTCTCTCTTGCTCTCAAATAAAAGGGAGTGGGGTGGAAGTGGGGTGAGAAAGAAGAACAGATGGTATGAAGGGAATGGGAGGAGTGCACACAGCCACTGGAATGGGATGAGAGAATCGGGAATCCTGATGTGAGATGGGGGAAACGTAGCACGCAGAATTATGGGGGGAGGAGATTGAGGGACCCTGCCTGGTATGATGGTGGGGAGGGAGAGAGATAAAAGCAGACATACAAAGCCCCTTGCAGAGGAGGGAGGGGCAGGAACAGGAAAGGGGTGCAGGTGGAAAGGATGGGAGGAGGTAATGAGGGTTCACAGAGCCCTCTGCCATGGGGGGAGAATAGAGGATCCTACTACGAGGGAGGGAGCATATAACCCCTGCAATGCGGGGAAATGAGGGATGTTAAAATGCATGGAGAGAGGAATGGGGATACACAGAACACCTGGTGTGTGTGTGTGGGGAGGGGGGGTGGGACTGGAGGATCTTCGGTATGGGGAGGAGGAGGAATAGGGGTACACAGAGTCCATGCCATAGAGAGGAATAGGGGCGCACATAGAGCTGCTGGAACGGTGGGAGATGGGAAAACCTGGTAGGGAGAAAGGGGAAGGCTCTGGCGAGGAAGAGACCAGCAGGAATACCTGAAAAAGATGGGGGTGGAAGGGTGGCACCCAGAGAGCTGGTGTGGGGAAGGAAGAATTACAAGGAACCCCTGGTATATGCAATATACTCATTCTATAAAAGCTATGAAGCTTCTCTTCTTTGAAGCAATTCCTTTCATTTATGCATATCTGTAAGCTCAGGGCAAATAGGGCCCAAAATGTCTATTTTTAAAGCCTGCCCACCAAGCAATAGTGCTTTTCTCTAAAGCCCATTTAACAACCACCTTATTTAAAACAAACAAAGACACACCACCGCCTAGCTGGGGTATTATACACATGCTACTAACAAAAATGCATAAACACAGTCACTATTTTATATGGCAAGTTAGAGTTATGGCCCCTGAAAACTAAAACAAACTATAGTGTATGTGGGATATGCCTACCTATAAATATTCTTACAGGAAGATACCTGTCACCCTGGTTAAGGGAAAAGAAAAACCCACTAACCACAAAGGTTCTAATATATCACACAATGTCAGTGAAGCATACCCAAGCTGTCTTACCCTAGAAAAGCAGTCCCTTCCAGAAGTCACATACCAAGGAGGCCAGCAAAGAAAGGAAAACTGTTTTCTATCCAAATATATGCTTTAGGGAATAGCTTGCTGAAAAGCCATCCTCCTTGTTTGGCAACTTCAGCACAACATCCAGATCTTTCACTCTCCCCACTGGCTTTTATCTTCATAGTGCACAGAAGTTAAAATTCTCATCCGTACTCTCAAGGCCCTGCACACACTTACTCACAGGCAACACCTCAGACATTATCTTGTCTGTTGAACTTTGGTTCCCTGCACTCTAAAATACAAGCCCTATTTCTTTCTTTTTTCTTTTCCTCACTCTGTGCTGCTACTTAACTGCACCATAGGCTCCCTAGTCCAGTTCGAGTCACCATCATATTACTCCAGTACGTTCTAAATTTCTTCTTCTTTAACAATACCAACAAAGGAAAAAAATTCAGTGATACAGCCTCTTGTCTGGCTCTCATACTGTACCCCATTTTCTGTGTCTCCCAGAAGATTCTGTCAGTATCCTTGTGCTGTACAGCACAAAACAAATATCAGAAGCTAACACAGAAAGATCTTAACATAACTATATATAAACTAGATACACCATTTCTGCACAGCAATATAAAATTAAAAGATTTCTACAGCTATATAAAACATATGTTGAATTATCTGAACCAAGCTTACTTTACTAATTTCATACTCACCTGAACCACCTTGTAAAGAAATGAAAATACCAGAGACACGCAAGCATTCTTCTTAGAAGTAGCAACAACTGAAAAAAAGTATGTTCAGGAGCTTGTGTTTAAAGTTACCGTTTTAAAACATGTTCGTCATTAAATACATTTTCAAAAACTCTTTACTACGTTTTTACAGCTGACCCAAACATTAAGGAAGCAACAGCAACATTCCTCTTTCCAGAGCCATTTGATACTGAAAACCCTTGGGTTTGTTTTGTCATTTCTGCTTGTTTAACTACTGGGAGGTGTAGAGGAAAAATAAAGATTCTGGAAATCTTTATATTAAATTGGCACTTAAACGCTTTTATAAACATAAGAACAGCCATACTGGGTCAGACAAATGGTCTGTCCAATGCAGTATCCTGTCTTCCAACAGTGCCCAATGCTTCAGAAGGAATGAACAGAACAGGGGAATCATCAAGTGATCCACCTCATCACCTATTCCCAGAGTCTAGGGCAGGGCTCGACAAAACTCAGGTGGTGCCAGGCTGTCATGGCGACCAGGGTTTGCAGCCTGGTTCCTATCTGCATCATGGAAATGCAATGGAGGAGCGCCCTCAGGCAACCAAAAATAAAACTGCTGGTGCCTAGCTGGGAGCCAATTTTGTCGAGGCCTGGTCTAGGCCAGGGACACTTCAGAACATGGTTTTACATCCCTGTCCATCCTAGCTAACAGCTCCTGGTGGACTTATTCTCCATGAATATATCTAGTACTTTTTTGGAACCCTGTTATAGCTTTGGTTTTCGTATCCTCTGGCAGAATACCATGGGTTGACTGTGTTTGGGTAAAGAAATACTTCCTTTTGTTCATTTTAAACTTGCTGCCTGTTAATTTCATTTGGCGACCCCAGGTGCTGTGTTATAAGGCGCAAATAACACTTCCTTATTTATTTTCTCCAATCCAGTCATGATTTCATAAACCTCTTTAATTTCTCTAGTTCTCTCTTTTCAAAGCTGTAAAATCCCACTCTTATTTCTCTCTCCTCACATGGTTATCCCTAGCCATTTTTATTGCCCTTTTCTGTACCTTTTCCAATTCCAGTACATCTTTTTAATGATGAGGCAAAAAAATCTGCCTGTAGTGTTCAAGATGTGGACGTTCCATGGATTTAGAAAATATCATAGTCTCTTTATATCTTATTATTGTTGTTAGTTGGTGGTTAATTAGAGGGATGGCTGATAATTGTTAATTAGTGGCTGCGTGCATGAGCTCCCTGTGTGTGGGCTGTCCCAGTCTGCACCAATTAGTTGAAACACCCCTCATGATCAAATGAATCGACATGACCATGGATCCATTGAGAATGAAGGCACTTGGGCTAGATTTATTGCAGAGAAGCACAATGAAAAATATGACTTACAACTTGTGAGTATACTTAACATACACGTGCCCTGATACAATAGAAAGGCTCCATCTGCCACCATCCCCTAAGTTAGACAAAGCTATTCCCTCCGACCTCCATCTTTATACACTTTCATGGAGCGGTTTCGCTATGCCCCGTTATGTAGATAGCTTCCACTCTCTGAGGGCATCTAGTCCTACCCAGCTCCATGTATGGGAGATTAGACCAAAACATATTAATGCATCATATTGCTATGACACTCACAAGGTCAAATGGTTCCTGTTATTTACTGCTACTGCCTTGTCATCTCGGTATTTTCTACTTATAACTTCTTGGAGTAGCAAAACACCAGCTGCATTTGAATTTTAACCAGCTACTGTTAATTTTCTACATCCTTGACCATACTTTGGTTTGGTTTTTGTAGGCTGGCCTAGTTTTCCAGGCCTTCGGCCTCATCTTTGGCCTGTTATAATTAGACTTATGTCTTAGGCTCTCACTTTCTACTACAATTATCTATCCCTCTTCTAATTATTGCCAACATTCTATTAGTGTTTTGGATTGTTGCTGCTCTTTGACTGATGTTTTCAGAGAACTATCCACAAGAACTCCAAGATCTTTTCTTAATACACTTTATTAGAACAGGGTATGACTTGAGAAGAATAACTCCTTTTCTCCTTTTTTATTCATATATAATTATTTTGCATTTTGTAAATCTTGATCAGTAAAACCTTATCAGTCACCACTTTTCCCCCCAAAGTGAATTTATGTTGCTTATTAACCTACAGGGTTTCATGTTATTTCCGGTTAAGCCCAAATTTTGAATCAGTTTCACAATATTAACAGCTTTACACTTTAAAGGATACGATATAAATTGTTGTGTTTAATCCACATAAAACGAACTCCTCCATGAGCTAGAATGGGAGAAAGTGTTCCCTCTTCTTCCTTTTCCATAAGGATTGGCATGAAATGTTCCACCTCAGACATATCCACATCCCCACGGTAATTCCGGCAAATGAGGACCTGCAATTTGACATGTAACAGAAATCTGAATAGATTTTAAAAAGAAAATGCTGAAGTGACTGTATGAGAATAGTATGTATGATCCTTGGGAAGTACTTTTAAAATTACATTAAAAGACATGAAAAATTTCAACATAAAGTAGAGTTTTACTTACAATTTAGCAGCTCACTACTTTATATCTATGTAGTGGAACTTCAGAATACTTAAGTAACTGAATTACAAACAGTACATGGGAATATTTCATTCACAACTCAAATACAGCTTTAAAATGAGGGACTATGGATTTTTCTCGCATTACAACAAGTGATTTGACCTCCCCCTCCTCTATGTGCTGTTCCCCAGTGTTTTGAATCCTAACACCTATTTTGATTTGCTGTTACAGCCTGACCTGATGCTATGTCATACACTCCCCTGCATTTAATTTCCTCCCACTCTGTAACTTTCCTATCTTCAAAGCGTCTGACAAAGTGGGATTTTCTCCCACGAAAGCTCATGCGATTAATAAATCTGTTAGTCTTTAAAAGTGCCACAGGACTCTTTTGTCTTTCAACAGTTGTTAAGTAACACAGCAACATTCAAGACAGACAATAGCTTAGATAACAAAATTAGAGAAGGATTTTAGGTAAGTGGAATGTAGTTATCCCAAAATGGAATATAACCAAGAAAATAGAGTTAGCGCCCTAACATTTCTAAAAGGATCTGGCTGTCTTTAAACCCCATATGCAATAGCTAGCTCCATAACACTTGCCCCAAAACCAGACCCTTCAGCAGCTCAGTGCCCCGTAACTTGCATGAGCTTTCATTTACTGAACACTAGGAGGAAAGAAGAGGAGAATCAGCATTTCCTGAAACACGGCAGCTGAATGGACTCTGGTCACCTCCTTTCCGAATACCGACAAGGTGTTTCCCATTAGCCAAGGCGGCATTCCCGGCAGGGTTTACCCGCGGCCCAGACCGCAAGGCAGGCTGGAGGAACCGGGGGCCGGACGGGGGAATCCCCACCCCAGGGCCCGGGGCAGGCTGGGGAGCGCATGGGGCAAGCTGGAGGGAGGCAGGGCAGGCTCGGTTCAGGCTGCAATCGCTGCCGCTGCCGGAATCGACCCTCCACTCCGGCCCCGGGCGGCCGCCTATGCCCCGGCCCCACAGGCGGCGGAGAAAGCGGAGCCCGTTTCCCGGCCGGGCCCTCTCCGCAGGCTCAGGCCGAGCTCCCCGGGAGCCGCCCGGAGCCCAGGGCCCGTCCCGCCGCGCCGCGCCTCACCTCACCTTGCCCTTCAGGTCCAGCACGTACACAGCGCTGGCCGACATCGCGCCCCGGCCCCGCCACCGCCCTGCGCCAGCCCCGCTAGCTCACACTTCCGGGCCCGGCCGGAAACGCAGTTTCCGCTTCCGCCTCGGCCCCCCGCCCGGCTCCCCGCCGCAGTCGCTCCGCGCGGGCGGAAGGCCATGGCGGGGCGGAACCCCGCGCGGCGCAGGCGCCTTCCTGAAGGGCTCTGGTCCTTGGGTCTCCCGCAGGACAGGCCCCGCTCCGAGCCCCGCCGTGACCATAGAGAAGAGGAAGGGGAGGCGGCGGCACGAGCGAAGCGGCGCGCTGGCCGGACTAGGACCATAGAGCTGAGAGAAGACGGTCCCCCTGTGCAGGCTGCTCGTCCTTCCTGCACTACTTCTCCTTCCTAACGCCGCTCCTTGCCCCGGGCCGGGCTGTAGCAGAGCCAAGGCCCTTGCTTGCTTTCTTTGCCAGGACTAAGGGATGGGAGGAAGCAGCTGGGACACTTTTGCCAGTTCTCATAAGCAAATGAGAGCAGTGCAGTAGATCAGATGATGACACAGTGGATGCATAACCCGTTCAAAGTCCATACTCAAAGTATAGTTACCAATGGATTGCTGTCAAACTGGGAGGGTATACCTCGTGGGGTCCCTCCGTGGCCAGGGCTACGGCCAGTACGCTTCAATAATTTCATTAACCACTTGACCAATGGAGTGGAAAGTATGCTTATAAAAGTTGCAGCTGACACCATGATGGGAGGACAGTATGAGAATTCAAAACCACCATAATAAATTTGAGTGCTGGTCTGAATTTATCAACATGAACTACATTAAATACAAGTCCAAAGTACGTATGAAATGACAATTAGTCATTTTGCAATGGTGTATTTGCTAAGGACTGTGGTACTACAGCTGAAAGAGCTCTATGGTGTTATAAGGGGTGACAAAATGAATGTCACCAATATGATGCAGCCACAAAATAGGCTAATGTTCTAATGTCTTAAAAGGAGAGTTGTGTACAAGATGTGGGAGGTAATTGTTTCACTCTACTCCGCCATGGTGAAACATTTAGCACTTGAAAGATGTGGACAAAATTAGAATCAACAAAAATGATAAAAGGTTTATGGATCCTGACCTATGAGACGTTAAAAAAAAGTCATGTTTTGTCTTGAGAAAAGACAATTGAGGAGATCGAATAACACACTTCAAATATATTAAAGGTGTTATAAAGACAGTGATCAATTGTTCTCTATGTCCCCTGAAGGTATGACAGGGAACAATGGGGCTTAATTTGGAGCAGGAGAAATTTAGTCTAGTGTTAAGAAAACCTTTCTAACTCTAAAGGGTAGTTAAGTTCTGGAATAGGCTTCCAAGGAAGGCTGTAGAATCCTCATCACTGGAGGATTTTAAAAACAGCTGATTAAACATCTTTCAGGGATAGATTAGGTTTATTTGCTCCTACTAAAGCACAGGGGGCTGAATTGATGATTTTGAGGTCCCTTCCAGTCCTACATTTATTAAACTCCCAAGATAAATGTTGATATTGAGAAATATTTTGTTTTCAGAATTAGCTATGTTAAGATTTTAACCACAACTGGCATTTAGTGTTCTTCCTAAACAGAATGAAATAAAGAATTGTAAATATAAAGCAGTTCAGAGAAGCGCGGCTGATAGTGCAGCAGTAGTTACCAAGGAGCCACAATTCCCCCTTGCATATGTAATCAAATCACAGAAAAAGTTGTAAACAAGCGTTTTTCATTTGTAGTTCTGGGTCTGTAAGAATAATGAGTAGTTTAAGAAGGATTTTAGGAGGCAACAAGGAAATGTTTAAGAGAATTTCTAGATGTAGACAAACTACATGATTCCTTAAATTCATAAATGAAGTTTATTATGTCACTGTCAAAGATCTACTTTAATGAAAAAAGAAAACTATACACTACATGCATTTCTCTAATAAGCTTGAACTATCTTTGGCCTTGATCGTGAAGAGAGCTCTGCAAAGATGGATCCATGCACCGGAGTGGAAGCTCAAGGGCTTTATTTTCAAGAAAATGGCTGTGCTGTGTACATACTTCTAAACAAACAATGAACAATGAAAAAGTGCCAGGAGGCACCTACTTATATCACATGAATTAAATACCCAACTTGGAGAGCAGAGATTTATGCAGTCATTTCCTTCAATAAAAAGTCTACTCAAAATCCAAAACTGTGGTGGAGAAGACAGTCATTTAGTCCAGCTGACTTTGGGAATGTCATAATGTTCAGTCAGAGTATCCAAGTGTCTGTTGAAATCCTAGGAGGAAAAAAGAATAAAGATGTAAAACTTCCTTTAATTAATAATCTATTTAAACATTCTAAATATAGAACATTAAAACAGTTAAAGGGGGGAAGGGAACCATGCACTCAGCTTTTGTGCTGGGTTCCACTCCTCCCACACATCAAGAACTATGGCTCAACATGTGTGTGTGGGGGGAGGTTACCGCCAAGCCCAATAAAGCTCTCCCACCCCCTACACTAGCAGAGCCACTTGGGCAGCTCTTGTTCAGGGAGGGGGGCGCCACACTGGGCTTGCTGACCTCCCCCCAACCCCAGGGCAATGTTTAAACTAGTTAGTAAACAGAAAGGCTGCTACTTACCATTTAAATGTTTAGCCACTTATATCCATAATTTTAAGATGTGTAACATGAACATACCTGACCTCGCTATTTCCTCTACCATGTTTATAGCTGGCAATTCTAGATCAAACCAGCAGCACAGCTGATTCACTATCCTGTCTGCTAGAACCAACTGCTTCAGAGGTAGGGGCAAAAAATCCCCACAGTGGACAGTTACGGAATAGAAAGCCCAGAAGGGAAGTTTCTCCTAATTCTCCTCAGCAAGTGACTGGCTTTTGACCTTATGGCATTTAAGAAATCCTTATATCATTATCCCTCTAAGTGAATAATCTTTTTTCAGATCCTGCTAAAACTCATGGCGTCAGTAAGTTGCAATTATGAACTACATCAGTTAATTTTCTTTTATAAAAACTGTCAATTTGTCGTCTTATTTCATTGACTGTCTCCATGTTCCTGTTTCTAAAGAGATCCCATAGAAATATTAAATTTATGCTTCTATGCCACCTATTTTATATACCTCACTAATATCCTTGCCTGTTCTCCAAAACAGTCCTAATCCTCCATATTTCTCTCTATATACAAGTCCTTTAATGCCTCTATTTCTGCTGTTTTTCTCTAGAGCCTCTTCTACATCTGCTGTGTATTTTGAGATAGGGTGATAGGGGTGAAAAGAACTGAAGGCAATATTTCAAGGTGAAGAGGTACCACCAGTTTCAAGGATGGTATTATATTTCTAAATCTTCTCTTTATATATCCCAACACAAGTTACTTTTTTTTAACCTTACATAACAGTTAATTTAGAACCAGCAATGAGTGCAACATGAATTACACCTTAATTTGTCAATACTTAAATTCCACAGCCCATTGTGCTGCCCAGTCACCTAGATTATTAAGCCTTATGAAATTCTTCAGTCTTTTCTAGATTTGAAGAACCTAAATCACTGTATCATCTTCAAGTTTTACCAGTTTAAGTGTCTGGATCACTGTAACATGTGGCCCTGGACAGAGCTCACTGCAGCAGCCAAACATTCAAGTAACTAAGCAAGTCTGTTGCTAAAAGAAACAGAGGTAGTCTTTAGGCCAAAGATGAAAACCCTTTCTCACTATTGCTCCTGGATGATCACCTAATAGCAATTTGAGGACTGGGGATGAGAGTCAGATATTAATCTCACAAATGCCAAGCACACACCCTTCAGTAAAAGGGTAGATTGAAATCGCATGAGTTGTTTCCTCCAATATACTAATCTCCTCTATTTTAATCTGGTTGAGCTTCAGTCAACTAGTCCACATCCCTGGCCCAATTTCTAGAAAATAATGAGTGTGAATCAAGAAGCTAGGTCGGATCAGACAGACCTAGTTATTACTGATCTGCTTAAGACACCAACTAACTCATCCCTCGATAGCTGTTGTGTTACTGCCTGACTTCATCCTCTCTAATCATCAGAGCTCAATAGCAGTCCTTATCTTGACTCGAATCAATATATATCAGACCCATAACCACCCTTTAATCTCAAACCTTTCAGATTTTTTTTCCCCCCAAAGTAACATCGCACTTTGTAAATGATTTGTAGCATTTGGTTGGCAATGAAACATGAGTCTACCACCATCATCAGAATATTTGGAGAGTCTACAGTGTTTATATTACATCTATGATAATGTCATATATGCACTTGAACACATTGCTAGAAAGTGGATCTGCTTTCTAGCTTTTATATTATCTAGAATTAGAAAGGTTAGAAGATCTTCTGCCTCCAAACAGATCCTAGAACTGCAGCTCATGGAAATTACACATCGCAATATGAGAAAAATCCAGACTAAATGCCAAGATGCACATGTACTTTGAACAGAGTAAGCCTATAAAAATATATCCTTACCTCAACTCTTTGCTTATGAGTTTTGGAGGCTTTCTTCAGTATTCTTTCCATTTGCTAAAAATTGACCACAGAAGTGACACCAGTTATTTTTGCATATGTGAACACACAGAGTCTACATTTCACAACCCGGATTTGGCCTTTGCCGTTTGGGGCGAGCTAGGAAGATAGCACTCGAGCAAGCTGCAAGTCACAGCATGTTGCCAGACAGCCCTCGGCCATTCCCCACCCCTGCTCCGGCGCTGCCCCCATACCCGTTTCTCTTGCATCTTCTCGTAGGCCAGCTGTGCAGGGGTCCGCTTGTCCAACGCTCGCTTCTTCTCCTCCTCCTGCTTTTTACTGCTCACGATCTGCTCCAGGATTTTGCTTTTATCCTTTGCCTTTTTCTTCTTCCTGCAGCGAGCAGAGCGGGCGAGTTCAGATGGGCGAGACACCCCCGCCAGCGCCGCGCCCCGCCCCGGGCCGGGCCGGGCCGGGCCGGGCCGGGCCGGGCCCCTCCGGCCGCCCCGCCCCATGACACCCAGGTAGCTCACCGCTTCCCAAGCGTCGGGGCCGCGCCGCTCCCCTTCAGCCGCAGCGGCGCGCGCTGGGCACTCTCGTACTCCGCCATCGCGCCGCGCCCGGCCGCCGCCGCCCTCACTCCTTCCGCCTCCACCTGACGCAGCGCGTCGCACGAGCGCTTCCGGGTCACGCTGGAGAGGCGGAGTGGGCGGGGCCTCCTACGCTGCGTGGCGGGCGGCCGAACTCCACCGCTCGGGGCGGAGTAGTGCAATGAGCCGGCTCTGGGCGCGAGCACTGCGCAAGACAGCAGCACGCGGGCCCCCTGGGGGCTGGTCACCGCCATGCTGAGCTGGGGCTGGCCACCCCCATGTTAATGAGCTCTCCTGGGGGCGGGGCTGG
>ML685800.1:961488-1008401 GCA_007922175.1 Pelusios castaneus
CCCCATGTTAATGAGCTCTCCTGGGGGCGGGGCTGGTCTCCCCCGTGTGAACCAGCTGGGAGTGGGGCTGGTCACCCCCATGTTAATGAGCTGTCCTGGGGGCGGGGCTGGCCACCCCCATGTTAATGAGCTGGGGCTGGTCACCCCATAGAATAGGGATGGAAGGGACGTCACGAGGTCATCTAGTCCAACCCCCTGCTAAAAAGCAAGACCACTCCCACTAAATCACCCCAGCCAGGGTTTTGTCTAACTGGGCCTTACATCTCCAAAGATGGAGTTTCTACTACCTCCCTAGGTAACCCATTCCAATGCTTCACCACCCTCCTAGTGAGAAAGTTTCTCCTAATAGCCAACCTTGACCTCCCCAGCTGTAATTTGAAACCATTGCTCCTTGTTCTGTCCTCTGTTACCCTCGAGAACAGCCTAGCTCCCTCCTCTTTGGAGCAACCCTTCAAGTAGTTGAAGGTTGCTATCAAATCCAGAGCATCCAGTGTGGACGCTCTAGGTCGACTTTGTAAGTTCCCCTTAGAGTTGACTTTAATTTTAAGTGTAGACACACTAAGTCGACTTTAAGTCGACTTAGTTAAGTCGACTTAGTTAAGTCGACTTAAAAGTGCAAGTGTAGACATAGCTTTAGTCTGTAAGGTGCCACAGGACTCTCATTGTTTGTGCCGTACACAGACTAACCCGGCGACCCCTCTGGAAATTATCCCTTTTGTGATAATAGCAAACTGTAGTGGAGCTAAAATGTAGCACTGTATCATGCCAGTGTCCACACTGAACATACTGTTGTCTGGTTCATTTTACAGAGCACTTTGCATTTTGGTATGTTGCCTTGATGATGTTGATGATTTTAGCTGGAGGACTACAAAAATGAAGAATATTCCACAATGTATGTCTGTGTAAGCTGCCAAATGCCTTTTCAAAATCAATTACCTAAATAAAGAAGTGATCTTGCCATTCTCTACATTTTGTATGATGATTCTTCGATGAATATCTGATGTGCACAGGATCTCTTGGGCCTGAATCCAATCTGTTCTTCTCTAAGCTTTGCATCCACTGCCTCTTTTGTCCTGTGTAGCATCTGAAGAAGTGGGTTCTAGCCCACAAAACCTTATGCCCATATAAAATTCTTAGTCTTTAAGGTGCTACAGGACTCCTCATTTGTCATCCCATGTAGTATCAGACTGCAGAAGGTTTAACAACATACGGAAATCAAATATATACAGCACCAGAAAAAAATGGAGAATTTTCAGTGCAAACAATCTCAGTGCTAACATATGTCTGTGAAAGCTGGCAATCTACTCAGACATTAAACAGAAAACTAGATGCCTTTGAAATACGCTCCTATAAAGATTCTGGGCATTGGTTGGAAAGAGTTAATTACCAGAGGCAGCTTTTGGGATTGGCAAAGCAGGCATCCGCCTAGGGCCCCAAGCAGTAAGCCCCTTCACTACCCCAAAAGTTGTGTCTGCCTCCCACCCCTGCAGGACACATGGTAGAGAGCCAGGACCTGGGGCCCTCAGTGGGGTTCCAGGGGCATGGGGGTGTTTCAGGGCCCATGGGGGGGATCGGCTGTGGGGACCTGTGACTGGCCATGGGGCGTGGGGGTTCAGGGGCCCTGGTGGGGTCAGCAGTAGGGCTCCTATAGGGGGCCCTGGAATGGACCTTCACCTAAGGCCCCAGATAGCCTAAGGCCGCCTCTGTTCATCACCAGTTAAGAGATCAGAGAAATCAATCAGCAGCTTGTTTCCACTAGAATCAGAAGGCACCACTGAACATTTTTTGGGTCATGTACTCGGTACTCCAAATGTCAACACAGTTCCTGCATGAAGGTGTCAAGTGGAAACAGTGGAGTGAGGCATAAGAACACATACACGACACCTGATGAAGAAATCTTAGCTGGGAGGGCAGAATAATCAATTTCAATATCAGAGAGCAAATGGAAGCAGCAATACATGACAAGAGAGGATTAATTTCTCCACTGTGTGCCACTGTGAAGGAAGTTTCTCCATTGCATGCCACACCAGGAAGGATGTTCAAAAAAAAAAAAAGAGAGAGAGAGAGAGAGAGAGAGAGAGAGAGAGAGCTTGAATATAGTGTTGCTGTACACAGCCAAAACACAGTATATTATTAGCATATGGTGCAGAATGTATTACAATTCATTTTAAGAAGAAAAGGACTCACGACCACCCTCTCCGTAACTCTTGGTAGGGTGTGTTGCTGAATGCTGAAGGAAGAAAGACAGTTTCTAGCAGTCCAGATCTTTGGCTTTTTTGTATAGAAACAGACAATTAAATGCACACAGTCCCCTGTCTAGTTCAGAGACACGTGATAAAACTTATGCTAGTTTGCTAGTGTTGCAGCACCAGTCTCTGCAGAGCACATAAAGCAGCAGGTGAACGATGCTGTATGAGAATCTTGTGTATTCAGACTAAAGATTGGATGAAATGCTCCTCTTATGATTCTGAAATCCATGGAGGAGGGAAGGTGGTTATCTGATCCTCCTCTCTGTCTGAACCTCATTGTTGCAGCTTTTCATATCTCAATATTCAGCCTTCCTATAAAGGTAACTAAGGGGAAAGAGCCATGGGACAAGAATCAGACAGAAATGGGTAACAAGCAAACCATTTTCACTCCAGAGCAGCTGGATGCATATCAGGTAAGAGCAGCCAAGAGACGAATTAAACGTAACGCAGGATAACGGCAGGTTGTTTTAAAGTAGTCTCCAGCACTTAGTTTTATGGCACTAAATATGATTATCAAATGATGTCCAAAGTATTTAGAGTAAATGTTTAACACTGTCCCTTGATTTTTAAGTGAGAAGAAACTGTCAAACACGACTTGATAATTGAACCGAAAGTTAATAAAGCTAGTGTCATCCCTAATGTAAAGCGAAGTCAGTGTGTTTACAACAGGGAAGAAGTGGGACCAGCGTGTTTCAAAACAATCAACATTTTAGATCTTTCCATATTTTACAGGACTGCACATTTTTTACAAGGAAAGAAATTCTGAGGTGAGTGTCTATTTTTGTCTGTGAAATCTGGTGATTTTAGTAATCTTTTAGATAAGTTTTAAATTGGATTTAATACTGAGTTATTGTGATAGATAACAGCCGAGTATACATACATCCATAAAAATCATGTTCAATGTTGTTAGCTAATCCAAACATCTATAATTCTATTGACATGCCAGCCACTTCCACCCAAAACACCATAACAAAGTACAGCTAAATATTTCACTGCATACTCTGCCAGAGGGCCCCGTGCTTCTCTACTTTGTTTTATAATAAATCCTACACAGAATATTGCTACCCTTTTGCATAGGCTGTCTGTTTGATTAAATATTTTCCCAGCAGTGTCTAATTTTGTTCTATTGTCTTTATATTGTAACCCAATAATAAATTAGTGCCATGCAGATTTAGTTCGTTTTTTTTTTAATGGTAACTATAATTTCTTAGACTTATACAGAAATTGAGGCATAAAAAGTTATTTATTTATTTGATCTCTTTACAAATCCAGAGTTGTTCTAGCTTTGAAGTAATTTTGCTTCGACCCTATAACATGATATTGTCCATGACTTTTGTTGGTCTCACTTCTTCTGTTAAAACAGCAAAATCTCAAGTGACATCTTTTAATTTTGTGCCGTCAATACAGTGCTATCTCCAAGGTGTCTATTGTTTTGTGCAATTTTTTATATTTACAATTACATTTTCTTGAGAAATTTTTGCATCACCCAAGTCCCATGAAACAAAATTAGGGATTAAATAATTCCATACAAATGTAATAAACATTAAACATGACAGGATCAAAGCAGCCTAAAAGCTTTTGTTGAGAGAACATGATGCCACCCACTGGAATTTTGTGTGTGAAAAGCAGCAGTGATATTTTGAAGCCTGGTGTCTCTTTGAAGCATAAGCTTTGGCTTAGCCTGAATTTTTCATTCCCAGAAAGTTTCGGACTCCTTCCAAGTAAGAGCTAGATATTGGCCAATCCATCTGATCTTTAGTCATCGGTCAGAAGTGGTTAGTGGTTTGTAATACATTATATGGCTCTTTGGCTGAGGGAATCAAGATTCCTTATTGGCAACTTGAGCCTGTCTCCCAGTGGTCTTACAGTGTACTTACAAGGTCCAAAGGGGTAGCTGTGTTAGTCTAGTTCAGCAAAACAGTCTTAAGAAAGCTCATGCCATAAATAAATTTGTTAGTCTTAAAAAGTGCCACGGGACTCCTTGCTTATTTTAGTGTTCTTAAAGCGTACTTTTGCAGGTTCTGATACACAATAGTAATGTATTCTGATGATGTTGATTGACAACTAACTGTTTGCATGGGAAAGTCAACTTTTGGTCCTCATCTACCATGCAGCAAATTAATCAGCCCCTGCCCCTTTTTTTAGGGTGGCACCACACAACACCAGTGTACCAATTCCTTTGAAGAGTAAAGCGCAGGTGACAATTTCATAAGGCATGTGTCCTTCTACAGCAGACTATGTGATCTTCTTTTTCTGCCCATCCTGGGCTGTTTATGTGCCATGCAGCACAAAATGCAAATGAATGATATGAAATTTAACCAAAGGCTGGTTGTGTTTTCATGTATTGAGTAGAGGCCAAGACCATAACTGTATCATGAATAAGACATTTATTATTGATAGGAAACCCTTTAGAAAATTCTGTCCCATTGTTTGCTACCATTTTCATTGGTGACAGCTGTGAATGGGATCCTTAGTCTAGTGTAAGAACGGCAGTAAATAGCACTGAGAAAAAAAAACCACACAGATTTTAGGTCATTTTATATAGCCTCTGCTTTTCAAGCTCTGAGTCCCAGCAAAATCAATGGGAGGTTTGTGTGGGCAAGAAAAGGCAGGCTAAATCCCCAGATTTGAAGGGTACAACAATTCCCATTTTTAAACTTTAAACCTAAGAAAAAAACTCAGGGAAATCTTAGCAGGTATCTCAGGAACATCTAGGGCTATGTCTACACTTGTTAATTTAGGTTGACTTAGCATGTCTACACTTAAATTTTAAGTCAACTTTGGGGGGACCCTACAAAGTCGACCTAGAGCATCCACACTGGACGCCTAGGTTGACTTGTAGGGGCTAGGTGGACCTGGGACAGGTCCACGGTGGCAGGGGGGGGGTACCCCTTGCCAAGTGCCGCAAAAAAAAAAAAAAAAAAAAAAAAAAAAAAAAAAAAAAAAAAATGGGGGCCAGGGACCCTGGCAGGTCATAGGGGCAGGGTGGGCAGGGCTCTGCCCTGCCCTGTGGGGGGGGCATGCCAGGCTACCCCTGTGCCCCCCCGGCAGGGAGGGCAGTGGGGGACTCCTGGAGCCCTAAATTGACTTAGTGTCGACTTAGGGCTACTCCAGGTCCACACTGGCTTAAGACGACTTTAGAAAGTTGACTTAAGCCAAAAGTCGACTTAAAATGAGGTTTAGTAAAGTCGACTTAAATTTTCCTTAAATTGACTTAAGCAGCTGCTTAAGTCGACTTAAGGAAAGTGTAGTGTAGACACAGAGTAAATTATGTCGACTTAAGCAAGTTTAAGTCGACTTAATTTACAAGTATAGACGCACCCTACGAGATTAGAGCAGAGGACACTTCCACCACTGCGTGAACTACAGCAGTGGCTCTCAACCTTTCCAGACAACTGTCCCCTTTCAGGAGTCTGGTTTGCCTCAGGGAGGAGGCACGGGATTGGAGACAAAAGAAAGAACCTGGATCACAGAGTAAAAACAACGGGAAGGCTAAAAAGATTGGGGAAATGAAGACAGGCAGCACGTGGAATTGGGACTGGTACACCTATGAGGCAAAGTAGGCAGGATTACCTCATGTGGCAAAATTGGGGAGGGCCAGAAAACTGAATTAACTGCTCATGAAGACACATAAGTAACCAAACAGGTTTCAGCAATTGGAATAGAAGATCAATGAGACTGTACAATGAGTGTCATAATATTCTCTCTTTTTACTGTAAAAAAAGTCTGTAATTATAAATGCCAAGGCTTTATTGACACTAAACCACACTATTCATTTTCAAAAGTGAATGGAGCTGAGCGGGGGCCAGGCTGAAGGTTCACCTCGGCCACCCTATGCCCTGGCACTGGCTTTGCATTGCATGTGTGTGTGAGGGGGACAGTTGTATGATGGCGGTTCAGCAGCAATAATCTAGATCATTATTATTATCAGAAACACTGTTTTATGTTATTATAGTTTCTTCAGAGTTAGTTTTTGCTGGATTTATCTTAGAGTTTTGAGAGCTTTGACGGCTGTTCCTCTCAGTAACGTAATCGTGTAAAATGGCACCTGCTGCCAGAGTGATGTCAGGCCAGCAGAAGCAAGCCGGAAGCTTTAGTGACGTAGTGGTAAACTATTCAAGTTAGAAAACTGTTTCTGTCATTCCGTTTCCAAATCCAGAGCTGCCTAACTCTCGAATAGACCTTTTCACACCTCCTTTTTTATGGAACATTGAAAGTAGGTTTTTCTGGTTATTATATAATACTTTTTGGTAATACTATGTTTCTCCCTTCATCACACCTACTACATGGCATTGAAATGTAACTGCCCTTCTACGTGTTATGAACGATAAAGAGCAATATTGAAAAGACACATTATTAGAGCCCTAAATGAGCCTTCCCTTCCCTTTCCAGGCTGTTTTACAGATACCGAGACCTGGCCCCACAGCTGGTCCCACTCGACTACACAAATAAACCAGATGTGAAGCTTCCCTATGAACTCATTGGCAGCATGCCAGAGCTGAAGGTAAGGTCCAAGGAACACAGATGCTAGATGGGGAGCCGCATTTCACTATCATTCACTTATTCTAAATAATTCATCCTGTACTAATTACCAGGAGGCGGAGAGATATTTGAGTCCTGGCTACCTGGAGAACAGCTCTCCAATTCCACCAACCTCCTGGAAGCTTCCAGTATTTTCCTTTGAAAACATTTTGAAGCACCATGTAGAGCAGAGTAGACTGAAGCTGGACTTGCTGTTCTCCATGTTGGGCTTAGTGCACAAGAGAATAATTGAGCAAGGGGGCATTTGTCTGCCACACCTGGCTTAAAATAAAGGGGGCAAAGTGGGACTGGGCTACGAATGAGGCCATCGTCTGCCTTGAAATGAATGATAGTAAAGCCTGACCCTTTTATACCGTATCCCTGTTCCACAGGACAATCCATTCCGTCAGCGAATAGCAGAGGTTTTCTCAGCGGATGGAGAAGGCAACATGACTTTAGATGACTTTTTGGACATGTTTTCAGTCCTAAGCGAAATGGCTCCTAGAGATCTGAAAGCTTATTACGCTTTTAAAATCTACGGTGAGTGAAAGAGGCATAGATAGTAATGCTGAGAGAACTGGTGCTGCGGACGACTCATGATTCTTGATACAAGAGCAATTAAGACTGCCAATGGCCACCTCCTAAGGATCTGGTACTTCTGTGGCCTTCATCATCGCAGCCAAAGGCGTCATCTTTCTTAGGTCTACACTTAAAACTCTGCACTGATGCAGCTCTGCCACTGTGCGGGTTCTACTCACGCCAACTGGGGTTCATCCTGCTGGCACAGGTACTCCGTCTCCCCAAGAGGCAATTGCTGTGTCAACAGGAGAACCCTCCATTGACAGTTGTCTGCAGCAGGTGGGAGGGGTAAGTCGGTACAACCTCGTTGCTCAGGAACGTGGATTTTCTGAGTGACGTAGTTATACTGACATATGTTCCTAGCATTGACCAAGCTTCAAGCTTCTGTCCAGCTGCCGTCCATTATTGGAGGGGTCATAACAGAATTGAAAGGGTTTTCTGAGGCCTGAAACTCTGAGAACTGACTGTCGGGGTCATGCACAGTCTCCATGTCATGAATCTTTTTGGATACACATCGTACTTATCCCGTTTAGGCCCTTTTGGACAAACGACACCAATGTGGTTAAATGCATCCCTCCAACTCTGATCCTTCCAGAGAAACAGTTCTAGCGATATACAAATGCTTGTAGCAGCATAACTGGTTCCAGAAAGATGGGGAATTGCCATAGTGGTGTGTGTCAAGTAGACGTCGTCCGTACTAGTTCCTCCTTGCACTGTGACGAGCAATGTGTATCAAAGTGCTGCGCTGTCACTCCCCTGTGTGCTGCTGCAGGCATGAACTAAAATATTCCTCTGCAAACAGGGCTACCAGGGCTCTTCTTTCTTCTTCTTGATTCTAGGAATCTTGCAACGTCCACACAGGGCACACTCTGCTGTGCATGGCTGTTCACATCCCCAGAGGCTGAACTGAAGGAGAGCGTACACATAAATAGTAAAAGGCCGAGGCTAAGTATGTGTGTGTGTCAGGAGAGAGGGACAAACCCCCCCACATCCCCCGATATAATAGTTATCCTAGTAAAAATGTAACCATAGCCTGGGCCTGAGGAGGACACAGCAGATTCTATAAACTTCAGCCTGCAGTGTCTTGCTATTGCAGTGACAGGGTTTCCTTTGATTGCACGACATTTTCCAGGGATCATACGTGATCGCTAGTAGTCATGGCCAAAGCCAGACCAGAGAAAATGGAATTTGAAAAAGTGTATTTAGCGTATCGAGATTTACACTTCTCATAAGCTAAACTACGTGAGGAAGGGATTCTCAAACTTTGTTTTCCTGGAACCCCCTTGGAAAATATTTCAGGCTGTGATGACCCTCCAGCAAAAATGCCCCCCCCCTCCACGCCATGCCACCCACTCCCCTATGCCACAGTCCCCTTACTTCTGCGCTGCAGCTGGGAGGCGGCTCTGTCTTTAGAGCACCCAGCCAGCAGCCATTGCTTTCCAGTCGCCCATACCTGAAGTTTTTGGCTCAGCCCTGTACCGGGCCGCCAGCTGCAGCCACAGCATGTGTGGAGGCTGACGGCTCATGACCCTCCCATAATAATTTTACGACCCCTTGAGGGGTCCCTACCCTCAGTTTGAGAACCCCTGAGATAGTCACGGAGAAACCTACACATTAAAACAATTCTGTCCTTAGACCTCTCTGTGGTTAACCTGTAGTCAGCACTCTTGCTCTCCAACAAATCTTCTGGGTCCCTGACTGGCTGAGTTGGCATGTTCAGACATTCACTTCCTGGCCATTCATGCACCTCACATGGCAGAGTACATTAATTCATCAATGCAAGGCTTCATTAACATTCAACAATGGTGTCGTCGACCAGAAAGCCGATTGCAGGCGCAGGATGGGAGTGGGGAGAGTGGAGGACAATGTGACACTTGTCTCCTGCTTACCTCTGGGAATTCCCACCCAGCAAGAATGTCTCTGATGCTGGTATGTCAAAAGCCACAGGGATTTCTATCCCTTTAGTTAAATATGGTGATCGTCTTTTGGCCTGTTCCATGGTTCCTTTCTGTAACAGCTGCCTCCCATGCTCCAGCTGCACCAACTGAGTTCTACCTCTGCTGGATGCAGAGATAGCTAGGGTGTGACTGAAATTTCCCTGCCATAAAACTTGACAGGCCCTACATCCTCTGCCACATGTACATTTGAATTTAGTTTTTTCTTGCCATTTAATCATTTTGTGTTTAGATTCTCCAGCTATTTCCTCTTTTTAAAATGTCTTTATTTTACCACTTGAGTGGCTCTGATCAGGTCTTAGAGGAATTGGAGGGTGCCACTACTGATCAAAATCTGACATCTCCTGGAAATTCATGGTGCTTCATCCAGAGCAGTTATTTCATCTCCAATCCACATGATTAGAGGAAGCAACATTTAAGAAAAAACTCGATGGTATTATATTACGGGTGTAGGCTGCTTTGAACACTGCAGCCTTCTGGAAATTAGGTGTCCCAAGTTCAATAGGATCCCTTTGTAAAGCCGTGTGCTACAGCAGAGCCTCTGAAAGTGCAATCTTAAGAACAGCAGCAGCTCTGTCTTTCTTGTAGACTGTTTTCAGCTGATTTTTCTTTAGGTTTCAACAAAAGCTGAGCAACTTATTATGCAACACACACAGAACAGCAAGTTCTGCTTTTCCACTCAAGTGGAAATGAGTCAGCATGGGGAAAAAAACAGTTCCTTTAACTCTGTGCTTTATTATGCATTTAGCTTAGTTATATTAGTTAGCTCTTCTAATTATGGGTGGATTTTGTTAAAGGGTAAGGCTATTTGGGATCTGCATGATTGAGTATACAGAGCTTGTGGATGGGTGCCCTTAAGTAATTTTATAAATGCAAACTACAAATAGTGAAATTCTATTTCAGAGTCCCATTATTCAGACATACTATGTCTACACTTACTAACCCTCCATGTAGTCAAATTCCAAAGGGGTAGCCGTGTTAGTCTATTGTAGAAAGACAACAGAGTCCTGTGGCACTTTTAAAGACTAACAGATAACAGATCTGTTAGTCTTTAAAAGTGCCACAGGACTCTGTTGTCTTACACTTACTAACGTTAGTTCGGATTAGTTAATTTGAACTAATTTTAGTTAGTTTGAATTAACTTAATTCGAACTAGAAAAATTTAGTTCGAATTAGCGAATTGCATTGAGTTCAATGGGCCGGTTAATTTGAACTAAGCAATTAGTTCGAACTAACATGGCCACATTGACTTAATTCGAACTAACTAGTCCGAATTAACCCTTAGTTCGAATAGCATATTTGAATTTATTAGTTCGAATGAAGGAAGCCCTTAATTTGAACTAATTAAAGCCTAGTGTAGCCATGGCTTTAGTTAGTTTGAATTAAGCCTCCTTAATTCGAATTAATTTGCCAGTGTAGACACAGCCCTTGGGATTTGGTCACCAGTCACACACACAGCTCTCCGCTGTGCAGCAGACTGAAAGACACGCAGAGGACAACTCTTGTCATTTTGAATGTACTAATTATTTCCTTTGACAGATTTTAATGATGATGATTATATATGCAAATTAGACTTGGAGAAAACTGTGAACAAATTGACCCGAAATGAACTTACCCCAGAGGAGGTTTGTCTTGTATGTGACAAGGTGATTGATGAAGCAGATCAAGACAATGATGGCAAACTCTCGCTGGAAGATTTTCAGCACATGATAGTGCGAGCTCCTGATTTCCTCAGGTAACAGCAACCTTGTTATACCTAGGGAAACCCCCTTACTTTCTGTTAGAGGCCCTTTACAAGCACTTGCAGATCACAAACTTCCCCAGCTGACAGTCAGTGGCTCTATTGCCACCCTACCCATTCAAAACATGAGTCAATTTCTCTCCCGCCCCAATTAACAAGATTTAACAAAAAATGCTTATGGTTTTCTGAACTCAAATTGTGTTTGCCAACTTTTCTCCACACCCGTGAGTGCTAAAAACTTGCTTTAAAAAAATAAAACAGATTCTCTCAGAAGCTCATGACTTCAGGAGATGGGGTTCACAAAATACTGCGAGACTCAGGATAGAATTGGAAGAGTTGACAACACTGCAATGGAGAGAGTCTTTCAAAATTAAAGATCTTCTAATTATATCAAAGATTCTTCAGACTTTAGCAATGGAATCGCTTTATCCCCAATCCAGGAAATAAAGTGTGCCCACCCCAGCTAAGAATGGCTGGAACTTTCCTGCACACTAAATTACTTTTCATGAATATTATTACTCAGCGTACATACCTAACGTTAGCCTGTTTATTAAGTATCTAGTATACTTTTCTCTCCAGACTAAATTTCTGACTTCTGTCTTATCCAACGAAGTGTTTCAAATTGGTCTTTTTGCATGTCCATGAAATAAGCCCCAAGTTGCAACACAGTTCTGTGATTTGGCTTTTAGCTGTTAGTTTATTCAGCCGTAGTGACGTGCTTTTAGATCAGGGGTCTCCAACTCATTTGCTCTAGTGGGCTAGATTTGTCTTAAATGTACTTCAAGTGGGCCGTACATACCATAAATGGAAATACTTTGGCATTACAAAGTGCTGTGTAGGCGAAACCGCTCTGCAATACCCCCCTCTCTCTGTCTTAGGGAGACAGTGTGATCTCAGGGAGCACAGTCTTGCATACCCAGTGCTCATGAGACCGGACACCCGTGCGGCATTGCGGAGCACTGGGTATGCAAGATTGCATTCTGTAGTACCGCAAGATCACGCTCTCTCTCTGTTAGGGAGAGCGTGGTCCTGCACAGCACAGTCATGGCTGGATGGAAGAGGCTTGTGGGGCACATGTTTGGCACCCCTGTTTTAGATCTACAGATGAAAAGTGGCACATAAGTGATTTTTGTTTGTTTTATTTTGGTAAATAGTACATTTCACATTCGAATCTGAATCTGCTGAAATGGAGACGGACTGCTTCTTGAGTCTGCACTATATCCTTGCCACCTATTGTCAGAATTATTTTGCCTGGGGTTACCGTCCATGTGAAAGAGAGAGAGAGAAATAAAGAGAACTAAAGAATGATTTTCAGATACTTGACAGCAAGTTGGAAAAGTCTTTTTTGTTTAATTTCAATCTTTAGAAGATACAACTCATCAGTTTCCCACTGTAATATGGCAGAAGTATATTTTTTGCCAATAAAAGATGGTTTGGAAAATCTCAGACTCAGACTATAAAGTCAGAAGGGACCGATAAGATCATCTAGTCTGACCTGCACACCACACGCCACAGAATTTCACCCTCCCACTCCTGTAACAGACCCTAACCCAAGACTGAGTTACTGAAGACCTCAGATCAATGATTTTAAGACTTCAAGGTACAGAGCATCCACCAGCAAGTGACCTGTGCCCCATGTTGTAGAGGAAGGCAACTCCCCACGGGGCCTATGCCAATCTATCCTGGGGGGAAATTCCTTCCTGACCCCAAAGAGGGTGCTCACCTAAGCCCTAAGCATGTGGGCAAGACTCATCTGCCAGATACCCAGAGAGAATTCTCCATAGTAACTCAGAACTCACCCCATCGAAGGTCCCATCACAGGCCCTTGGGCATGTTTACCGCCTAGTAGTCAAAGCTCAGCGAATTGTCCCATCATACCTTCCCCTCCATAAACACATCATGTTCAAGCCTGAGCAGACCTGATCTGTAACACAATAGCAGAGAATACATGTAGAACAACATGCTGTCATTTTCAGAGTAACTATTCTTTGTAGTTCAGAGAGCCAGGCCCAGGCTAAAGGAACTTACTAAAAGATACAGCTTCCCAACAGTGTTGGACAAGTACAGTATCCAGAGGTCAACATCTGGGCTGCTTACAGCTAAATCCGTGCAGAAACTAGGTCTTTTATCCTTACGTTCTTGATCATTATACAGTTGACACAAAGGAAATACATTTCTGGCTATTGAGTTCTGTTTCCAGACAAACGTGCCCCAATCATGAGCTCGGCCCCAGCATCTGAAGTACTCAAAATCTCCCCGACTGTAGGAGCAGCTCTGGAAGAAATTTTCAGAGCTGCCTAAGAGAAATGGATACCCAAAGATTGGGCATCCAGATCCTCCAGGCATTTTAAAAAAATCTCTGCACCTATGTCTGATGTGGACTGAAAGTTGTTCAAGTTAACTCCCAAACCTCCTAAAACCATGAGGCAAAAGGTGGAGGCCTCTGCAAGTCTTATGGAACAGAACCATGCTCATTCACAGCTTTAAAGTGACTTGTCACACAGAATTACACATGGAGCCTCAAATCTGGATTTATGGCGTAAAAGCTTTTCCCAGGAAAATGAAGCAGAGGCTGCTGACTCACTAATCAGATTTCCTGCAGAACTATTAGTTCCTGAGAGTTCTGAATGGGTGGATTCCTGTGAAGTTTGTAGCAGTACACCATGCTTTGTACTCTGTAAATCCTGCTTGCTGCAAGCAACCATCCTTGGCAGAGCTTTTTATTCCATTTAACGGATTCTTTCGCCAGCAGGTATGAAGAAATAATATAGATTACTGGTGAAGTAGTGTCAGTAGACTTGGGATAAAGAGACCTTTTGTTTGAAGCATCTATATTATTTATTATATGAGTAGCAGATTTTTTTTTGTTTCCCTGTCAGGAAACTGAGGATCAGGCCAACAGTTCCCATCTGCTATAGTGGAATGCGCGTTGTTTACTACAGTGAGAGCTTTTCCATTGCTTTGATGACGTCTTCCCTGTGTTGGATAGCATTTGAATATCATTAGGATTTCTCTATGTTTTGTTGTTGGCCAGTTCTTATGTTCTATGTTGGGTTGCAAGATACAGGAAAAATTTCTGGTGAGTTATCCAATTTCTTATTCAATAGTAACGAAACACCAGGATTAATAGATTTCTATCATTTATCCTTTCAAGGAAACAGAGTAGATTTGTGGGAGGCTTGTGAATAAAACATTCACAAATGTAAATTCTTTGGCATTTGAACAAAGGTATCATGCAACTGATTTATCTACTTTTTTGCAGGAGGGATATCTTTAATTTATATACAACTGAAATAATGTAAGCAAGCAAGATTAAATGAGCTTGGTACTTTTTATCATCTGTTCTTGCTTTCCTTTATTCACTTACCTTATGTATGGGCTGTCTGCTTCTGTTATTCATCATTCTTCTCCTCTGATATGTAGAAGTACTTTCTCAGAACAACTAGAAGAGCTACATCAATGAATTCACATGGCGTAATAACTATTTTAGGGGGTGTATTTCATACACAGTGTTGGCATCTTCTAATTAAAAGTTAGGTGAATGCCCCTTAGGGAATTGCTGAATTATTTATGATCTCAGAACGATATTATATTTGTGGTTACTTCTGCTATCTTTATGTTAGTTTGACTATGTAACAAACAAAATGTTGAACTACAGACCCCCAAATATAGAGACCTACCCTCGGGACTCTAAGATGAATTCAGAGTTTGCCTCCTCATCTCTTCTTCTCTACTTTCCTTCCTACCAGCCCCTCCTCTTGTCTCTCAACCACTGTTTAAGTCTTCTCTCTCATATAATTTGTGGTATCAAAAGTGGGGACCCACCCCACTACACAGATGCAGGTTGGAGAGCATGCACAATTTGCAGGCAGAAATGGGGGGAGACAGTAAGAAATGACTCCATACAGAAGTCCCATTTCAGGCCATACCACCTTCGCCAGCCACAGTGTCCTCGACTGCCTCGCCAAGTCTCTATGAACAGATAAGTGCAACACATCTCACCACTGATAGTGTCCAGTTTCCTAAGGCTGAGAACAAGTATATTTTGAAGAATTCTTATCTATAACAGCTCTTCTTCCTTTACTGGGGAAGCTACAGTTTCTATACAAAGGAACTAGATATATAAGAAGGTAGATGACTTTATACAGTATTATGTGGAGCGATGAAGTATGTTAAAGCATTGTCCAATTAACATCCTACCTGGTACGCTAATATTAAAGTCTTTATTTGACTAATTCAGTTTAAAAACTGTCCGTTAGCTTTTTCTAGTGCTAGAGAAACACTCCAAGATTGAGTGGAATTGCTCCACAGATGCCTCTGAAGCATAACACTTTAAAACGTTACAAACAAAACTATATTTAGAAAGGAATTTGCATCTTTTATGATGTTTGGAGGCAAATTCAATCTTAATCCACAATCTTCTTTACATACCCTACAGTGTTCTGCCTAATCCATTCAATTGTTCTGCTGTTTTACAGATTGTTTTTCACCAGCATAGATGTTTTCTCCATTGATAGCTCAGCTCAGATTGTTCTAGCAATAGCTTGTTTTCTCTGCATGTTTTAAATAAAAAGTTTTAAACTATAACTTGAAATTTGGCAGATTTAATATGTCATTAGACTAGCTCACTAGATTTATTCAACTCACAGCCAGCTTCCTCCATAACTGAATCATAAAGTGCATTCAAACCGCAGCTAAACTGATCAATTTGTGTTGCAGAAGGTTCTCTGTGATGAATGTTGAAGGATCGTTTAGATGCCACTCTCCTAGGTGGGGGCGGTGGAGCTTCCTGGTTTGCTGTGAGATGAGGTTGCAGGGTTGTTCTGTTTCCTGGAATCGCTTGCAGTGCTAGAGTGGGCCCTAAAGCGCAGCTGCTGGATTCAGTCAGCTTCTCAGGGAGCAAAGACACTCAGATTTGAACCACTCATACCATTAGTGAAAATAACAGTGAGAGAAAACAGTTCTTCACCGTCAGTAGTTCAATAAACTCCTGAAAAGAAAAATGTAGACTCTAGTAAGAAAATGATGTGGTCAGGGCCTGGAATCTGCGGTGTTCTAGTTCAGCGCACTGAAAATTAGGTCTTGGTTTCAGATATATGTGAAATTGGAGCTTTTCACTGAATTAGTGAAACATAAGTCATTCAGTTGGAACAATCTTTCTTATGTTATTTAGTTTGGTGTTTAATTTAAAAATGCAAGGACTGGGAACATTGTCAGCGTGCTGCAAAATTTTGTATTGAAACTGCTTAATTGCTTTGTAGACATTGTAAGGAGTGAAGCCTGGAGGTTTTGGGAGCTGGTTAAAGGACACCTGGGGGACTCTGAAAGCCCTTTAAGCCTGTGGGATAAGCACGTCTGCTGCATGTTTTCTAAGTGGCCAGTTACATTTTTTTAAACTGATGAATGGTAATTGTTAGGTTTTGATAAACATTGTTGAAATGACTGGCACAGTTCACATCCCTCCTTTGAGCTACTAAGTCAGCCTGTCTGCAGATTCAGGCAGACATCAGTGCATTTATTATAATTGCTTCACATTTGCCACCATAAAGACTAGACAAATTAATTTTAGTTAAAAAGAGTGATTCTGGAACATAATGCCGAGCCAAATTCCATCGCTCTAGCATCCCGGAATATAAACAATAGCTCAAGTCATCATCAGAAAGTGGAATGAGGGATGTGGTCTGTAGGCACCACATACTGAGATAATTTTCTTATTAATAAAACAACCTCAAAAGCCTGCCTGAGGGATCAGGAGAGGGGAATTCCAGGCCCTGCACCTCTCTTCAAGTTCTAATTCTGTATCCAGACTTTGCTGCTGCAGCTCTGCATTTTCTCAGCACTGAAGAGCCCTGCTTATCATTTACGTGAAGCCATTTGCAGAGCGGCTGACTCAGAACAAAGTTATCTAAGATTCGAGTAAGAAGCACCCGTATCACTCGGCAAGCGACCTGGTATGACGATTACTCAAACCTGCAGTAATATCACTTCTTTATGCTCTCAGCGCCAGGGACAGTTTATGCTGGTCCTCTACCATAAGTAAAAGGCAGTTGCAGTATTCTACTCTAAGGCAGAAACAAGAGATGATGCCCATTCATACCAGATTCACCTTTCCAAATGGCTGGATTAACAGTTCATTGTAAGGTCAGCTATGATTAACAAAACAAAGAGAGTCCGGGGGCACTTTTAAAGACTAACAGATTTACTTGTCGCATGAGCTTTCGTGGGAGAAAATCCCACGATTTTCCCATCTTGAAAATGTCTGACAAAGTGGGATTTTCTGCCCCGAAAGCTCATGCGATAAATAAATCTGTGAGTCTTTAAAAGTGCCCCAGGACTCTGTTTTCGTCCAGTGGACTAACACAGCTCCCCCTTTGGAACTCGACTGCTAGGATTAGATTTATGAAAGCTCGTCATGTGTTACAATGGCTTATTTTTTTAATCTCGCCTGAAGTAGTGAACAATCCATCATTTAACTCGTCAGTCAAGAAGTGTTATCAGAAACCATGGGTACTAAAAGACAAGGGATCACGATACAATCAGAGGCCTTGACAAAGTCCCCAGCCACCGATATCGCCTAGGAAAGGTGCCTGTAATTTTATTTGTGGACACCAGAGGGCGCTCCTCCCTCGTATTTCCCCAGCAGAGCCAGGTCCCAGGCTGCAAATTCTGCTCCCGGTGGTAACCCGAGGCCTGGGATTTGTTGAGGTCTGCATTACCACCCGTGAATAGATATTATTGGTTACCTTACAGCACAGGAGAGCAGATTTCATTTTAATATGGGGAACTTTTAATTGTAACTGATTCCAGCCGTGCCATAGCTCAGGAGAAGGGTTTTCTCCCCATAAAAAGTCCTGATGTTTGCAGCTGAGCTCTTCAGCCATCCTGGACTACAGGGGTTTCTGAAAGCCACTGCCTATTTTGAATTCTACAGAAGTTGGGGAAAAAATTGTAACGAGGATGTTTCTTGACAATGTCTATTGTGCAAATTAGTAAACTACTTTATTACGGTCAGTTCAGCATGTCTCAGATGGGCGGGAGCGTACAGCTATGATTGCAGGAAGTAGGGCTCTCAGTACTGAAGGAAGGAAATTTGGATAAAAAGAATTATGCTGCTGGAGTTGAATGCAAGTAAACAAACCACAATACAATAAGGTCATTTCCAAGTACATAAGAGACACTTTGTTTTATTGTATCAACACCTAATTTTATAAGGCATGAAATGCAAGTTTTGGAGGAGACGAAAGGTAGACAGATGAGTTACCGTATTCAGGTGTTGGTCCATGTTTTGTGACCTCGAGTTCCAAACGGGGTGGCCATCTCAATCTAGTTCAGTCAAACCAACAAGGAGTCCTGGGGCACTTTTAAAGACTAACACGTTTATTTATTGCATGAGCTTTCGTGGGAGAAAATCCCACTTCGTCAGATGCTTTGAAGATGTTTGGCTTAAATAGTTAGCACAATTGGGCTGGCTACTTACGTTAATCAATATATTCCACCTTGCATTTAGTTGTGATTTGAGGGGTACCCTTCCCAGACCTCACAAAAGCATCTCTCTCTCACCAACAAGAGCTGGTCCAGTAAAAGGTACTACATCCCCCCTTGTCTCTCTAATATCCAGGGTCCAGCACAGCCACAAACCACGAGTGCTGACAATGAATTCAGCAGAGCTGTGTGTAATTCTGCAGTGAGCAGAGTGGACCTTGTATAATAGGACACTTCCTCACTCCTGTATGAGCGCCTTGTCCTGCAGCAGGAATGTGCATCTATTTTGACCACTGCCACAGTGTCAGGTAAGCAGCGCCTCCTTTTATAAACCAAGCTAGAGAGATTCTGGGCCTATCAAAGTTCTCCTCAAGCTGTCAACCCTGACAAGGGCCCCGCAGCTTTGGGGACGCGTTCCAGTCATTACCTATTTTCCAGCTAACTATGAAAACTGTTGTCTTTATTGCTCAAAGTTGTTGTTCCTTACATGATTTAGCTTGCAATAGCTATGAGTGCCGCAGGACTCCTTCTTTGTTTTGCTGAACTAGATTAACACAGCTCCCCCTCTGGAAGTTTTCCAGTCTTCATTAGAAGGTAATCAACTTAATTTTGTAGACAAGGTTATTCTGCGCAAAGCTAGACATTATACTTCCTTTTGAAAGGCTTTAATCTCCCAAGGGTGGATGTGTGGGTTAGAGAGAAGTAAAAGGCGGAGTTTGTTATCAGGCTCAGAAACAAGTTAATTGGATACAATCGAGAGATTGAGTTAAAAAATATCCAAAGAAAGAAGATAGGTTTGCTAACAGCAATTTTGACTTATAAACAATATCAAGCTAAAAATAAACCAGGAGTCCTGTGGCACTTTTAAAGACTAACAAATGTATTTATCATGAGCTTTTGACAGCCGTATAAGACGACCAGCTGCCACAGGAAGACACTTCAGAATTTGTCAGCTATTATATATACTGCAGAACACACAGGTGCATTTTGCCTGTATACTTTACAACGTTTGTTAATTTTTGGTTGCTAGAATCTGGATTTCACTAGCTGCTCTGTGGGTTACAAATTTTCTATTTAGTGCCAATGGAGTGCATTGTTTTCATTACATTTCATAGGACAGTATGGGATGTAAATTATCACAGCCAGATTAATGTATTGGGTTGTAAAATATTTTGAAAATGTAGAAGGTAAGATTGCTACGTTCTTACAGGCTGCAATAGGGTACCTAATGGGGTGTCAGAAAACTGAAGCCAGGTGTAGCTCCTTCTTAACATAAAGGTATCAACAATGAAGTAAGATTATTGCTAGCAGTCTGACAAACTATTTATGCAATTATTAGAGTATTAGAGGACAGCGGTAGGAGCTGGAAGAAGGAACACCAGAACAAGTCCAGGAGACCTGGCTCTGTAAAAAGAAAGTGCCCCAAGGAGGGGGCATGGGAGCCATTTTACCGGGGCCGTTACTTAGTTTTATTGTATAATGAGTTAAAACAATGGAGTTGGAAACAGCAATAACTGGCATGCATTGCCTCGGTCTGGACCTAGTTCGATTTATACATGTCGTTAGATAAAGGGGGTTTTTGGAAGGGCGGGGAGGGAAGAATGTTATGTCTAGGTATATAAAATAATCCAACTGATCTCTGCTGCTTTTTATATTCACTTACTATGGTGCATCTCCTAGAGATACAAATGGCCAATTTCAAACTATTACCGCAGCAAGGTTAGTTTTCTAAACAGATGCTTTGTGCGCTACTGGCCACACCTGTCTCCCGTCCTATAGCTTGTAGCAAAGACTTATGTTAAATCATTTTTAGGATCCATAAATTCTTAGTTACCTTGTTATATATACACTGAACTGGTTTATATGCCAAGAGTCACAGGTTCAATCCCACATCTGCCTGTGGAACAACTTTTTAATTGTGCAGCAGTTTCTGCAAAATTTAAGTAAACATTAATTATGACCGTTTCCCAAATAAATGCAAGAGTGGGTGCCTAGAGTAGGGGAATACACAGAAAAATAAAATTGAATTTACGTGTTGCTTTTGCCTTGTGGATCCCAAGATACAAGAGAGGCAACGTATCTTTTATTGGACCAAAAATCTCTTGCTATTCAAGCTGCAGAGACCCAGAAAAACAAAAACCACACACATACACTCACTCTCTCTCTCATTTGTACATTGCACCAATGGATATTGGCCCAATAAAACTGAAAACTGAATTGAATGGAGCCTTGTTGCTAAGTGTTTTTATGCTAAATACTATCCTCTGTTGCTCTTCAGACATGCTTTTCCCAACAGAGGACTGCAGATTAAAGTTCTTGCTCCTTCTCTCTACCAGAAGACATATTCTTTCTTCTTACAAAGCGATATACATAAAAGATCAATAGGACTGGCAAAAAACAAAGAAAATTTTCTCCTCTTTTCATAAGAAGTTTATTTATGCAGTACTCAAGGTCCTGTACAACAGAGTAAAAACAATTACCATAAAATAAACAAGTTTTTAAAAATACAAATATGAAAACCAGTGAGTGCATTTTAAGAAAGGCATAAATCACAGCAGGAGCAGCCAACAGCGGCCGTCTTAAAACATCAAAAGAATCAGAGGTTTACAGGTGTTCTTTTAAAAATTGGTATGAATGAAGTTGAGATTGTCCTTAGACCAAGTCACACTAAATCTCTCACTGACACTCCAGCTGAAGCACATCATTCTTGCAGCAAGAGCCTATAGAGACCAGTGTGCTAATCGACCTTATTTTCTCACTCTCACCCTGTCATGATCAGCTGAAGAAAATGGTTCTGGAACAAGTCAGCCTGCAGTAATCAGACTGTACACTACCCATACTTTGTACACTGGATGAGTCTTTGCAACGGGACTGTTCTTTGGAGGGGTACTGTACATTGGATGGGTCTTGGGCAGTTCTTCCCTATCCCCCTATAAAGATTCTGTATAAATGAAGATCATATTACAAGCTGCTCTCTGCTAGTCTCTTCTCCAGAGTACCACCCAAATCCTACAGAACACCATTAAACCATGGTGGCTTCTGGGCACTAGAATCAGCCAGAGAAAGTAAGAGGAAAGAATATCCTAACAGCAAATGTGAGTTGTTAACGAGATGAGTAACATCCCACCTAAAGGAAAAAACCAAATATTTCTCAGCAGTAGTAAGAAGACTAAAATAATCCATAGGATTCACAAATCTGAGGCTGAAAGCTTGGGGCTGGCGTAAGACTCTGATATTGTTAAACATTTAGTGTTCTCAGCACCATAGTATCTAGCTGACATGTTAAAAAGCACTCTTACTCACTACTGAAAGATAATGTTTTGATAATCTTTGACCTCCGTTTGTGTGGGCCAATCTGAACATAGTCCAGTCATCCTCAAAAATGAAGTCAACCACATGACTGTGTGTTGTTCATTAAATGAAGACAGTTGAGATAATGTCTTTGAATTTGTGCTTGAGAAATAGGTTTGTTTCTGTGCAACCCAAGTGTCAGTTGTTAGAGTAACTGCTGTATTTTTAAAACACCTAAAGCTTTGTAGCAAATATGTTAAATACATTGGAGCAACAAATAAGGAGTCCTGGGGCACTTTTAAAGACTAACAAATTTATTTGTCACGTGAGCTTTTGCGGGAAAAGTCTGACAAAGTGAGGATTTCTCCCACAAAAGCTCATGCATTAAATAAATGTGATAGTCTTTAAAAGTGCCCCAGGACTCCTTATTTGTTTTGCTGAACTAGATTAACACGGCTATCCTGCTGGAACTTATAAATACATTTGAGTAACTAATGAGTCTTCGAAGTTTTACAAAACTTGACACACCAAACATTTAGATTTGCCCTCCATATATAAACGAAACTGTGGTACAAATGGTAGCTGTTGAACATGTCTAATGAAGGAGTGTGTTACTGTTCTTTTTTTCCACAGGGCGTCTTCTGGCCATGTTTTTTCTAGAACAGCAATTTAATTATGAAAGTTATAATGACAGCGTTGAGTTACATGCTGTATTTATCCAAGATCTGGGAAAGTGTCACAAGTTGAACGTAGCATTACAAATAAGGAATTCTGCAGCACTTTTAAAGACTAACAAAGTTATTTATTGCATGAGCTTTCGTGGGCACAATTCTACTTTGTCAGATGAATGAAATGGAAAATACAGCAAGTTAGCTGTGAATATATAGATACAGAAAAGGGTGGGTCACAAGGTTAATTCAAGCAGATCTAGAGGAATAGAGTGCTAGCCTCTCTCTAAAGTAAATGAGCTGTTTGGATTCAAACAGTGGAATAGGGAGGCAGGAACTGAAGGGTAATTTAAGGGAAATTGCCTTCTACATTGTCAGTGTTCAGCGGCACTTAGGGAGAGCATTTATGCAATTGTACACATTAATTCACTATTTTATATACATTTGCTGGACTTACAGCCTTCCTGTTGCTTAAATTGATTTTTTGATGCCACGTCTGTAACCCCTAGATGTACAGTGAGGATAGCAAATCACAGTTACTTCATGAAGCTTCCTGAGTTTCAGTTAAAATGTAATTGTTAATTAAATAAAAGATTCGTGGTGAGAAAAATCATGCTCTAAGTAAGGTATGTAAACAGGTGCCATCACCTGCACCAACAATTCATTCACATACAAAAAGTTACATTAAAAAGAACTAATGCATTAGCTATTAAGAGCTAGAAAAATGAGGAGTGACCATCACAGCTCTATCCTTCAACCTCTGTTTGGAAGTGAATCTGCCCCTCTGTCCCTTCCAAGTGAAGCCTGATAACTCTGTAGCATGGATGCTTTCAGGAGGTAATGCCCAATGGAGTGCCATGCGATTGTAGGCTGCCCAGTTACCAGAATGTCCACTATTTTACAAAGGATTACAATTCCATAGTCTAACACCAGCTACTGCAGGGTACAAGAATGGAGGTAGATTTGCTGCTTTGAGACAGAACATATTTCAATGTACTTGTAAGAGAGTCTTCTGTCAACACTTCCACCATCTCACCCCTAAACTGACCCCAACTGCTTGTGCATACATAGAAAGTTTAAAAAAATACTTCATCATTGTACCATACATGTCCATTCAATACCTATGTACTATCTCTATTAAAAAATAAGGACCCTTTTAGTTAGCATATGTAACCATCATAAATTGAATTATTTTACTCTACAGAAGGCTATCATTCAGCAAGGGTTTGCTGTATGCTTGCTAAGTCCTCATACTATAAAATCTTTACTTGATTTGGATTGGAATATGCATGTTATATGCATGTGGTTTCATGAACAAAAATAGCTGTTTAATATTCCACAGCTAGATAACAGGCAGCTGATGAGATTGGGGGGGGGAGACATTTTAAAGTTCTGCAACTTTAAAGAGTGTGCAAGAGAATGAATTTAAGTTTCCTTTTTGTATTTAGATTGAGCCCAAAAGGCAGAGTTCATATTTGCCTGCAGGAGAATGTTTCTAAAATATTTTATAATATTGAATTTGACCTTTAACTGTAGCGACCCTAGTGAAAGTTATTGCAAAAAATGAGGTTGGAACATTCACGCAGACTTGAAGGAAACAGAGGTAGGGAGTAAATATTCATCAATTTTAAAATGAACTTAATTTATTTTTCCTTTAAGTGCAGTTGTTAATGTAAACAAAGCATATTAACAATTCCAGTGAGTTGTAGAACACTGCTGAAACGTTCATTCGATTCAAATATACTCTTACCATTATGCCAATTACTTGACAGACAGCAGCTTCTAAATAGCTTAAACTTGTTGGTGTCTTTTCAAATCTAGTTAACTAAAATCAGTTTTACAACCACTAACCTGAAAACTGCATAAAAAGAGTTTAAAATTGCTTAGAAGTTAAGTTTTGTACACTGGAATGTGTTATGTCTGTGTGCATAAATTGTACATAAAGTGAAGAATGTGTTCTTTAAGGTTACCATAAATTTCCGGTACCTCCTCATTTGCATTGCTGTACATTGTTAAAACAGTACACCACACTTTAAATTGTAAGCAATCACAGCATGTAAGGAAGAGTAATCTCAGCCGAAAAAAAGCTAGTTTTCAGAAAGCGTCTGTCTCTGCAGTGAGTATCTGGATATGTGAACCCAGCATGCATGTATGCACACATGACTGGGGATCAATGCAACACAATTTGTTTTCCACAATTTAGAAATAATCACTAAGTCTTGAAAGATTTGCTAGAACTTCTCAGCTATAAAATTAAAAACTGTTGCTGCTCATTATGATGTTATTCATTTATGTCATGACTTTTGACTAAGGTGGTCTAATATATTTGAACCCTGGCTTACGACTAGAGATAAATTAAAAACAGATCATTTGCACAAGATTATAGAATAAAATTCTCTTAATTTAAAAGATGCCTAGATAATCCACAAATATATTATGCATGGTTATACCTACCATGGGGAAAATAAAGTTTCTCCCTCCAAACTCCTCATATCAAGAATTTATTATATTTACAGCACACTTTGGTTCTCTAAAAAAATAGATATTTACTTTCTGATGAGGCATTGTGTTACATTTCATTTTTACTAGTGGATTGTCTAGATTGGTGAAATTGGATTAGTAATGTGCAGACAAAAAGGATTTTTCCTGTGATATCCAAAGGATAGATATGCAGAAAGCTTCTACCCACCATTTGAAAGTTATAAGTAACTGTTGTTTAAATAAGAACATTTGATGTTTTGAAGTGATTGTGCTATATATCCATAGACATTTATATGTCTATGTATCATATACACATACCATCAATTAATTAATATTGATATTTCGGTGTGAAGTCATTTCGAGTTTTTTTCTACTCTACACACATTACAGAAATAAACCCCATCCCGGTGAGAGAAGCTGGTCAGCAAAGGTGCAATTGCAGGTCAGTTTTGATCTGTATCCCTTCATTAGACAATGCAGAGGCCAAGTAGAAGGTGCGACAGAAAAATACTAATCTTGTTTCATCTCCCAAATTGAAGAATTGGACAGTTATTAAAATAAACAATTTCTCAATCTTATTCTGATGGCCACAGTGTGACAACATATGGAAAGGTGTTAAATCCACAGACAGAGGAAACCTCACTCAGAACAGGCACAGTCCAGATCGACTGAGCAGATGCTCAGGTTAAGGCAGCATTCCTCACAGAAGAGCACATCGAAAAAAGCTGCTTTTCTTTTCTTGGTCGGGTGTGATTTTGACTCCCTGGCTGCTGCCTTGTGGGCTATTGCCTTCCTAAAGATGCAAAAAATTTAAAAAGATTATTTATACTCGTCTAGTGTGACTGCAAGATTACTTTAATGGGCTTTGGCTCAGCCTCTAGAGCAGGCAGGGGAAAAAGGAAAAAAAAAAAAAAAAAGACGTCTGATAAACCAGGCTCTAGCAAACATGGACTATGCATATTCTTTATGTGCCTATTGGACTCAAATGCCTATTGAAGTGAAAGCCTCCATGACTGTTATGTTGGTCTTGTTAAAATATTTGTCTCATTAGCAAGACCCAAATACAACAGATACCTGCATACACTTGCATGTCACATGGTGGTAGTGATAACAAAAACTACATAAGAATTTGTTTAGTAAAAGTCACACAATGCTTGTTAAATAAATAAGATCAAACCTCATGAAGTCTCATGTGTTGCATAAAGGAATTTTTAGAAATGCACCAGGTGAAATATGATTTGGTGATAAAATCCTAGAACTGCTTACATGATAATTGTTTGGAGAACGTTAGGGCCAGCATAGAACAACCTGATGGGTCTCCATCCATTTCTAATATTAGTGATTCAAATCAGAATGTAAGAGTGCAGAATTTCATTGATCAGTTTCTTTGCTATTGTTCCCACCACGATTTCAGTAAAGTCATGCAGGATTTGTCAGTGACTTTAGAGAATCTCTGTCTCAATTGAAACTTTACACTATAAGAACCAGCCATCTATTTGTATTCAAAAAGCACCCAGAGAGTTGACGGCAGGACTGACAGAAAACTTCTGCCATTGCCAATGTGTCTAAGTGGAATAGACCACAAACAATGAATATTATAGTCAACTTAATACTGTAGTGGGAACATTTAAAAAAATAAATAAATGAAAAGGTGCTTGGATTCACTCACCAATTTCTTGTCCATTTTTGCTTTGATATCTCTTGCCAGAGTGAAAAATGCCTATAGTAAGTAAAAGCATATTTTAAAACTTGTGTTTTATTAGCTACCTGTACATGGGCAAGTTTGTTTAATAAAAGCTGCTTTGAATCTGGCAACAAAAAGCTCCGATGAATGTCAGTCTTTCAGAAAGTAGTATTTTTGCCACTTACTACTTGGACACCTTTAACAGTTTAGAAAGGAACTCTAAAAATTCATTGCCACAGGCAGATTTCCGAAAAAGCGTCTCTGCAGGACCACTCAAGTTGATCCACAAATCAAGACAACAGAACTTTGATTTGGTATGCCAGAGTCACTGAAAGTAGCACAGATATCTACATAACAGCTCGTGTCGGATTCTACCTGGCCAAAGAATCTGCTGCAGGATGCCAGATACCCCTAACCTTGGCACATACGGAGAGCACAGCGACAGATTTTACATGCTCATCGGCCCTGTAGAGAAGGGTTCATGCCAGACCATTCACCAGGATGGACGGAAGAAACGTTTTTAATAAGCAGAGAATCATAGTAAATACAGATGAGACTGTACAAAATTTTAACTTAAATATAACATGCTTTTTGCTTTGCAAAAAGATTCCATAAAATTGTCTCAGTTAGATGAAAACCCATCGCCAATAACAGCATATAGTCAAAACAGAGAGATCTCTTACCGCTTTTATATGTAAAGCAAAATAAAATAATCTGTACTATTAGGAAAAAGTTTCAGTACTCACGTTCTCTATGTTAATATTTGCTTTTGCACTGGTCTCCATGAATTTAACTCCAAAGCCGATTGCTAGCTAAACCAAAAAAAAAAAAGAAGATTCCTTATACCAGTTAAGTCGCTTGGGCATGGCTATGAATAATTCGTTCTCATTGTGCAGAACTTGGTACTGAATGGAGAACTTTGCAAAGCAGCAGTGTGAAACTGAAAGTTAAAGAGAAATATTGCTCTTTGACCAAATGTTTTTAGTAACCTAATTATACTACACTAATTTAACTTGTAGTCTTGTTTAAAAAGTCAATTGAAAGCACTGGATTTTGGGTAAAATATGGCACATTTTCGCACAGCACTCGTGACAATTCTGACTAGATACTATCCAAACAAAAAGACAGGAGAGAGGTTGATATTTTTCCATAAGAAACATAAATTAAAAAGAATAATGTAATAAACCAGCAAGAATAGCTGCTGCTGACAACATTTCTTACAAATGATAAAATTAAGTGCCTGCAAGCTGTTCTGCTCAGGTAGATCCCTGTGCTTTTATGGACCTCTACTGTCATCCATGAGGAATTAGTGGGATTTGCTCATCCAGCTTTAGGTGCCATTACAACCCATTCCATGGGCCATCAGGCAAAAACAGAACTTCCAAAGCTCTAAAAACTCCCCAAAATGCAAGTTTCTTCTTTTTGCTAAAAATGTTTGTAGTCACCTGCCAAGAAACTTTCAACCCAGTGGCTGGCCAATAAGACTTCATTATATAGGATCATTTCCTCCCACTCACGTATTTGAAAATATGGAGGGGGTGGGGAATTTCAAGAAGGAAGAGAATTTGTAATATGTTCTTAAAATACCTTTTAAAATTTGTAATGTAAGAGTATTTAATAGTCTAATTTCGCAATAAGACCTTTGACACATACTGCCTAACATGTCATCCTTCCTCTAAAATTCTCCCAGTGGGACAACTCTTCCTTTGGGGAAAAATGGCTAATTTCCAGTGTACATGTAATACTACACATTTTGCTAGAATTATTCTATGCTTACATTTACTAATCCTAAATGAAACACATACCAACTGAGGAGTTTCATGAAATATTCCAGAATTGTTAACATTTTAACTCCTGCAATAGAGATCAGATACAAAATACGGTGCTATAATGAGGGATATGTCTGTGTCAAATTATGACTTCAATTCTGTGAATGCTAGGTAGCACTGTAGGTTGTGGATCAGTGTATCCATTTCATGGCAGTTGGCCCCTAGTGCAGTGCTTTTCAAACTATGGGTCAGGACCCGAGTCACGACATCCCCTGCTGCCGCCACTGAAAGACTGAAATGCACTATGGAAAGATGTAATTGCTGGGTTGTGGGCATAATTTTTTTTTCCCCCAAATTGGTCCTAAGAAAAGAAGTTTGAAAATCACAGCCTTAGTGTGCAGACTGCCTGAAAAGCTATGACAGAGCAATCCACACTGAATGAGTCTTCCCTATAGGAACTGCCTTTGGAACCTGGAATTTTCCCACTGGAAACACATGGTCAACAAGGACTAAGGGGAAGGTGTAAACTGCAATTACTGGGTGCAACTGCAGTTTGAGCAGACACTCAAGATGTGGTAGCACCAGCTTCCGTACAGGGTGGCCCCACAAGTAATTGCCTAGGGTTTCCAGTGGGTTTCTATAGCTTGCACAGATGCTTGCGTTCTGAGACCTGAGCTAGCGAGATGACAAAGCTCAGCTGCGTCTCTTGAGCTGCAATCACAACTAGCAACGCAGCACAGGCAAACCCTAAGCCTGGTTTTAAAAAGCAGTACTTCTAACAAGAGGAGTCCGTTCCGTTCCCAGACGCCAGGCTAGATGGGATGCCTGGCTTAAGCACTAACACAAACCCAGGACTCATGGGGCAGTAAGGTCTGATTACGGGAATTGCATTCTGGAGTTGGTTGTTTTCCCGGGATCTGTAATTCATGTTTAAGTGTTTGTGGCAAAGATACTCCTACGCTCTAAATCTGTCTTCCTTGCTTTACTGCCACACTGTCCTTGAAGGGGTTAAGATGAACGTTGGAAGGAACATGTGGAACTAGGGCCTCAGGAGGTCTGTAGCACCAGCTGCAAGATTTAAGGTGGCCAGATTGCCCAGGAAGCTTGTCAGACACTCGGTAAACAGCTGGGATCATGCCTGAGAAACCCAGAGCTAGGAACAGTGACTGGTCACTGTCCAGACCAAAGGAGATCAGAAGAACATGGGATTCAACCACTACAGGGTAGTGTCTATTCAAAGACTGCGACTGACGCTCACCTTCTCCCCTTGTTCTTTGGAAACTTGCCTTTTTTCATTCACATCACATTTGTTTCCAAGGATCATCTTTTCGACATCTGGGGATGCGTGCTAAGATGAAAACGGGCATGACATTAAGATAAATTCTTTGCAGACCATTTGTTCTGCACTAAGTTATGCCTGCATGCCAGGAACATACTTACCTCATCCTCATCCTCCTACCCTTCCAAAGCTACAGAATTCTAGCGCAACCACAGCCGGGAATTCACAGTGATTACTGGAAAATTTAGTTCATCATACCATGAAATCCACTGTTGCCCCTTCAAAAGTGCAATGTTTATTAACATGTGCATTCCCTGTCTCCCTAAACACATCACATCAATTTCTTACAGGGATATCTGATGAGCAGCAAAAATTTCACTGCACCTCAGATACCTGAGCGACACTTACCAATAGACAGATGCATTTAAAAAAAGAAACTGGCTCTTTAATTCGAGGCAGGTAAGATACATAACTCTCAGTTCTCCATTAACGCTACAGAACGTTATTCAGACTATTGGGTCACACGCAGCTAAAGTAATTACGATGCCCTATTTTTGTCTTGTCTACCTATGTGATGGAGTGTACCAACCCCATCACTCTTCCCGGCTGGGCATTCACCCACTGGAGGGAGATATAAAAGGAAGCAGCTCCGCTCCGTCTGGGCTGGCTGAGGAGAGTGGATATGCACCGCAGGTGCTGCTGCGAAGTCACCAAGACTCCTAATGCCCTGACTACGCTGCAGAAGCTGAGTCAGCCACAGGGACGATGAGCCCCTGTAACCAGAGGGATATTACCGCTGGAAGGAGGGCAGGAAGTGACCCATGGCATGCGTTTGGGTACCTGAACTCTGCAATGCTTTACTGGCTTAGCAGGGCCATCAACAGTCATAATCTGATGGAGCAGGATGGGCCGGGGTTTCCCTCCCCTCCCCCTACCTGCCCGTAGGCCCAGAGGCAGGGCAGCACCTGGGACTATGCTGATAGAGGGGCTGGCCCTCAAACGCCCGCTGAGCTCTGACAACCTAGAGAAGTAGGAATGCATTTTCCCAATGCCTCGAACATTTACTAGATGTAACTGAAATTCCTGTCTGAGATATTTGTTTGATCCTCTAATCTTTCATCAATAATGGAACCAGTTACTGACGAACAGTTTTCAGTTTCTTATATGGCAAGAAAAGATTTACTCTGCCACAGCAGATTCCACAAGAAACATGTAAGAAGTTTGGCAATACTGAGATTATTCTTTAATATGACTGAGGGATCTCTGCAGTAGGGTGCCAAGAAAGATGACTGGCCAAATCTCATTTCAACTTAAGAAAGGCTCCTGACTACTGAAACTGCTCATTTTTATTAGAGAAGTTAGCAGGTGTTCCTAAAAAAGTTATTTGGAAACTGGACAAACAGATCAATTTGGGAAGTTGGCCAACTCTGAAAAGAACTTTAATGACAAGAAGCAAGTATCTAATTTTATTCTTAAATACTATGATCAAACAAAGAACTGACAATGGGATTCAAATGAAGAGCGGTATAAGGCTATTTGTAGGACAATGTAATGGGACAGCTCAGCTATACAAGTTCGATAACCCTTTTTACTTCATATCATGAAAGAGACACATTTAAGTCCATCTTAACCACGTCTCTCTCTCTTTAAAAAAAAAAAAGAGTCCATAAAGTTTACAGGCAGAGCTAGGATTTTGTTATATAGTTTGTGGAGATCCTAAAGAAAAGCTTCATAAGTGCATATTCTAAGATGAACAAGTTATTTCTGAATTCTGACTAAGTACTGCTTTAATTGTATAAGCGCTCAGTTCTTACAGAGCATCATCAAGAAGAGGAAATGGGTGTTGCGTTGAATGCTATTTTCCAGGAATTTAGGGCTCCAGCTAGGACAATACCTGCAATTTACTGGAGTAACTAGAAAGTGCTCTATACAGAAATAATTAGAATAGTCATTGCAGCAACAGTTGTTTGTTGGCTAACTGGAGAAAAGTATACTGCATGAAGTGTGACCATACTGAATTACTACTGACGAGTTCACTCAGACTCAGATCTGAAGGTTGGAGGGGACCAATATGACCATCTGGTCTGACCTCCTGCACAAAGCAGGCCACAGACCCTCACCCCCCCACCACTCCTGTACTGAACCTCTAACCTAGGACTGAGTTATTTACCTCCTCAACTCATGGTTTAAAGACTTTAAGATACAGAGAACTCCAGAAGATAGCAATTCGTAGCTTCTGATGAACATTTTTCTCTCCAATCCACTCAGCAAAAAGTTTATTTTAACATATACCGTTTAGTGACAAATTTAACAGTGCTGAAGCATTTTGAATTTTAACTACTTTTCTTAAAGTTTAAAATGGGACAAGACTTTTAATATTAAAAGATTCTTTGTCAATAAAATGGCAGCTTACCTCTTCAATATTCCTGACCCAATTCCGAATGTTTTCAAAAGATTTCTCATTGGTTATGTCGTATACCAACATGATGCCCTTAAAAAAAAAAAAAAAAAAAAGATGTGGCAACTTAATTTCAACTAACAATTGTTTTTGCCAGGGCTACCAACGTGCCCCAGGACAGAAAGAAAATTAATTCTTAAAGGACAGAATAAAAAAATGTTCTTTGGGGGTTTCTTGGTATATCAACGCTTGATATGAAGCCACCTGCACATAGAAGTAACTGCTGAAAGGAAGTAAAAAATACAAACAGCACCCTGATATATAGTTTGGGTTAAATTTATTATGTAGAACTGGAGTACAAGAATCTTTGAGATGTACTGCTACCCGTGTCCTACCAAGCAAGCCACGCATGCTATTTATTTATCTGCCACCAAGATTCACGTTCATTTTTTAAAATGACAAGTCACACTGGAAGTCTGATTGTGTGTGGCTCCAATGCCAGTTGTTGCTGAAGCATAATTTGCCCTGAGAGATGAGGGCAATGGGCTTCCTACATTCTTAGCCAAGTGGAGTTCAAGTTCTGAAGTTCCTTATAGTTACAAATTAAGCTTCATAGTAAAACTGGAATAGTTTCACTTTCTGCTGAACATTAGAAACAGATTTAAAACCAAAAAAAAATTTGCTTACCATTGCTCCTCTGTAGTATGCAGTTGTGATTGTTCTAAACCGTTCCTGCCCAGCTGTGTCCCTAAAATAATTAAACAAATCCAATGAGTACATGCAAACTATTTGAACACATTCTTAAATTAAGATCATTAGAGAGCGTTTCAATAAACTTTACAGGGATATTCTTTAAAAACACCAAATCTACAGTTTTATCTTCATAGACTCCAAGGACAAAAGGAACCATTATGATCACTGATCTAGTCTGACCTCCTGAACAAAACAGACCAGGGAACTTCCCCACAATAATTCCTATAATAGATCTTCTGGGGAAGCATCCAATCTTGATTTTAAGAGTCAGTGATGAAGTCTCCACCACAACCTTTAGTAAATTGTTCTAATGGTTAACTACCCTCTCCTAAAAATTCACAGCTCATTTCCAGCCTGAATTTGTCTAGCTTCAACTTCCAGCCATTGGATCATGTTCTTTCTTTCTTTGCAAGATTGAGGGAGACCATTTTTAAATACTGCTTCCCAGTGTAGATACATATAGACTGTAATCAAGTCACCCCTTAACTTTCTTTTTATGAAGCTAAATACATCAAGCTCCTTGAATCCATCACTCTCACGGGCTAGTCTCTGAACCTTCTTCAGTATACCAACATCCTTTTCTTGAACTGTGGGCACCAGATCTGTACACAGTATTCCAGCAGCAACGGCACCAGTGCCAAATACATAGGTAAAATAACTTCTCTGCTACTCGAGATGCATCTGTTTATGCATCCCAAGATCACGTTAGCAACTCATGTTCAGAGGATTATTCACTACAATCCTCAAAACTTTTTCAGAGTCAGTGCTTCCCTGGATAGAGTCTGGCCTATGTTTTTTGTTCCTAGACATATACTTACATGTAGCTGTATTAAAGTGCATATTGTTTCCTTGCGCCCAAGCTTCTCTAAATCATTTTATTTACTACTCCACTAACTTTTGTGTCACCTACAATTTTTATCAGTGTTTGTTTTCTTCAAGTCACTGATAAAATGTTAACATAGGGCCAAGGAACGATCCATGCAAAAGATCAGTGTTTCCAGTGGAAACACACACACTCAACAATTAATTTCTCCATTTTCAGACCTATCATTTGCCCGGTTTTTAATCCATTTAATGAATGTCATGTTAATTTTATATTGTTCTATTTTAAGAAAAAGAAAACCTCGTGTGATACCAAGTCAAACATCTTACTGAAGCATAAGTATATTATTCATGCTATTAACTTTATCTACTAAGCTTGTAATCTCATCAAAAAAAGGTATCAAGTTAGGTTTATGGAAAATAGATGTCAAACTATCATCAAGAAACTCAGGTATTATAATCTGCCAGAGCAGGTTTAGGGTAAAAATCGTCTTGGTAATATCACCACTCAGTACACAAACTGCGAAACAAAGGAAGATGGTTGGCATGAGCTAAACATTTAATCTTAATTTATATAGCTTTCCAAAAAAAAGAGCAGCCTCTTACCATATTTGCAGTTTAATTCTCTTGCCATCTAGCTCAATGGTTCTAATCTTAAAGTCGATACCTGGAGGGGAAAAAGCCTACTTTAACTAAAATTCTAGTAAAGACCAAGTTAACACTTTCCTTTAATTTTCCCAAACAATGGCATGCATTCCATTTAGTTAGATTAGATGCAATGAATTCTGAATATCCATGGAGTTCTTAACATTTAGCTCACCTTGAACAAAAACATACACAAAGCCTTTGCTGAAAGTAGGCCGGGTGTAAATCAGCAGGGAAACTGTACCACTTGTTATGCTAAATAAATAATAACTCTTTAAATACAGTCACATCAAAAGGCTGGTCTACAGAAGCTATGGATGAACAGAGTGTAGCCAATATCATTTCAGAGAAGCTGTATCAAGATCAACAGCATTATGTCACATGGACTCATTGGAAGTATTGCTTAGTTCCTTAATAGACTGTAATCAGACTTCTCTTTCCTCAATTCTAATAGACTATTAGAGAATCAGTTCCAAAGGGGTAGCTGGGTTAGTCTAGTTCAGCCAAACAAACAAGGAGTCTAACAAGACTCCGTGAAGACTAACAAATTTATTTATTCAAATTCCAAAGGGGTAGCCGTGTTAGTCTATTGTAGAAAGACAACAGAGTCCTGTGGCACTTTTAAAGACTAACAGATTTATTTATCGCATGAGCTTTCGTGGGAGAAAATCCCACTTCGTCAGACGCTTTGAAGATAGGAAAGTTACAGAATGAGAGGAAAATAAATGGAGGGAAGTGTAAATCATAGGATCAGGTCAGATTGTTACAGCAAATCAAAGTAGTTTAGATTCAAACACTGGGGAACAGCATCTAGAGGAAGGTGAGGTCAAGTCACATGTTGTGATGAGAAAAAATCCTAAATCCATATTTAACCCTAAAACAACAGTGTCAAATCTACATATGAATTCCAATTCTGCAGTTTCTCTTTGAAGCTGCAATTTCTTATCCGTTTGTTTGAGCACAACTATTAACAAATCATCAATGGAGTGAGCAGGAGATTGAACTGTTCCCCTATTGGTTTCTCAATGCTATTATTTCTGATGTCAGACTTGTGTCCATTTATTCTTATGTGCAGATACTGTCCTGTTTCTCCAATATATAAGGCAGGGGAGCAGCCATTTCTGGCACATAATGTCATAAATCACATTGGTGGACGAGCAAGTGAATGAGCCCTTGATGAAGTAATTAGTGGGGTAGTCTTTTCGGCCTAAGACAACACAAAAAAATAAGTATATATAACAATAAAAATTAACTTTAAAAAAACCCCTTATTTTAGTATGACAAAGATTCTAGATCAACAGTTTAGTTTTTAATCCCATTGGCAACTCTACAGATGTTTGCTTATATACCATCACGGGTTAAAGTCAGATTACTCCCTGCACTATTCATTAGCATACAAAACCTAACCCATTCCACTGCAGACAGCCCACACCGGCAGCAAACTTATACCAGTTCCTCGTGCAAAATAAGCTGTAGTGATAAAACCCCCTTTCTCCTGGTCCACCTCCGCCAACACTGGGCCTTTCTCTGACAGGATGCGTGGTTTGCAAAAACCACCTCCGCACCGACACAGCCACGTAACAGGAGTGTCCCGACGGGAGCCGCCCCGAGTGATTGATGGCATGAGCTTTCGTGGGAGCGCCCCCCAGCCGCTGCTGTGTGCACCCGCGTTCGCATGGACCCCAGGCACCCCCAGCCCCTGCACCCCACCCCGGCCCCTCTCCCCCCGGGCGGGCGGGCGGGCGGGCTGCCCCCGCCAACACACGCCCCCGCAGGCCGAGGGCGGCGCTCACCGATGGTGGAGATGAAGGTGGCGTTGAAGGCGTCCTCCGAGAAGCGGAAGAGGGCGCAGGTCTTCCCCACGCCCGAGTCCCCGATCAGCAAAAGCTTAAAGAGATAATCGTACGTCTTCGCCATGTTCCCCCGCCGGGCCCCGCCCCTCCGGAAGGGTCCGCCCTTCGGGTAGCCTCACAGGATGGCATGACTGCCCATCACACCCGCTCCATGCTCTGATTGGCTAGGTGCGGCGTTCGTCGCCTCAAATTCCGCCCCCTCGGCGCAAGAGCAGGAAGAACACAGCCTCACCTCTCACTGGTGGGTATCTTCCCGAGCGTGTGTGTAAGCGGCTCGCTGACTGGTTGGCTCAGGCTGGCCTGTTGCGTCACGTGACGCGCACAGCAGCGGCGGCGCTGATAGGCTAGCGGGAGCCGGTGACAGGGCGAAGGCCGTTGGGCGGGGCGGGGCGGCCGTTGGGCGGGGACAGGGCGAAGGCCGTTGGGCGGGGCGGGGCGGGGCGGGGCGGGGCAGCCGTTACTCGGGGACAGGGCGAAGGCCGTTGGGCGGGGCGGGGCGGGGCGGGGCAGCCGTTACTCGGGGACAGGGCGAAGGCCGTTGGGCGGGGCGGCCGTTACTCGGGCGGGGCGGGGCGGGGCGGGGCAGCCGTTGGGCGGGGACAGGGCGAAGGCCGGCCCGCGCCTCGCCCCCCCCCCCCACGGTGTCCGGTGCTCCCGGCGGGCGGGGCTTGAGCCGAGCCCAGGTTTCCCCAAGGCAGACGGCTGAGGTCACGTGCTGGTCGCGCTCGCCGCCGGCTAGGAGAGTCACCGAGATGTTGCCCTTTAACGTTCCCTGCTGTAGCATCCTGCTGCTTCTGAGAGCTCTTCCCCACTGTGGCTCCCTGCAGACCAGGTGTGTGCGCAGAATAACTGCCCCCCAAAACGGTGTCCACACAGCCAGCTGCCACCCGTTTCCCTCCAAATGAGCATGACACCTACAATGCTGCCTTTCCAGACACCCACCGCACCCTGCCCACGACGTGGGATTTTCTCCCATGAAAACTCATGCAATAAATAAATCTGTTAGTCTTTACGGCTATGTCTACACTAGAAAAGTTGTTGACTTTTGTTAATTCAACTTAAAATCAACCTTATTAAAGCTGACTTAACAAGTGGCAACACTTTAAGTTGACAGTTCACGTCGTAAAGTTGACCTAACTGCCCTTAGGTCGACTTAACAAAGTGGACTTAGGTGTCCACACTGGGCTTAGGTCGACCTAAGGAAGGGTTAGGTCGACCTAGGGAGGCTTAAGTCAACCTAATAAGGGGTAGTTATTAAGTTGACTGAAGCTTTCATTAAGTCAATTTATGGAATTTCTTAAGTCGACTTAATGAAAGCCTAGTGTGGATGCGGCTTAATTTAAGTTGACTTAAGCCTCCTTAAATCAACTTAAATTGCCAATGTAGACATAGCCTAAAAGTGCCCCAGGACTCTGTTAATTTTTCCTAGTGTAGCATCACTGTGCAGTGCCATTTTGGGCTAAGATGACTAGTGGTGACTGGGTGGGAAAAGCTAGTGATGCAGTCTTGGGATGACAAACACTGGCAACAAAATGTCAGGCCACCTCCCTAGAGATTTGCTCAGAGCTCCCACACTTGGAGCTGAGTGGCTGAAGAGCAACATGAGAGTGTGCTCCACAGAGAAACATGGCTGTTGCATCTGGAAGCTTACCATCAACCCAGGTTGCTCCTGTCCTGATCAGTAGCTAAGCAATTTGATGATGGCAGGTCAACTATTGAGGTGTGGTCATGCAGGCTTGTGCTGCTATGAAGAAGGTGTTTATGCAGAAATTCCTGGGTAATAACACTTGGCATTGTGCAGGAGGTTATCAAGTGGACACTTAGGATTCCTCAGTTGTTTTAAGGCTATTGAGGGCCGAGGGATCATTATGTCTATTCCTTGCTCCCTCGATTAAGCCTCAGAGTTCATAAACAGAAACGGCTATTCCCCTATGGTACTCCAAGGTCTGATAGATCATAGTTCACCAGCATTAACGTGGGGTGAGTGGAAAGGTCCATGGTGCTTTAGACACTCACACCTACGTTTGCTTCCAAGACCACTATAGACTTAGATGGTGGTGTAATTTCACCCTTTCGTTCTGGGAAACCCAGCTTACTCGGTTTATAAAGCTTTCTACGAGACAGCTAAGAGGAAAAGACCTGTTAAAACTATCCTGAGTCCCTCAGGAATAACAGCAGAGTATGTGCTTGGAAGGCTGAACAGGAGTTGGTGTTGTCTAATGACTAAGCTGGAGGCTGCAGATCAATATCTGCTTCATGTAATAACTGCATACTGTATTTCACAGAACATCTGTGGAAAATAAGGAAGATTACCTCAGTGATCAGAGGTGGGGGAAGTCAGAGGTAGAGAGACTGTCAGAGCAATATGAACCAGAGAGATTTTCCTTCTTTAAACTGCAGCCAGCCACCAGGGCCACAGGGTTGGGGAGCCTTGTACTCATATTTTTGAGGCTAGGATGTGAAATATTTCAATCATATTATGCTCTGTAGCAAAGTGTCATTGTATTGTAATGTGGATTTGCTGCAGTGTGACAGTTTGCTGAAAAGTTCCAGAGGGGGAGCCGTGTTAGTCTATATACAGCAAAAACAACGCGTGTCCTGTGGCACCTTAAAGACTAACAAATTTATTTGGGCATAACTTCTGAAATAAAAAATTGTCTCCAATACATTCCAAGAACTCGTTGGATAATCTGTGTCCTGCTGTGTTATTTTTCCAACAGATGTCTAGGTGGGTGAAGTCTCACATCACCACCAAATCCTGTGCTTTGGATGATTTTGTTACGTTTTTTTTTTTAAACCCTCATCCTCCTCTTTCTGGTTATGTGGTCTGTAGCAGACCCCCTACCATGACATCACCCTTGCTTTTTACCCCTTTTATCCTTACCCAGAGATGTTCAGCAAGTCTGTCTCCTATCTCCATCACAACCTCAGTTCAAGTGTATACATTTTTTATATATCTGCAACTCTTGATGTTTTTAGTTTGAAATGTGGGTTAGAAATAAGAATGGCGATACTGGGTCAGACCAATGGTCCACCTAGTTCAGTATCCTGTTTCTGATGGGGGCCACTGCTAGGTGCTTCAGAGGGAATAAAAGAACAGGACAATTATTGAGTGAGCCATCCTTGGCACCTATTCCCAGCTTCTGGCAATCAAGTGGGTCTGCCTCAAGTTAGAGCAAGATTGTCCATTTCGGTGTGTGACATTCAAGCATATATAAAGTGTGGGGATTGAAGTACATAACTAAGGCTTTCTTGACTATTGTGCCTGTAAAATCTCAACTGCAATATTGCATTAACTTCTTGTGTATTTATTATTACAGTTCTCATTTGAACAATTTTTCCTCCTTTGACATTAGGCATAAAGACTTCATACAGGAAAACAGAGTAGTAGTATATATTTTAAACCACAGCACAGAATACCTTAATAGTTCAAACAAGTCAGTTGTCTTACAGAAAAGCACTGGTCATTTTTAATGCTGAATCTAAACTAAGAAGTTTTAATTTGGCCAAAACAGCAGGGACAGATTAAAGTTCTTACATCTGTGTTGAATGTTTGTTTCTTTTCTTGAAACAGAAATCCAAGAGATGAACATTAAAGTCTTAATAAAGCTGTTCTAATGCACTGACATTTTAGTTACTAGATTTAATTAGGCACAGTTCTAAAGACTTTACTTAAGATAAAATCCTTCTCAATTGTATCCCTTTCTATTATAGTAAATTAATGGTTCTTCTCCATTCTGTTTTCACACTCACTCAGTCTCTGTAGACTTTTGTCCATCTTGTAATAGTGGCCATTATCATCATTTAGATTAAGAGCTCTAAATATGCATAGCGCAGCTTTCTAACTGGTCACCTTTCAGCCTCCTGGCCATTCTAGTTCTCATTTCAGAGGTTCCTCCAATTTTTCAATTTAATGAAATGCCCAGAATTAACCAAAATATTCCAGGTGTGGATACTAAAGTGTTGTATGCAGAAGGATTGTTATTTATGTCCCAATGGTGCCTGTGTGCATGCAGCTAAAAGGTATATTTCATCAGAGGCATTAGTTTGCAGTTATTAACAGGTATTTAAATTCATTTGGATTATTTCTCCGTTTTCACTGGTGTTTGCAACTCCAGTGAATGTAATGATGTGACTTTCTTTACTAAGATCAGACCTAACAAATCCCTGTAATTTTTCACAGGACACTTTGCCATTTATCATAACTGTTTAAGGGTCTTCCAGAGAGTTCGCAAGCTATGTAACATTGGCCTCAATGTGCAAGTATCAATAGAAATACCTATACATGACTGGATGCTACTAAATGAGTATCACAATGGGTGTCATATTCAGAGTGACATTAAGCTTTTGATACAGTGTCTCTCAAAGTTGTACTTGCAGTCAAATCTGCTTGGACAGGAACAAACTAGATAAAATCCTTCTATTCAAGGAGTAACTTTGATTTTAAGATATTAGGTATGGCAACATTCATCAGTTTATGTCCCAGTTGTGGGTGGCTTTATATGCAGTGTACAAAGGGACATCAACAGCATAGCAAGTGTATAAATGTAGACTAAAATCTCACTTTGTGCAGATTTTTAGCTCGTTGTAGAGCAGACTAACATGTAGCATGGGTTTGGCCTTAGCAGCAAAAAGGATAGGAATAGGATATGTGACTGTAAATACAGGGATCTGATTTTGCTCCCTCAAGACAGGTTTTTGCATAGTTCCTGTTTGCTCATTCATTATAGTCACTGCTGTCCAGGAAATAAGTAATCAAAAAGTACCTTACTAACCACCGAAGTAACACGAGTGCTACAAGTGGGATTTATATGCATTCTTTATTTTGTCCTACTTTGCCCCTTTATTTGAACTTTCTTCCAGTTTATTTATGTGACCCTTCAATTACATTTTAACTAAGAATTGGATAAGTATATTGCTTCTTAAAAAGCATCTGAGTACAGTGAAATGAATACTCTTTTTAAAGTATCTGAGAGGGATTACAGGGCTCTACTAAAAATCTGACCAAACATGTTAAGAACAACAAATTGAAGGAAGAACACTTATGTCATTAATTATGGAAAAGAAAAAAAATCAAAGAATATACAGGTATCAAGGTAGCTTGTTTTTATTGAATTCAGGTTTTACAGAAAAAAAGACTGAAGGACTAGTACTAGGAATTAAACAGAAGAAATTGGTATTAGAGGCAGGATCTTAGTGCACCAAAGCAAAGCCAAAAGAGGAAATGTGTTTACAAAGAGGTCATATCATTGAGAGCGTGGTCAAGCTCCTCACTGATAGCTTTGTACTTCAGCTTCTGAGCATACAGCTCATCTACAGGTCAAAAGGCCAAGGCAAGGAGTTCAACAAGAAATGCAGTAAGCAGTCCACAGCAAGAGATGTATGGCAGAGAATAGGAAGAGCAGTTGGAATGCAGCAAGTGAGGATGAATGGTCGAAAATAAGGTGAGAAGAAAACATGTAAACAAAATAAGAAAATGAACGTGTAAGGCAGATGCTATACACATGTACTAACTGCCAAAATGCTAGGAGTTTCAATTTCTTATTAAAAATCTTCCAAGAAAGTTTTAGAGAAGATGTAGAAGTCAGATCTCTCTAGTGGTCACAAATGAGTCAGATAACCAACTTTAAAATAAATTATATTCCTATATATTAGGTGTAGTTGGTATACTGGGATGCAAATAGTTAACTAAAAACTACTTTTGGCTCAGGCCTCGACAAAATTGGCTCCCAGCCACGCACCAGCAGTTTTATTTTTGGTTGCCAGAGGGCACTTCTCTACTGCATTTTCACAACAGAGCTAGGCTACAAATCCTGGCTGCCATGGTGACCTGGCGCCCGGGTTTTATCGAGCCCTGTTTTAGCTTTCATCATTTCTTTTTTGAAAGAGAAGGGGTGAGTAGAACTTTGGTGGCATCATTCCCCATGTTCTGGACAGCTCAACTATTGTTTTTTCTTTTTTTGGTGCTACGTTGAACCTGCATGTCTTTATCTTTAATTTTTGCCTATTCTCAGGTGTGACATTTATTAAGCATGGCAAAGCTGATAAGCAAGGTGAAGAGATCAAGAAATATGATCAGTCTTCCCTTCAAACAGAATTATCTGTTAAGTTCTTCCCCACTCCATAACTTTAGGTGAATCTTAAATGTAAATACAGAATTAAACTGAGAACTTTAGTTCTCATTCTGTTCTCAACTAATTACGAAATTAATTCTTTATCATCCAAATAAAATTACCAAACAAGGATTTTATTTATTTTGAGTTTTATGTGCACAAGAATTACAAGCATGGACCACATTTTATAGAATTAGATAAATATATAGACTGACTAAAGAATAATGATAGAAAGTGTGTTTTTCAAATGAGGGATGGACAATCTAGTATATTGATGTAGACACACAGGTAATCAGCAAAGCTACTGACTAGCTATAGGCAGGCAAGTAATATGGCTAAGTGATAAGTTAAATGACCCTATTTAGAAATGAGAGTCCATACATTATATACATATTTTACCTATATTCATGATTTCAGTTGTTTACATTGCTTTGCTATCAGTTGTTGCATGTGATCTCTAGAAAGAAGTGGTAGCTATTCCTTTCAGAAGAGATGCTAGCACAGCTTCCAAGATTGATGCCCTGTATTTTTTATTGTAACACAATCTCAACCATCCTGAAATTTGAGGTCTAATTTACTTTTGGACCCAGGCATCTGTCAGAAAACTAATGGGTGGCCCTCATATCTCCAGATTAATTATCACGATTTTTCTACACAGAGCTAAGCTTTGAAGAGTGCATTCAAGCAAACTGCAGAAATCAAACACATTAATGAACAATATGTCTACATCTATGAATCTCACATGCATAACTTTAAATTTACAGGACAACTCTTTTGGAACTTCAGTCAGAGAAATGATTTAGCCTCATGACAGTGAGTACCACTGACTGGCTTAATCAGGACAAAATGAACAGCTACATGGAGGAAGTGGACACATTCACCCCATGCCAAGGGATTAAATGGTGTTTAACAGGTACAGAATTCTGTAATATGGAGTTTTAAAGAAAATGTTCAGTATAGCAATCTGTCTTTTTAAGTGTTCATTTCTTATCCAGGGAAATAGGTCATCCACAAATTCAGACAATTCTATAATACTACCAAGTGGATGAATTTTTAGGGGGAAAATACTGAGAAAGCTGTACAGCTGTGTTTAATGGTCCAGCTATGGGAAATTAAAGTAGCATAAACAATATATAGTACTCAAGAATATATAGTGTTTCTCAGTTTGAAACTGATGGCACTTGTAAAAACAGTAAAGATTCCAAAAGTAATTTCATACCTTCCAGGTCATCAATAGACTTTTCCAGTTTAGCAACGGTTCTTTCTGCGAACTCAGCACGTGTTTCAGCCTGGAAAAAGATTATACAGAAAAAAGTCTTAGATACTGCACAAAAAATAATCTCTGCTGAAATGTCAATTCATTGCATGGGTTGTCTCACCTCCTTGAGTTTGTCAGTGAGGAGCTTGATTTCTTCTTCATATTTATCTTCCTTTTCAGAGTACTGTGAAAACAGGGTGAACAATTTATTAGGAGAACTGGTGGGAAATATAATGGATCAGACAATTTAATTTTTTTCCTAAGCGACTGTTAAAAGTCATTGACAAATAACAGATACTAGCCTCCCATCTAAAATTCCTTTTCCTAATTATCATCAACCTGTTTCCTGGGCTCAACCATATCACTGAATATCTCAAGGTCTCTTGTTTGCCCACTACCAGAATAAAATTCAGCATGCCTTTTCTTTTCCTTAGAGACTCTACTCCCAACCCTGGACTATGGCTCTACTTACATAGTCCTTTTCACACCATCACATCCCCTGAAACAGGCTATTCTTCTTCGCCAAGTGACTTCTTATCTTCAAATCCCTCCTCAAAAGTCAATTATTTGGACTGCAGTTTTATCGTTAATCGCTACTGAATATCTGTGTCTATTCTGGTACCCAAAAACTTGAATTAACTTGGTGTAAGACACAAGCAGCATATGTAAAGTTGGTTACCACCCCCAATTAAGGGGATCATTAAAAAGGGGATAGAAAATAAGACTGCAAATGTATTATTGCCCTTATATAAATCCATGGTACGCCCACATCTCGAATACTGTGTACAGATGTGGTCTCCTCATCTCAAAAAAGATATTCTAGCACTAGAAAAGGTTCAGAAAAGGGCAACTAAAATGATTAGGGGTTTGGAGAGTGCCTCGTATGAGGAACGATTGAAAAGGCTGGGCCTCTTCAGCTTGGAAAAGAGGAGACTGAGGGGGGACATGATAGAAGTATATAAAATTATGACTGATGTGGAAAAAGTGGATAAGGAAAAGTTGTTTAAATACTCCCATAATACAAGAACCAGGGGTCACCAAATGAAACTGATAGGTAGCAGGTTCAAAACAAATAAAAGGAAGTTCTTCTTCACACAACGCACAGTCAACTTGTGGAACTCCTTACCTGAGGAGGTTGTGAAGGCTGGGACTATAACAATATTTAAAAGGGAACTGGATAAGTTCATGGTGGCTAAGTCCATAAATGGCTATTAGCCAGAAAGGGGTTAAGAATGGTGTCCCTAGCCTCTGTTTATCAGAGGATGGAGACGGATGGCAGGAGAGTGATCACTTGATCATTGCCTGTTGGGTTCACTCCCTCGGGCACCTGGCACTGGCCACTGTCGGTAGACAGATACTGGGCTAGATGGACCTCTGGTCTGACCCAGTACGGCCTTTCTTATGTTCTTATGTTCTTAATTCTGTTCTTTTAAAACACCCTACACCAGTGGTTTTCAAACTATGGGTTGGGACTCAGTACTGGGTCGGAGACCATGTACTGGATCGCGGTGCCCCCTGCTGCTGCCACCGCAAGACTGGAATGGATTGCTCTGAGACAGGCATAAATTATTTTTTTCAACTGGGTCCCAAGAAAAGAAGGTTTGAAAACCACTGCATCAGCTGTTTCTCCTTTTTCTCCTTTGCTTTTCCTCTACACTTCATCCATCATGGCCCATCATTTTGCACATTCTGTCTGAACTACTCTTGTGAGCTCCTCAGGGCAGGGATTATGTGAATTTCAGTACAGTTCCATAGATACCTATCCAGCTATATCATAGACCATTAGGATTAGAAGGGTCCTCACTGCTTGCAGCAGGACCCACCCCAACTAAATCATCCTAGCCAGGGCTTTGTTGAGCTGCACCTTAAAAACATCTAACCATCAGAGGAGTAAAGTTCTGGAATAGCCTTCCAAGGGGAGCTGTGGGGGCAAAAAACATAAGTGCCTTCAAAACAGAGGTTGATACATTTATGGAGGGGGTGGTATGATGGGATGGCCTACTTTGGTAATTGACTGATTTCTGACTACGGGTGGTGAATTTACCAGTGGCCTAAGAAGGGAGGGTAGATGGGGTGGATTCTGAGTTAGTACAGAGAATTCTTTCTTGGTGACTGGCTGGTGAGACTTGCCCACATGCTCAGGGTTTAACTGATCGCCATATTTGGGGTCAGGAAAGAATTTTCCCCCAGGGCAGATTGGCCTGGGCTCTGGGGGGTTTTCGCCTTCTTCTGTAGCACAGGGCATGGCTCACCTACTGGTGAATTCTCTGTATCTTAAAGTCCTTAAATCATTCTTTGAGGACTTTAATAACTCATTCATAGGTTAGAGCAGGGGTCCTCAAACTTTTTAAACAAGGGGCCAGTTCACGGTCCCTCAGACTGTTGGGGGGCCGTATTATAATTAGAAAAAAACGTGAATGCGTAGCTATCACGTCTGCTGCTGGCCTGTGTTTCTGGGTACTGGGTGGCAGGCAGTAATGCATCCACACACTTTTTGTTGGTGCTGTGGGCTCCGGCCAGGCCCAGAGTGTGGGACTGACCGATGTTAGCCTGCTGGCCTGCTGTTGTGTACGCAACTAGTAGCCAATGTTCCCTCTAGGTTTGGTGGCTTGTGTGCAAAATTTTCAAGCCGTGTGAAAAACTTTTTCAGAATAAATTTTTGGGGAAAACTCACAAGACAGAAATTATAGGCATTAATTGAAGATAAAGTGATTGTAAATAGAATTAATTAATTAATTGTGTTTAATTAATTTAATTGGAATGAATTTGGAATTGAAATCTAATTTTAAGAAAGGTTTTTATTTAAAATTAATTTTTAAAAAGTTTTTAAAAAGAAGGGAGAGAAAGAAAAAAGAGAAGGAAGGAGGAGAAAAAGAAAAAAAGAAAGAAAGGAAGGAAGCAAAGACAGAAAGAGCAGGAAGGAAGGAAGACAAAGAAGAGAAAAAGAAAAAAGGAAAGGAAGAGGAAGAGAAAGAAGAGAAAGAAAGGCAGGGAAGAGAAAGGAAGGCAGGGAAGAGGAAGACGAAGAAGAGAAAAAGAAAAAAGGAAAGGAAGGAAAGGAAGAAAGAAGAGAAAGGAAGGCAGGGAAGAGAAAGGAAGGCAGGGGAGAGGAAGAAAAGAAGAGGAAAAAAAAGGAGAGGAAGAGAAAGGAAGGCAGGGAAGAGGAAGACAAAGAAGAGAAAAAGAAAAAAAGGAAAGGAAGAAAGAAGAGAAAGGAAGGAAAGGAAGAGGAAGAGAAAGGAAGGCAGGGAAGAGGAAGACAAAGAAGAGAAAAAGAAAAAAGGAAAGGAAGAAAAGAGAAAGGAAGGCAGAGAAGAGGAAGGAAGGCAGGGGAGAGGAAGACAAAGAAGAGGGGAAAAAAAGGAAAGGAAG
>ML685800.1:1008501-1057237 GCA_007922175.1 Pelusios castaneus
CTTGTCCCCACCCCCACCCCTCTAACCCGGGCCGTCTCCTTGTCCCCCCCACCCCTCTAACCCGAGCCGTCTCCTTGTCCCCACCCCCACCCCTCTAAACCGGGCCGTCTCCTTGTCCCCACCCCTCTAAACCGGCCACTCTCCTTGTCCCCACCCCCACCCCTCTCCAGGCCTCCCTCCAGCCCGCTTACCTGGCCGGAGGCTGGGAACTACAGGGGTCGCCGGCAGAGCTGCTTGTCGGCCAGGCTGCTCCCGCCCTGAGCACGCTGTATCTGCGCATGCTCAGGGCGGGAGATTTGAATCTCCCCAGCCCGGCCGCAGCCTGCACAGCTGGGAGGGAGCACCGGCGGGGACCGAACGCGGCCCCGGCAGGGCAGACAGACCCCGGCAACGGAGCTTGATCCTGGCCCCGTGCCGGGAGGCCGACGCTGTCGGCAGAGCGGGGCGGGGTTGGCTCTGGGCCGGGAAGTCGAGGCGGCCGGTGGGTGGGAGACCGGCAGCCTGCCCTGGCCGCGGCCACCCCGCTGCCCCAGACGCATGGGGCAGGCCGCAGCAGGGGCGGGGGCCGGATAAATAACCTTGGCGGGCCGTATCCGGCCCGCGGGCCGTAGTTTGAGGACCCCTGGGTTAGAGGCTTATTGCAGGAGTGGGTGGGTCAGGGTGAGGTTTTGTGGCCTGCATTATGCAGGAGGTCAGACTAGATGACCATACTGGTCCCTTCTGACCTTTAGTCTGTGTGTCTATGGAGATTCCACCACCTTCTCAGGTAACCAATTCCAGTGCTTCACCCTCCTAGTGAAAAAGTTTTTCCTAATATCCAACCTAGACCTACTCCATTGCAACTTGAGACCATTGCTCCTAGTTCTGTCCAATGTTCCCTCTAAGGTTTGGTGGCTTGTGTGCAAAATTTTCAAGCCGTGTGCAAAACTTTTTCTGAATAAATTTTTTGTGTAAACTCACACGACAGAAATTATAGGCATTAACTGAAGTTAAAGTAATTGTAAACAGAATTAATTGTGTTTAATTGAATTTCAATGAATTTTGAATTGAAATTTAATTTTTAGAAAGGTTTTTATTTAAAATTAATTTTTTAAAAGTTTTTTTTAAAAAAGGAAGGAAGGAAGGAAGGAAGAAAGGAAGGAAGGAAGAGAGAAAAAGAGAGAAGGAAGGAAGAGAGAGAGAGAAAAAGGAAAGAAGAGGAAAGAAGGAAGGGAAAGAAGAAAGAGGAAGGAAAGAAGAGAAAGAAAGAAAAAAGAAGGAAAGAAAAAGGAAGACAAAGAAGGGGAAAAGAAAAAGGAAGAGAAAGAGAGGAAGAAAGAAAAAAGAAGGATTAGCCCGGGCTGGGAAGTCGAGGCGGTCGGCGGGTGGGAGCCCGGGAGCCCGCCGCGGCCGCAGCCACCCGCTGCCCCGGCCGCGTGGGGCAGTCAGGCAGGCCCGCGCTCCTGACCCTAGCCTGAGCCTGCCTGTCCCACCCTGAGGGCGGGGAGGGCCAGCCCAGAGGCAGGGCGCAGGCCAGGTGTGCTGCGGCAGAGCTGCTGCCCCGGGGGTTGGAGGGAGCGGCGGGGGCTGCTGGGCTGCGCGGGGGTCCCTCACTGCTGCGCGGGGGGTGCAACGGCTGCTGCATGGCTGCGCACCCGCGCAGCTTAGAGGGAACACTGGTTCTGTCATCTACTACCACTGAGAACAGCCTGGCTCCATCCACCCTGGAACCCCCTTCGGGTAGTTAAAGACTTATCAAATCCCTTCTCATTCTTCTGTTCTGCAGACTAAACAAGCCTACTTCCCTCAGTATCTCCTCATAAGTCATGTGCCCCGCCCCCCTAATCAGTTTCTTTGCCCTCCGCTGGACTCTCTCCACTTTGGCCACATCCTTAATGTTGTGGAGGGACCCAAAACTGGCCACAATATTCCAAATGTGGCCTCATCAGTGCCAAATAGAGGGGAATGATCTCTTCCCTCCATCTGCCAGCAATGCTCTTACTAATACAGCCCCAATATGCTAGTAGCCTAATTGGCAATGCGGACATAGCATTGACTCATATCCAGCATCTTGTCCACTATAACCCCCGGGTGCTTTTCTGCTGAACTGCTGCCTACCCAGTCGTTCCCCAGTTTGTAGCAATGCATGGGATTCTTCCATCCTAAGTGCAGGACTCTGCACATGTCCTTGTTGAACCAGTGGTGTAGCAAAGGTGTCTGGTGCCCGGGGACCAAGACCACATTTGGGCTTCCCTGGGCACCCCCTGGTGCCCCACGCCTTGCAGCTCCTGCCCCTGCATAGGGCAGGAGGGCATCTCAGCCCCACCCCCCAGCTTTCCCAGGCATTCTTCCAGCAGATCTACCACTCCCCCCAAATTAGTGTCATCTACAAACTTGCAATGCACCCAATCCTCCAGATCGATAATGAAGATGTTGAACAAAACCAGCCTCTCAGCACCACCCCTGGGACACTCTACTTGTTAATGACTGTTGATACGACTTCTAAAGGGGTCAGTAATGAGCGAGATATAGTCCTACTTTGTAACTCTTCTGTGCTAGAAAAATGTTATAAACAATGCCAGCAACCAAATTCAAAAGCAAATTGTGTTGGTTATGTGGAGTTAAGATTGTAGCTACACAACTGTGCCTGTACTACTGGACCCTCCCTGAACGTTTCATTCCCCAAAACTCAAGTATTAGAAGAGCTAGAAATGCAAAGTTCACTCCCAAATCCTCTTACCACAATGTTAACTGTTAATAAATACACGCACCAAAAGACATCAATCCCCTGACACACACACTCCCACAAACCCCCCAAACAAGCCTCTCCCAACTATAAACAGTAGGAAAATGGACAATGCGCAGGAAAGCTGACGCTTTCTGTAGAATACCATGCTTCAATCCCTCTTCAGCTGCTTGACCCCTGTTCCCCCAGCCATGCAGCTTACTCAGTTATTTTAGAATCAGTTAACATAGTCTCACTGTACTAAATAAATTGATTTGTCTTGTAACATAACTTAGGTCCAATATGTTGCATAGCACGATTGACCCGCATGCTAATTTCACACAATTGGCTTCCTGTCAGATTGTCCAGGAACCCTATCACAAACAAGTGTACTGGCTTCTGTTCTCTTGCTAGTTTTATGCACAAGGCTTTTTGGCATTAAATTCACCCAACACACCAATACCCCCAATAATTCCATGGTTAATCAATACAGAAAGCATGACAAGTTGTTTTCAAATTCCTTTTGGTGATTGCTGTAAACTTGTATCACTAAATCTTTATTCTCTTTGCTGACCCTTTAACATTCCCTGTTTTTAACCTAGAAAAACCAACCTTCTCAGACTGAGCCTCCAGGGACTTCAGATTGTTAGTGACATTTTTTAGTTCCTCTTCCAGGTCACTGCATTTTCTATACAAAGACAAAGGGGATCAAATCAATTCCTCTCCATATATTGTGCCATTTGGTTTCCAAATGGGCTAAACAAGTAAAATATGAATTAACTTTTCAGATACACTCAGTGCACAGTGTTGGTGTCTATGGCACTTATATGCTTTCCCAAAATATACTATGCAGACAGACTCCATTTAATCAATTTTTTTGCAGCAAAATATAGCTTGCTAGGAATTCAAAAGAGAACAAATAAGACTTTCTTGAATCTTAGCTCTCTGTGCTCTCCTCTGTGAACAGGTATTGTCTATTAATTGTAGCAGCACTTTGAGTAAAACAAAAGCATGACCATACAGGGTCATACAAATGAGCCATCTAGCCAGAGGCGTCGTTGTCGTCGGACTGGCAGGGCGCCGGCCCCGGGTAGAAAAGCCTGAGCCCCGAATCTATTCCGGGGCCCAGGAACCCAGAAAACTCTGGCGGAACGCATGTTCCGCTCTGCCCTGCAGGCAGGCTGCTGCTCAGCTGGGAGCAGCGGCCACCAGCCGGGTTGGGGAGTTTTCAAATCTCCCGCCCTGAGCGTGCTCCGAAAGAGCATGTTCAGGGTGGGAGTGGCCTCCTGGCCAGCCCAACACCGGGCGCCCCTGCAGCTCTCCGGCCAGGTAAGCTGGGTGGGGCATGTGGGGGGAAGCTGGGACCAGGAAGGCTGGGTGGGCCGGGGAGCTGATGGGAAACTGAGGGCCAGGGGCTGAGTGGGCGGGGAAGCCAATGGGGAATGGGGGCCAGCCCAACACCGGACACCCCTGCAGCTAAGGGGGCCGGGTGGGGGAGTGCTGGGGAGCTGGGACTGGGAAGGTTGGGCGGGCTGGGGAGCCGGTGGGGGCGGAGAAGGCTTCCGGGACCCCTGCACAGCCCGGCAGCCTCCCGACCCCGGCGGCTGGGCTCCTCCGGGGCTGCTGCTTTGCCGCGGCAGCCCCCACAGCCCCCCTGAGTCTGAGCCCAGCGGCAGAGCTCCTCCGGGGCTGCTGCTTTGCCACAGCAACCCCCGCAGTCCCTCCGCCCGAGCCCGACGACTGGGCTCTTCCGGGGCTGCCTTGTCGCTTTCTTTTCTTTTCTCCTTTTCTTCCTTTTCCTTTACTTTTCTTTCCTCCTTTTCTTTCTTTCCTTCTCTTTCTTCCTTCTTTCTTTCCCTTCTCTTCTTTCTAGGGGTGTGGCCTAGCTGGGGGGAGCTAACAAGGGGGTGAGCTGGGGGCCACAGCCCTGGATCCTTTTGCTATCCAGCAACGCCCCTGCATCTAGCCCATGATCCTGTCTTCCAACAGTGGCTGGTGCCAGATGCTTCAGAGGGAATGAACAGAACAGGGCAGTTTATCAAATGATCATCCAGTCCCATCTTCTGAAAGTTAGAGGTTTAAGCACCCATAGAACATGATGTTGCGTCCCTCACCGTCTTGACTAATAGCCATTGATGGACCTATCCTCCACAAACTTATCTAATTCTTTTTTTGAATTCAGTTATACTTTTGGCCTTCAAAACTTCCCCATGGCAATGAGTCCCACAGATTGACTGCATTGTATGAAGTATTTCCTTATGCTTGTTTTAAACCTGCTGTCCAGTATTTTCACTGGATAACTCTTTATTCTTATGTTATTGGAAAGGGTCAATTACACTTCCTTAGTCACTTTTTCCACGCCATTCATGATGTCATAGACCTCCATCATATCCCTCCCCAGGAACCTCTTTTTCTAACATGAAAAGTCCCAGTCTTTTTAATCTTTCCTCATATGGAAGCTGTTCCATAGCCCTAGTAATTTTTTTGCCCTTTTATCTTTTTCAATTTCTAATATATCTTTTTTTGAGATGGGATAACCAGGACTGTATGCAGTATTCAAGGTGTGGGCCTATACAAGAGCTGGGACACCTCCTGGCTTGAAGTGGATTCCATTATATACAGGGTTTACAGTTTCAGTGGCTCTCCACACCCCCACTATAAGAATTGTTCCATCTGCCAGCACCCATGGGTGTGGGCATACTATGGATTTTCAGAGTGGCATTATGCTATTTTCTCTCTTACTATTTATCCTTTTCCTAAGGTTTCCTAATATTATTAATTTTTTAACTGCCACTGCACACTAAGCAGAAGTCATAGAATCATAAGGTCGGAAGGGACCTCATGAGGTCATCTAGTCCAGCCCCTTTCAAAGAACTATTCACAACAGTGCTTTGTCCTACTTGTGCCTGAACTGTATATGTTTAATTCCCCAAAACGCAAGTTTCTGTTTCTTGAGTGGTAATACCCAACCTATCAATTTGTTTGTATACTTGGGATAATGTTTTCCAATGTGTATTATTTTCCATTTATTAATGTTAATTTTCATCTGCCAGTTTGTTGCTCAATCACCCAGTTTAGTGAGATCCCTTTGTAACACTTCACAGTCAGCCTTGGAGTTACTAACTTCAGTAGTTTTGTATTATCTGCAAAGTTAGCCATCTCAGTACTGTTCTTGATAATTTATGCGTGTATTCAATAGGACAATACAGATCCTTGGGGGACCCTATTATTTACCTCTTTCTATGCTGAAAACTGACCATTTATTCTTACTCAGTGTTTTGTATCCTTTAACTAGTTACTGATCCATGAGAGAAATATGACTCTTACCCCATGATTTCCTACTTTCCTTAAGCACCTTCAGTGAGGGACGTTGTTAAGATTTTCTGAAAGTCCAAGTATACTATATCAACTGGATCACTTCAGTGAGCCACTTCAGCCCAGATGCAGAGGAACTGGAGACTCTGGAGATGTGGGATGTCACTGACGGTCAGGAGGCTGACTCCCAGCAAGATCCCGACATGAGGGGATCAGGAGGATCCGAGGATCCCCAGATGACAGCAGCAGGGGAACGGTAGGAAGTGATCCAGGGGTATAGGGTGAGTGTCTACAGCATGTCAGCATCCCTGCTGACCTGGGAGGAGACTACCCAACCATGGACAGGGCCTGTGTCCCCGTTCCCTCCCCGTCATCTCCATTGGGGTGACAGGAGTCCCCTGCCTGAACCCCAGGCTGCAGAGGAGTCCACTTCCCTTGGCCATCAGGGTAGTCTGCTACCTGGACAGTCCTGATGTACGGGCGCTTATTGGCTCTGGCTGCTAGGCCTCACAGCCCTGACACAAGGGCACTTAATGACTGCTTAGCCCTGCCGTATGGGCGCTTATTGACTTTGACGATTAGGTCGCACCACCCTACTCCTTAGGGCAGTCACTCTGATTTGGTCCCTCAAGCCACACCACTTGGGGGAGGCCAGTCAGGTAGACAGCAAACAGGGAGTCTCTTCATAGCTTTGTCACCTCCCTAACTTCCCCTCTGAGGGGTGGCAGGATAGGCTTACCCCATGACATTGGTCAGGCATGATTTCCGTTTACAAAAGCCATATTGACTCTTCCTCAACATACTGTGTTCATCTGTGTGTCCAATAATTCTGTTCTTCACTATAATTTCAACCAATTTGCCTGGTACTGAAGTTGGGCTTACCAATCTGTAGTTGCCTGGATCACCTAATTTTTTTTTTTAAAAGGTCATTATCACATTAGCTATTTGCTAGTCATCTAGTCCAGAGGCTTATATAAGTGACAGGTTACATATCACAGTTAAATCTGCAGTTTCATATTTGAATTCCTTCGGAATACTTGGATGAATACCATCTGGTCCTGGTGACTTATTACTGTTTAATTTATCAAATTGTTTCAAAGCCTCTTTTACTGATATCTCAATCAGGGACAGTTCCTTAGATAAGTCCCCTAAAAATGGCTCCTCATAGTCTCTGTAGTGAAGACGGATGCAAAGACTTCATTTAGCTTCTCCTCAATGGCCTTGTCTTCCTTGGGTGCTCCTTTAGCACCTCAATTGCCCATGGGTCCCATGATTGTTTGTTCTTGCTTGTGATACAATTACGTTTTTTACTAGTTCCAAAGGGGGAGCCTTGTTAGTCTAGGTCAGCAAAACAAACAAGGAGTCCTGTAGCACTTTTAAAGACTAAAATTTATTAATCACATGAGCTTTCATGGGAGAAAATCCCACTTCGTCTTCAAAGTGTCTGACAAAGTGGGATTTTCTCCCACGAAAGCTCATGTGATAAATAAATTTGTTAGCCTTTAAAAGTGCCACAGGACTCCTTGTTTGTTTTGCTAACATTTTTACTGTTAATTTTTGTGTCTTTTGCTAGTTGCTCTTCGTCTTTTTTTTTTTGGCCTGCCTACTTACACTTTTACACTTGACTTGCCAGAGTTCATGTTCTTTTCTATTTTCCTCACTCAGATTTGACTTCCAATTTTTTCAAATATGTCTTATGCCTCTTATACTCTGTTAAGCCATGGTGGACTTTTTTTGGGTCTTCTTACTGTTTTTCATTGCATCTTAAGCAGCTCTGCATTAATCCCCAAACTATGTTGTTATATACTGTAAACAGCCCATTGTGGCATACCCAGCACTGATCATTAAAAGCAGGGGGTTTTTTTGGGGTGGTACTCAGGGGTACTGAGTACCGGCACCTCTTTTTTCACAGTGATGAGGCCCTGGCTCCTGCTGCTGCCGCTGGCGGCCCCAGGTCCCTGGCCAAGTATGAGCATCTTTTTAAAAAACAAAACAAAAAAAGCACTGATTAAAAGTATCCAATGTTTAGTTTAGAGGGAAGTTGTTCTTGAAACCTGAAGAATTAGTAAATTTATCCCAGAAATTTTTAACAACGCAAAAAAAAAATTATTAATGGAACCACAGCATGTTTCCTCATAAAAACACTGATAGGCTTGATGGAAATTTTTCCAACTAAAATGATTTTTGTTGGAAAATGCTAATTCAGTTTGATTAACTTTTGCAGGGTACAGAACACCACCTGGTGACTGTCTTGGAGTTATTGATTCCAGAGCTCCTAGGTTCGTTGCTCCCTGAAGAGCCTGGATGCCTGGGGAGCCAGGGCATCAGGAAATATTTGAAACTTCTGATTTTCACTGCGAGTCCTGAATGACAAAGACACTAAAGCTTTTAAAAATACTGGCATTTTCTGCAGAATGGAAATGTCAGTTTATGACCAGCTCTTGGATTCTACAGAGAAATCACTATGAAAACCCTGGGATGAGACTCTATGTATGATGCAAGCCCAGACTATGGCAAGTGATCCTGTGGAAATCTCCCCCACCCCCAGCCCTCATTCAGGGAACAGATGGAAACTAATACAGTCTTTCCATCTCAAATATGATATTTCAAAATGATTTATGTATGTGCAAAACCATTCTGAACAGGCACTCACAGTTCTGACACCTCAGCGCGTTCCTCAGCTCTCTCTAGTTCACCCTCCAAAATGACAAGCTTACGAGCAACCTGCAGAGACAGAAAGGAGAATTACCTTCCCCCCTCCAAAGCCACTCATATTCCCCAGTTTTCTGCAAGGTGCCACATCCCTGCAAATCTTCTTCTCAGATAAAGGCTAGAAGTAGAACCCCTGATGATATGCAATCAATAAACACCACATTACACTTGGCACCCTGTGATCAGTTGCTAGGGAGAGGGAGCTCAATGCAGGATACCTTCCCCCGAGGCAGAGAGGCTTCCTAATGTTCCTAGTATTAGGCAGCCCAAAATGTCATAGTTACAAGCTCATTTTATGTTGCCTTAATGTGTTAGGAACTGCATCTTTGTGGCTGTGCTATGCCAAAAATATATTCCATAGCTGAATTGCCATTTTATGGGAAGTATACAAACAAACAGTATTGAGCAGACTATATGACTGCTTCAGGGTCTTCCAGACCCATTCTTTTATCGCTTTTTCACCAAAGCAAACAGCATCTACTGCTTCCTTACAGCGCCCTTTTTACCTCTTCATATTTACGGTCAGCCTCCTCAGCAATATGCTTAGCCTCTTTTAGCTGCATCTCCTGAATTTCCATTTTTTCTTCATCCTTCATTGCTCTGTTCTCAATAACCTTCATACCTCTATAGAAGGACACAAAATGGGTTGTTTTAGAAAGAATGTAGTTACTACAAGCCATTCAGAACATTAGCGTAACAGGCTGTGATGTGAACTTCTTGTATCTAACTACTTGTGACTTGAACCCAAAGCAATCTATCATGTTCTTAATGGCTAGCAAAATTGCTGATTCAGCTAGTTGAAATGAATCTCTACTTACCAGACTTTCTGAACTTAACAGTGCTTGCAGCTACTGAATGATGCAGGATTCCACCTCAGCTTATTGTGCATCTTCCCTTTAGCAAGATCCCAATAGACTTTCAGTAGATTTAATGATATAAGCAAATAAAACTTAAATATATTTGAGAGAGACCACTGGGAACTTTTTAAAAAAGCTTACTCAATTTTGTAGCATAGAATAATTGGGTAAAGAGGGAATTACTAGATACATACTGGTAGTTGGGCTTCACCCAAGAAAAGTATTTAGGTTATTCAAAACAAATGATTCAAGCCAGGTTTGTGTTTTTTAAAATGCTGAGAAATGCTTTCTTAGAGTTCAAATCTGGACTATTAGAGTAAAATAATATCAAAGGACAATGTAAAATCTGTTGAATCTAACATTTCCTAACCCAGCTCATAGCCACTAATAAAGTTTCTTGACTCTTGCCTGATGAGCGAGGGGAGCCATCAAGGCTCATAAGCACCTAGAATTCAGAGCACAGCTTTGATTCTAGAAACTTTACAGATAGCAGATCCAGCAAGAGAAAGGAAAGGCCTTCTTCTAAAGTGAGTGTTCTAGTCTCAAACTCCCATACCCAGTGACTGAGATGCTTGGTAAAGGATATACATCTGATCAGCTTGTCCTCTGCCATAAAAGACCCAGCCAGACCGTTAGGCATTGGAAGTCTCTTTTATGATCTATTGAGGGAAGAGGCCTTAAGCATCTAAGGCAGATATGGAGTCAGAACAGATTATAGGCTCTTCTTCACATCCTGATGTTGGAATGTCCTCACTACATGCAGCTACTAGAAGGAGATGGGATATACAGCTCTTTGCTAGACAGCAGTATAATCCTGGATTCTATTTATGACTCTAGGAGGAAAGTACGCTTTGGTGGTTAACACAAGGGACAGCCAGGACTCTTATTGGATCCTATTTCATTTGCGTGGATAGGCCAAAATATATTGCAAGTATTTTAGAAAAAAGTATAGTAAACACATAGATTTGGCATTTTCATTGTAAAATGTATTGGGGCTAGGTGGAGGAAAGTTGGGTTGTTACCAAAGCTGACAGTGGTGACCTGGTGCAAGATCACAGATCCTCAGTTACCTCTTCTGCAAAATAGGGTAGTCAGTATAGATCTACTTCAAAAGGTGGGGATAGGAGGAACTGTAAGTGCATAGAGTCATTATCACTCAGTGGAAGAGGTGTGACTAGAATGAGCAGTCTCTGGGCTCCCAGTCCAGTGCCTGTCTTCTTAGTCAATGAGAATGTGAAGTGAGGGAAAGCAGTTAGAGCGCCAGCAGGAGCCAGCTCAAATTCTGTGCATATGATACAGAAAATCCAGAAAGGTCTAGGAGCATGTGCAGTGCCGCAGGAATGTTATTCTCTTATGTGCACATTACGATTTTCTGTACTTGCAACTGCCAAATTTGAATACACACCTCTCCAGTCCCAGGACTACACTGCTGCCAACTTGAAAGTTTCTACTCCAGACTCTGGAGACAAACCAGTGTTAAAACAACCTGAAATTTTATTAAACATCATTAATTCTCACTGTCCTCATTCTTGGACACATGTGAGTCATTTCTGCTCAGACTTTTAATCTGAGGCAAGGACTGTAGCTGGAAGCTTTCAGTCCAAATCATCAGAAATTCTCCAAGTTATAGACAACTGAATACAGAGTTCTAATAGAAAGTCTTTTGCAATTTCGACATTATTACTGCTTTCCCTGTAATATATACTTTACTTTATTAAAACAGTATTAAAAAGGCTAAGGGCTCAGTTCAATTCCCACTGAAGTCAAAGTCATTAACTTCAGAGGAAGATGGATCCAGTTATAAAGGAAATTGAAGGACAAAGTTAAACAATGTTTGGAGCTCACAATTGAAAATTCTTCTATTTTAATTATCTGACTCCATGAACTGAATGTTAAGACCTGCATCACAATTCTTACCTTGAGATTTCCATGTGAGTTAATGATACATTCAATGGTACGTATTATCTTGAGCTGCACTTAGCAACCTTAGCTATAAGTTCATGCACTTTTATGTTTTTTATTATAGTATCACAGGGGTGTGCATAGTGCTTAAGAGGTAAATAAAGACACAGTTTTACCTACTGGACATAACAGACTTTGCTAAAGCACAATGGTACCCAAATTACAACAGATCGTGGTGAGAAAGGAATAGGTTAGACAGCTGGAGAGGAACAGGACAAGGGAGAATATAGCCTTGGGAAGTGTAGCTTCCTTAAAGTGTGCAGCAGGGGTATATATGATATATTCCAAGGTTCTTAGCATTTTTTGGATGAAATGGGAAATACTAGACCATTGAAACAGCTTTTTATTAATCTATTTAAGAGAGTCAGTATCATTTTTATGGAATCAGAACTGGAAGGGACCATGAGAGGTCATTGAGTCCAGTCCCCTCCACTCATGGCAGGACCAAGTACCCTCTTAAACCATCCCTGACAGGTGCTTGTCTAACTTGCTCTTAAAAGCTTCCAATGATGGAGATTCCACAGCCTGTCTAGGCAACTTATTCTAGTGGTTAATCACCCTGACAGTTACGAATTTTTTCCTAATGTCCCAGCTAAACCTTCCTTGCTGTAATTTAAGACCATTGCTTTATGACTGTGGCCCTTTATGTCTCACAATACTAAAAGTAACATCTGAAAAAGTGAGTGGGAAATAGAAAGTAAGGGCACCAAGTCTTTAAACCCTACAAAACTTGTTAAAGTATCCTAATTCTAAGATCCTCTGATCTGTGCATTGTTCTTTTTGGAGGCATACCTCTCACTTTCATCTGCTGCCTTCTCTGCCTCCTCCAGTTTCTGCAGGGCTGTGGCCAGACGTTCTTGGGCACGATCCAGCTCTTCTTCCACCAGCTGGATACGTCGATTCAAAGCTGCCACTTCACCTTCAGCCTTTGCAAAATAATAATACAGCACTTATTAAATAACCCAACTATCTAGACAGCAACAATTCAAAACGCTCACATCTAATTACCTTTTCTCACTCACTAGGAACAGAGGCTTTATACTTTTTTAGCTATATAACCCTAGGAATTTCAAGATACAGAGTATTTTATTAAAAACATATCTACACATTCTCTGCCTCATCACTCTTTCCACAGAATTAACCATTAAAATCTGTTTAATAAGAAAAACACTTTCAATTAATTATACTATGGAGGTTCTACAGGTAAAAATCTACTTGGAACTTTTTTCTTAATCTTCTAACTCCAAGATGGGTTAGTTCCGAAACTCCACATTTGGTTTATTTTGTTGGTCTTGTCAAAGATCCTAATCCTAGCCTTGGATGGCTTGCTAATGGAATTTAATTAAAGCAGCGTCTGTGTACATTAGGGGGGCTCCACCATCTATAAACTCCATATAGTTCATAATTCCACTTTATATTTTCTACCACCTCCATATAGCACTCTGAGACTGTGGACTGGGGGGAGGTGGAACAGGAGACAGAGAGACAAATGAGAAGATGGGGAATTCAATGCAGGGCCCATGGTGGAGCATCTCTTAGGGATATGAAAGCTTGTTTTAGGATTTTGTGCTGGTGGATCAGCAAGAAGTTTCCTAATGCAGCAGCAGATGTAGCCCTAGCCAATCACTATGGTTTTTTATGGGGATGAGGAATTATGTACCTCAAACATGACCTCGTTGTCTCTGCCTTTTTCCTTTGGTTATACTATGGCAATAAATGTATACCACATCAAATATACCATCAGTATATTCTGTGAGTTGTAAAATATGCCATTTCTAAATACACATCTGCAGTTTATGTAGGTACATACATCTGTTGCCTTCTTCTCAGTCTGTTCCAGTTTTTCCTGAGCATCTTTGAGCGCTTCTGAGTATTTATCCAGTTCATCTTCAGTTCCTTTCAACTTCTTCTGCAGTGCCACCAGCTCATCCTCTACCTTTTGAAAAAAAAAAAAAAAAAAAAAAAGTTGTGGACATTTTGACTTATTGGTTGGTCTACTTAAAGATAGCTAAAGACTTCTCCATACTATTAGTTTTAAATCATGTTAAGATGTTTTAAAATTGATAATATGGAGAGGATTTTTCAAAGTTCCTGTGTAACTTCAGTTGTTTAGATGCCAAGTAGTCTACACCAGGGCTCAACAAAATTGCTGCCCAGCTTCAAATTAAGGCGCCGAGCTCGGATGACCCTGTCACTGAAAAACCACCACTGTCACTTTTGGCAGCAGCACAGAGCTCCCTGCTGCTGAAATATCACCGAATCCCCTGAGTGCCACTGCCAGAGGCTCTATTTTTGGGCACCTGACTAGGGGCCACTCTCCCACTACATTTCCACAGCAGAGCTAGGCGCCAGGCTACAAACCCCAGGTGCCATGGTGACCTGGTGCCTGGGGTTTGTCGAGCCCTGACCTACACAGTTTTATGCTATATTAATAAACCTAACGTGCCAGCTGAGCAGGTTGTTTGGCAGCCACACAATGGACTTAGGAAACAATGCTATATCTGTGTTTCTGAACCGATTTGGCAAGTCTGCCCTGTGAGGAAAGATTTCAAAAAATGCATTTTTCGTCTTAATAAAAGACTGAGTGGCAACCTGGTAAGAGTTTTCAAATATATTAAGGGCTATTATAAAAGGGACAGTGATCTGCTGGTCTCATTCCTCTATGAGGAACAGAAGAAATAATGGGCTTGATCTGTGGGAAGAGAGATGTAGGTTAGATATCAGGAAAAGTTACACACTGGAGTAGGCTTCCAAGAAAGGTTGTGGAATCCCTGTCTTTAGAGGATTTAAGAAAAGGTAGACAAACACCTGGCAGGGATACACTTGGTCCTGCTTCAGTGCAGAGGGCTGGACTACATGAGTGCTTGAGATCCTTTCCACTGGTACCTTTCTGTGATTCTGTGACTTTTATCCTTAGCTGTTGTAAGCAGCCATAACTCCATCTCCTTCAATTTAGGCATGACAATTTACCCAAATTGAGAATCTGGCCCCCTAAGTCCAGGGATAGCGTCATCCTTTGTGCTGCTTTGGTCTGACCGAAAAATGATGCTACCACTGTGTGCTTCTCCTATGGGAAGGCCATGACAAGCTTGCTAAGTGATGGGAACATTCTATCTAAAATACCTTCACTGAATTCAGAAAATAGACAACTTCCTGTCTATATGAAAAATGCATTACATTTAGTAGCCCAGAATCAGGGAGAACTCTTAATGAGACATAAACAAGTTGGAACATGTTATGAAAAAATCAACTCTGTATTTCCTTTACTATTTGACTGTGTTGCCCTTAGTTTACAGGCTTTAGCCCACTTAGTGCATTTGTAAGTATAACACTGGATCTATTGTCTCCTTAACAGGTGCATGAGAATGAACCACAGAAGAACAGGGTATTAGGTAGAACTTAGGGTCCATATCTCTTTAAGCAAGCACTGCTACACTTCATAGGGTAAATTCCGAGGTTCTGCTTCAAATATGCTAACTATGATCATGGTATATGTGTTGTCTGAAGTACAGAGGTACTGTCGACTCATTGAGAGATTGTTATTTTGTTAGATTTGATGGTCATAATATTATTTTCCTATAGCTTCAGAGCTTTAAACCACATATGATTCTCCAGTGGAGGAGGAGGGTGTATGGGTCATCCAAGGTATTTCACCGTATCTTATTATTTAGACACACTGTACCATACCATATAAATCCATATTGTACTCTAAAAAGGTGCTATTTATAGCCTGCTGGGAGACTGCCCAATGACAAATTGCCCCCTGCTCCATGGAGAATTTCTATTATCATGAGTCGTCTTGCTGATAACATAACTGGCATGCCTGCAGTCTGTCCGATCTGTCATTGAACTCATTGTACCACCTTTGTGCTATTTGTCCCTGGGAATAGTTAATTCATTGGGAAGAATGATGGTTTAACTCATCCCTTACACATTAGAAGGTAATATATGTCAGAGCTTATTTTGGCCAGGAAGTTGTGTATTAATTTTAATTGGAGCTTGGAAGTTATCTTTATGATAATTTTGATTAGCATTTATGTATGTACATTACTGCACTTGTGCTCAAAGTAGCCTGATATGTGGCAAAAAGAGCTAATACGATACTAGGATATTTTAACAAGGGAACATTGAGCAGGAATAAGAAAGTTGCAAAATTTGAGAGGATTCAGAGAAGAGCAACAGCAATTTATGAACTGGAAAATGAACCTATAATGAGACACTAAAGGCTTGTCTTCACTAGTGTTTTTTTCCTTTGTATTGTCAATTAACTCAAGGTAGTTACGGTAATACCATTGTAAAGACTAGTCTGGAGAGTTCAGATGTTTGTGGCTTATACTAAGTTTATCCCTAAAAATATTTAGTTTATCAAAGAAAAGGTTAGGTGATGATTGAAACATGATCTATAAGTTCCTATGTAGGGAGAAGATTCTTGCTATTACAGGGCTCTTTAATACAGCAGACAAAGGTAAAGTAAGATCCAGTGGCTGTAAATTGAAGTTAGCGAAGTTGAAGCTAGAAATGAAATGCGATTTTTTTAAGAGTGAAAATAATTAACCATGGAAATAAATTACTGATTTGGTAAATGCTCCATCACTAGTAATTAAACCAGATTACTTTTAAAAAGATATGCTAATTGACTTCAATTTATTGGTTAGATGCAGGAGTGACAGTATGAAACACTATAGCCTGTGGTTTTTATGCGTTGGGATTAGGTGATCATAGTACTCTTACACTTTATTTTATGCTCTAGGTGCGACTGGAAAATATCAAAAACTACCACTTAAAATATTCCAGAGCCAACAATTTTACTCAACATCCTAATAAAAATGACAAAGCAACAAAAATAAAAATTCCTTCCACAACCACTCTACTCACTGCCCATCTATTTCTCTGTGATGTTGGCAAAATCACTGAATCTCGCTGAGCCTCAGTTCTCCATATTTAAAACAGGGATAATAATACATATGTTGAAGAGAACTTAATTAGGCATTCACACACTATAGTGTTTGGGAGGGCATATAGGTATCCCCAAAAATCATACAGAGAAGATTAATACTGTTGTACAAATATTTTTTCTCCTGGAGGTTTCTTCCATTCATCTGTTAGTTTCCTTTTCCTTCTGTTCTCCTGTGTACAATATGACACCCCTTTCTCTAGCAAAGGGGGGATACTGGACAGTGTTCTATCAGAAGCTTGTCATTATTATACCTGGAGTCCACTCGATAGGTCACTTTAGAGTGGTGACATAATGGTAATTTCTTTCTTTGGGCTGTGCATGCTGCTAATACATTTTGCTCTGTTAGACTAGTGTAATTCAAGAGTAACTACAGAAGTAGAGGGAGTTATTCTCTATTAATGTAGGTGTAATTGAGAAGAATTTCTGTTGACTCAAGCCACAGTGGAAGACTGATGACATGAGAGGATAGGAAGTATGGCAAAAGACCACCCTGGCTTAACCAGATTTCAATAATCTAAAAATAAAGGAAGAGTCCTACAAAAAGTGGAAAGTAGGTCAAATCACAATGGATGACTATAAACAAATAACACAATTATTTAGGGGAAAAATCAGAAAGGCTGAGGCACAAACCAAAATCAAACTAACTGAAGACATAAAGGGTAACAACATTTTTTAAAAATACATTAGAAACAAGAGGAAGATCAAGGACAGCATAGGACCATTATTCAATAAAGAGGGAAAAACAGTAACAGAAAATGTGGAAATGGCAGAGGAACTAAATGATTTCTTTGTTTCGATCTTCACCAAGAAGGTTGGTGATGACTGAATGCCTGATGTAGGGGAGGGCAGTAAAAATGAGATAGGATCAGAAGCGAAAATAGGGAAAGAAGAAGTTAACAATTACTTAGACAACTTAGATGTCTTCAAGTCACCAGGGCCTGATGAAATGCACCCGAGAATACTCAAAGAGCTGACTCAGGAGATATCAGAGCCATTGGCTATTATCTTTGAAAAATCATGGAAGACTGGCGAGGTCCCAGAGGACTGAAAAAGAGCAAATATAGTGCCTATCTATATAAAGGGAAATAAGGACAACCCAGAGAATTATAGACCAGTCAGTTTAACCTCTGTACCAGGAAAAATAATGGAGCAAATAATTAAGGAAGGCCAATTAGCCTGTGGGTCCCTCACCCCTGCACTGGGGGGGGCCTGAGCCCCCACGCACCCGCCTCTCCCCTGGGCCAGCTGCTTCGCCCCCAGGGGTGGAGCAGGCTAACCCAGAAGCGGGGCTCTACTTCCCTACCCTGTCCTTGGACAAGCTGCTCCTCCCTGGGGGCAGGGAGGGCCAGCTCAGAGGCTGGGCTTTGTGCTTGTGCCCCGCCGCCTTCAGTTTGCCACCAAAGGCAGTGGGGTGAGACAGGAGCAGGGCAAAGTGCAGCAGTGGGGGGCCTGTATAACAGCAGGGCTGGGGGCAGTTGCCCCACTTGTCCTCCCCCCCACCGATGGCCCTGGCTCCAACCATGTCTCTATATACAGTATTATTGGTTTTAGATTAATGGAACGTAGACTTAAATTGTAAAAATTATTTTTACAGCAAATAATATAAACAAGTATAATTTGCACTAAAATTCAGTTAAAATTTTCCACTTGGATGCAGCATTTTCCTTTTCAAATCAGTACTTTTTCATTCAGCTCTGAGTGAGTGAGCCAAGAAAAGTTTTGAAAATACGAAGATTCAGTATCAAAAAATATCATGACTCCTCCCCCCCCCCCAAATCATTCCTTTAAGCAACCTTGTGTGAACAACTGGGATTGCACAGCCTTCCTTGTGTTTCCACATAAAAGGGTCTTCCCTCTCTTTCATCAAAATTTAGCAAAAACACTGACTTTGTAAAGCATTTCAGCTACAGTTACTGTTCACATTATAAACAAGGAATCCTGAGCACTTTTAAAGACTAACAAATTTATTTATCACATGAGTTTCCTGGGAGGAAAAAAACTACGTTGTGTCTTTGGGGTGAAACTGGTGGGCTGTAAGTACCACTGACCATCTGGACTTATGTCTTGTAAAAAGGGGTACGGTGAAAAAGCAGAATCTCTGCAGGATGTGCTGTGTTTGACCTGAATCCCGTGCTGGTATTGCTACAGTGCCTGCAAATAAACTTCTTGTAATTCTCTTCCAGTCACATTTAGCAATGATTGCATGTTTGTGGAAAATATTTTTGTGTCTTATGTGTTTTATGTTACCTTAGTCTTTCTATAAAAAGCATTTTACTTAAAACACTTCTGTGAAATGATTTCTCTTTTTGTTTTGCAGTACAAGTCTTTTCTCTCTAGTGAGTTAAGTAACAAAGGACAGGTGACCCAAAATGTTTGAGTGATATCTTAGATGAATCCCATCTGTGTACTCTGCCGACTTAATGCCAACTACAGCATTAGCAATGTATTCCTGGAGTCCTGCAACCCAGCACGGCTGCTCTTGGAGGAAGACAATGAAGACCTTACGTGAACTGAAGTGTAGTATAAGGTAGGACCCCAACACTGGTAACACTACAATGTCCATTACCCCACAGGTCAGGACTGCTGTAAATGTTTGCATACAGAGTCAGAAGAGGGTTAGATACAAGTATACACACATGCCAAGGAATTAATACTTGTCTCAACTTTGTCTTATCTGAATATGTGAAAATTATGCATTCTTTGCAATCTGCAGGGTGTAGCATTGCTCTGTCGGTGTCAGTTTTCCAGATATTTAAGCATATTACATGCCTACCTGCTATGAGATCCCCTCATTTTGATTCTTCAGCTGATTATAGTTTTTGACTATATTAATGCAAATGACATTTAGCCTGTTTTGTAAGTACTGCTATTATTAATTAAGAAAATTGATAAAACTTTTACGTTTTAAAAGTGAAAATACATATCCGTTTCCCTTTTCACAAATGCTTGATTTTTACTCATCTTGTGAAAAAAATATATTGTTTTCTCTTCTGGCATCTTTATAGTTTTATTTACCTTTTTGAAGTGTTAAACAGAGGTTGTGCAATTATCCTGAAATATCACAACAGTTCTTTTTCTTCTTTTTTTTAAGTTTATACCAGTGAGCTCAACAAGCTAATACGTAAGAAATCCAAGCTGTTTGACCACATTGTGGGTCAAAATGCTGAATTTACTACATTCAAAAGACTGCTGTATAGTTCTTTACAACTTATTTGACTGAAAATCAAAATCACTACTAAGTTTTCATGCTATATTAGGAAGAAGAATCACTCCATATAATGGTGGGCTATAAAAACAGAGTAAAACAAAATGCAATACATTAGTGTTCTGCTATTAAACCATTCTTGTCAGTTAAACATAGCACAAATATGGGGCAAACACCCAAAGTAAGAAATACAATGAGAGGAAGAAGACTTCCATTACTCAGATTAATTCAAGTCATACAAATAACTTAGCCCATTACTTCAGTTCCAATGTTCAATCATTCTGATCATTTCCAATAACAGAAATCTTACTGTACTATCTGAAGTAGGAGGTCAAGATCAATTGGTTCACAAATTAGGGACATTTCTTGCACTGAGGAATAGTTAGGTAATCTGCATTAATTATGCTACAAGCTTAGGTTTAATGAATGATCAGGCATTGCTTAGAAAAATAGTGCAGTCATCACTGACTCCCAAATTGAAACGGACAATGGAGTAAAAGAAAATTAATAGGTTGTATCATCTGCACACATGAAATGTATAACCAAAATGCAAAATACTTTAAAAGAGGGTAAGCAGAAAAATAAAATTATACCTAACAATATTATTTTCTCACCATCACAAGAATATGCTACTTACATTCTTAATATTTTATTACAATTTTCTCCACAATGTAGATATACAAGTACTTTTATTTCTACTGACCTGTTTGCATTTGTCCTCAGCTGCTTTCTTGTCTGCTTCAGCCTGTTCAGCTCTATCAATTGCATTCTCCTTATCTAACTTCAGCATCTGCATCTTTTTTTTGATGGCTTCCATTTTTACTTGAGGTTGTGTCTCACACACAAGGGAAGAAAAACTTTGCAAGAGCAAATCTGTAGTAAAACAATCTTTTAAAAATGGTGGAGAGAGAAGTAGAGGACTGATCTAGGCATGCAAGACAGTGAATCCTTGAATGGTTGTAGTTAGCTTTAAATTCTCAATGACCCTCACTCAATATTTTTGGATCCAGTCCAAATCCCTGGTGATCCTATCAAGATCTTTCATGTGCAGACTTTCTCAGGAACAAGTTGGAAGGGATTCACTAGGGGAATCTTCACTACTCAGTCATCTCCTTATTTGGATCTCTGTTTTCTTAGAGGAAAAAAAATGTTTCCATTTTTAACTTTCCGACATAAGCAAAAGTGTTGACATATGAACACATAGGCTTGAAACAAATTAGCAGCCTTGGGTGTTTGTAGATCAGTTAAATAGTCCAAAGGTCTATGGAAAATGGTTTGTCTTCCCACACATAGCAAGAAAGCAGAACAACATCTAGAGGAAATGGAAGGATCCTTATTCGTTTAGAAATTGAAAAAAAAAGTTCATGCACAGAAAACTTGAGATAATGACTACACATGCAAGAGAAACTAGTAAAAATATACATATTAATGAGAAACAGGCATTCTGTGTGCGATGTTATGAAATGCATAACAAAATTATAGGTATAAAAATCATAAACCCTTTGGGTGTCAAATTTTGCTTTCAATTAGCCTGATGCAATGCCTTAAATTATCTTGTAATGGAACACATATTTGGTACCCAAAGTGGGGATATATTTTCTAATTCAGTTGGGAGCTGAGTCTATAATTAAAGTTGAAATGTTACAAATGTCAATTAATCTACTTCACCATAGACATATTTGGAATCTTTGATTCTGTTCATAAGCTACTATCTTTGAATATGCTTGAGGGAAAGTTTATTTGAGTTTTTACATTTGATATATATTAACAAATTTGTGTTTTACAGAGGTGCATTTTTGTAGCATCATCTAACATTCAAAAAACAAAAGCGTCTTTGGGTCCTTTTTTGTTGTACAAGAGGGATTCTCAAACTCTCCCACAGGCAAGGCCTGCATCTAAATTAATTATCTCATGCATAGTTCTCTTTGCTTTCATGACCTCTTGGACTAATACAGAATCAAAGAAATGAAGGGCTGGAACGGACTATAAAGTTCAACCCCCTGCACTGAGGTTTGATCAGGTAAACCCACAACATCCTTAACAATTATTTGTCCAGCCTGTTCTTAAAAACCTCCAGTAAAGGGGATTCCATAACGGCCCTTGGAAGCCTTTTCCAGAGGTCACCTACCCATACAGTTAGAAAGGTTTCCTACTATCTAACTTAAATCTCCCTTCCTGGAGATTAAGCCCATTATTTCTTCTCCCACTAAAAGTAGGATATGGAGAACAGATCACTAACCACTTGATAGAAGCCCTTAACACAGAGGCGTCAAACTCATTCAGTATTGGGGAGACAGGACACCTGACGGGGGCCAAAATGAGTCCAAGTAGACTTCCTGACCCCTTCCCAGCACAGTACCACCTGGCGTCCCTAACCCCTTCCCCTGCCGCACTTGGGGCAGCGTGGGCTCCCCTTTCTCTTCCTCAAACCCGCAGGCACTCCCTTTCCCCTGCCCTGCGGGGTTCCCTTTGCTGTGCTGCCCCTCCCTTCTCTTATCGCCTTCCCGGTGTGGCTCCTCTGCCCATTCCCTTCCCTACATGGGGCTCAGTTCTGATCCCCACCCACCTTTCCCATGCCAGTTCCCTAACCCCTTCCCCAGCCCCTGGCTCCCTCCCAACTTACCTGGCCCACTGTTCTTAAAAATCTCCAGTGACGGATATTCCACCACCTCCCAAGTTAATTTATTTCAGTGCTTTACATATGAGCTCCTGCTTGTCTTTCCTTCTGCATCCTCCGTCTTCCTCCTGTCCACTCTCTCTCACTCAGCTTTTCACTGGATCCTGCAATCAATTGTATTGCATCGACCAATACTAGATGAGACAGCCCATCCAGCTCTACCCAACCTGAGTGGGACAAATGAAGGAGAGCAACTCAGTGATGTCCCTGTCCATCTAGAAGAGCCAGTGTCCAAAGCAATAACTCTCATTGCCAACAGACCAAAGCATTTATCCTGTGACAGACCAGCTACCCATATCCTGAGGACATGAACTAAAGCTGTATTTTACCCATCTTTATTACCCTACCATTTCTTTGTATCCTGTGTCTGTTTTGGCTCATGCAGGAAAGTGATTATCATTCGAAATTCAGAATTAAATAGAATTAACCTTTTCTCCCCACCAGGAACCGTTTGGCTGAATAAGAAACTTTGACCAATAGGCATACCCCTAGAAAGGACCTCGTTTATGCAAAATAAACAAAACCAATCAAACAACTTCAGTTCTAATGTTCTTTATCTCATTTTGATTCTCTTCTTTTGCATGTTCAAAAAAAATTTAAGTTTTGGTCTGAGTTTTTATAGTACATTTCCCATGGTATTAAGGAGTTTGAGGTCTTAGTATATCAAACCCTTTTTTTAATGTTGCACAGTAGCTGAATTTTTTTAATAATACCTTTAGCCCATATATTACAGATCTACCTCGTTCTCTACACAGTAACTGTTAAGTACAGTAAGGAGTAACCCAAAGTAAGCAGCATATCCTGTGAGGTGTAAATGTATCCCTTGGGGGAGAATTTAGATAAATCTGATAGAAAAATGAGCTGATACTATAAAATAAGTTAAAAAATTGTTCTTGCACAGTTCATCAGTTCTTACACTTCTTGTCATTAAATGAAGAGCTGTTACAAAACTAATTTGCATATAATAATTGTACATTTTTGACATCTCTGCAGTGACTAAATCCTAATTTTTTTCATTATAATAAAAGAAATGTCACCACTCTGTGCATGTTACATTCTGTCCCCTGTACCAGATGCTGTCCTGCTGTTACACAGTTCTAATCATTTCAAGAGATGGTGACTGATTGAATGACATGAAACAGACAGAGAAGCAGCATGGGAAGCTGAGGCAGCACTCTCTCAGATTGGAAACTCATTGGCAATTGGATCTTTCCCATAGGAAAAGGCAACATCCTGATCCAAAGCCTTGTACGGTAAAAACTTGCCAGATGCAGTACTAACATCAAGGGAATTATGTCAGACAGAATTGGATCCCAAAGCAGAGAGTCTAAAATATAAGCATAGAAGCTGGAAGCTACCACATAAAAATTCTTATTAACTACATGTAGTACATGTACATTGAATGGGAAAATATAACAAATGGATTATAGAAGTGTGTTTTATTGCTTAATAGAATCAATGTTTAAGAGACAAAAATATTTTAAAAATTGATGATAGGGACAAAATAGACATGAAAAATAAATGAGCAAAGTTTTGATCATTGTAAATATTAAATTGGTTTGAGTCTGGAATATTTTCAAACCTAGTGAAATGCTCAAGATCCAGCGTGGAATCATTCATAGTTTATACATTTCTCCTCTCATACTGAAAAGCATATATGTTTTTGGTTCCTTCTTCCACATGGTTTCAGTTTGACAAACCTTTACCAAGGTTTACTCTGCTGTTAGCTATACCTGCTCCATAAATATGTATGGGAAGTAGGAGTTTTGTTTCTCCTCATCATGTTCCAAACTTTCATGTTCTTTTGCTGCTGGACAGTAGCTGTTGAAAAATTTCCCATTCCAATTGGCTAAAACTCAGTTTCTTTAGAGCAAGAACACTCTTTCTTTTGTAAAAGAACAGATTCTGTCCTGCTATTGCCAGGTGCCAACTTGGAAACCTGTCTTGCAAAATCCTTTCATATTATTTGGGATATTGCAGCAGGAAATTTGAAAGGATGCCAGTTGCTAGTGCACCAGGGTGGCCACCAGTGCCCTTTTAAATTTTCTGTCACTGCTATTTCCCTCCCCAAGCGCTACCACCAGCCAGGGAAGGGAAGAAGCAGCAGCAGCAGCACATGCTCTCAGGCCTAGCCCTCCCTACATGACTCTGCAGTTCCTCCTTCTCTTCCGCCCCTACACTCGCTCCTTACCAGCTGCAGCACCCACCGCTTTCGCACGTTGCTCTGCCAGTGCACCTTTTGCAATGCAGCCAGTTTAGCCTGTTCTTTTTTGACCTCACACTGGTAGGAGAGGAACCACCAATCTGACATCACATCTCCTCCAGTGAAAGGCTAGTTCGGTAAAACCTTTACCCAAGGGAGGTATCTCACCTTGCCTGCTCAGGCTGAGGGAGAAGTAGGGTTGCCTAGTGGACAGATCATTGGATTAGGATGAAGCAGACCTGGGGTGTATTCCCTGCTCTGCCACTGATTGGCAAAATGATCTCGGACCCATCATTTCTCAGTACTTCAGTTTCTCCTCCCATAGTTTGTCTCCTTTACTTAGATTATGAACTCTTCTTCAGAGCAAGGACTGTCCCTTCCCCTATGTTTATACAGTGCCCCATAGGTATTTTAATAATGATACTTTGCATTGATGTAACAAGTCGGGGAAAGTAGGTATTACCCCATTTTACAGATGGGAAAAGTGAGACAGATTGGTTAACAAACTTGCCCAAAGCCATGCAATGAGTTTGTAGCAGAGTAAAGAACAGAATCCAGGTCTCCTGACTCTGAAGTCTCATGCTGTAACCGCTGGGTGATACTGACTGCTATTGTAGAGACCAAATCATCTAACAAGTGCTTTCTGTAAAGTACTGCATTGAAAGCCCATGTTAAAATGAGTGAGGCAGCCATTGGCACTGTGATGCAGGGTCATGGTGCCCCGGAAGCATAATGTCACAGTCACTTTACGGCTTAAAACATCACCAAGATTTTGTAAAAAAAAATGAAGGAGGTGGAGTGAGAGAGATGATATTTAAGATTTAATACTGCCTAGGTTCCTGATCAGATACTGTGCTGAAGTAGACTCGGCGGACAGGACACCCTCTAAGAAATAATCTTGCCTTCCTGGGTTTGAAAATTCAGGGATGGTAAGAAAGAGATTATTGTATCACCTTGGATCCAAAAGTGCTTTACACATACTATCTGCAGGAATTGCTCCCCCAGCACTGAAATGCAGCTACCTCCGGGGGGCACCATACATGCTAGTTATAGTCAGCAATCTTCAGCCCTATGAGGCTTTATTAGGAAACATGAAAAATAAAGAAGAACCTGATAAGGGAGAAATAAAGTGTACAAAGAGGTTTGTGCATGCAGAGCTGTTGGGGGAGGGGGGCGGGGCCCAGGGCCAATCAGCCTTTGGGGGCCCCTGCTCCCCCCCTCAGTGCTGGATAGGCTGGGGCTGGGCTCCTGCCCAGTCTTTTCCCCAGGAATTGAAATTGGGGGGGTGTTGGAATTTACAGGAGGGGTGTGAGGGCCAATGAGGTGTGAGATTGTGGGGATGAAGAGGGGCTATACGGCACCATAGTAAAAACTGAAAAGTGGTTCATGAAAGACCATTTTATTAGATCATCACACAAAGTTGGGTACTCAATCCTTCTCTGAAGCACTATATCTACATCCTTCTGGGTTTTTTGTTATAATTTTGCACAACTTCATTAATGTATTTCTCAAATGCAATGCGTTCATCTGCGGTGGTTTCTTGTGTGTCTGGTATTTCCATTCCTTCAATGGATATGCTCATTAATCCATTCACATGATCAGGCAGAAGGCAACTTCTTTCAGAACACAATTCTATTCAGTGATGAGAAAGAATGCTAGATGGCCATTGGTCAATCCAGTGAGGTCATTCTAATGTAAAAATTAAAACAAATGTTTTAGTATAGAAAATATCCAAGATAACGAACCACCTCTCAAGGTAGTGATGATGTGAGATAATGACCTTGGCAAATAAAGCATTTTAAAAATCTTGGCCTAGTAGGAAATATTTATGTGCGTCTCAGTCACAAATCTAGCATTCTGGAGCAAAGTCACAAACAGTGAGATCATAAATGTGTTAGTCTTTAAACATGCTACTAGAGTCCTTGTTTGTTCAACAAAGAAGTGTTCCTTTAACGTGTCCCTCCCATCTCCACACCTCTCACCTTGTCCTCCTGGTCAGTACTGGAGGGAGAGGGGCTTTCACAGGAGTTCACCTCCCAGGGAAAAGGGGGACAGGCAGTAGCACCTTGCTGATTCCTCCAGCTGTGGGTCGCGCTGTTCTTCACTCAGTCACCTTTCTTGTGGATATCCTCTCCTCCACGCTTTGTGTGCCGACTTCTGGGATTTTAGGTCTCAGTGGGGGAACTTACGCTGATGCAGGCTGGCAGTCTCCACGAAACAGGGTTACTTTCCCCCACCCCGGGGCTGAGCACTAGCACCGAGACCTGATTATCTGTGATTTCAGGTACAATGGGCCTTAAATCAACCAGCCTAAGAGAGCTCCAAGCACTATTTGACCAGCCCAAGCCTTGGTAAAAGGGAGAGCTGATTGCTAACAGACACTGCTTGTAAGGAGACAACAGAGTCTTGTGGCACTTTTAAAGACTAACAGATTTATTCATCGCATGAGCTTTCGTGGGAGAAAATCCCACTTCGTCAGACGCTTTGAAGACCAGGTTTATTATCGCATGAGCTGCCCAGCTGGGATTTTCTCAGGCGATAAATAGTCTGTAAAGTGCCCAGGACTCTGCTGTTTCTCCTTCCATGTGCTGGTCTTGTAAAGCGCCACCAGCCCCTGTTCTAGTGAGTGCGGGGGTGCTGGGGAACCCCCGGGCCGCTCCCCAGGAAATCAGCCAGGGGCCATGCGGGGCCTGGGGCGGTCACCCCTCCTCCCCCCGGGGCCTGTGCACAGTCCGCGCCATGCACACCGCTGGGGAGGGAACATGGTCCCCCCAAGGCCCAGCTGCAGCCGTGACCTTTGTGTGCTTGAGACGGTGGCCGGCTGGGGCGTGTCCTGCCTGGCTCCCCGCATTGCAGCCGCCGCCGAGACCCCCCCCCAGCTAGTGCTGCACTGACCCCTGGCGGCGGGGCGGGTCTCCCGGCCAGGAGCGCAGAGCCCGGAAGCTGACGGCGCGGGCCCATCACGTGACTAAGCCGGAGCCCGGCCGGCTCCTACCCACGTGTGACCCCGGGAAGCGGAATCGGAAGCGCGGGGCGAGGCGGACCCGGCAGGGCAGCCAGGGGTGAGCGGTGGGGCTGTGCTCGGGGTCCCCCGCACTGGGGTCTGGGGGGCAGCCCCCCGGCGCCCCGTTATTGACGCCATTGCATAGCCGGGGGGCGAGGGGCACGCGTGCGGGGCCGGGGCGGGACCAAGGGGCTGGTCCCTTATTGGGGGGGCCGGGGAGGCTGGTGCCTCATTGGGGGGGCTGGTCCCTCATTGGGGGGCCGAGGGGCTGGTGCCTCATTGGGGGGCTGGTGCCTCATTGGGGGGCCGAGGGGCTGGTGCCTCATTGGGGGACTGGTGCCTCATTGGGGGGGCCGAGGGGCTGGTCCCTCATTGGGGGGCCGAGGGGCTCGTCCATCATTGGGGTGTTGGGCTCCATGGAGGGCACAGCTGGGGGTGGGCGGGTCGGGTCGGGTCCTGTCTTGGCCCCCCCCACCTGCCGTGGCGCGCCGTGTGGCCGTCCCCCTTAGCTCGGTGTCCAAACTGCAGGTTCGGTCTCTGCTGGTCCAGGCGCGGTGCACAATGCTGGCCCGGGGCAGGCAACTCTTCCTGGGCTTGTCCAGCTACTGGAAGCCGCTCTTCCGCGGCCGGTTCCTGCTGGCCACCAACACGGTGAGCTGCGGGGCGCTCATGGCCACGGGCGATACCCTCCAGCAGACGTGGGAGATGCGGCGGAACCCGGAGCAGAAGCGGAAGCTGGGCCGCACAGGTGTGTTTGCTGCGTGCTCCTCGGTGCCTGGCTGTGGTAACGGGCACATGCCCTGGGGCTGCCGTCCGGCCCCAGACCAGGACCCACCCCCTGCCTCTAACCCATGTAACTGGGGTGAGAGGAGTCTGCACGCCTGGCGCTTTCTCCTGCTGTTTGGCTACCAGCTTGGGTGGAGGTAGGGGGCTGGAGACAGCACATGGGGGTCTGCTTTTTGTTAGTACGTGGATTGTGGTAGTGTTGGGGTTCACAGTGCTCGGTAAAAACACATCCATGCGACAGGAGAGACCCTCTTTCCTGAAGCATTTACAACTGGACAGACAAAGGAGGCTGGGGCACAGCCCAGAGAGAATGAGGTGAGTTCCCCAAGTCACTCTGAAGTCACCTGCGTTCCCATCCCGTGCCCTCCCACTGAGGCCAGCCTTCCTCCGGTGCCTGAACCATGGAAGCCGTGTCCAGTGGGGAACTGTTGCTGTTTTATTTGCTGCCTTTAGGGCTGTTTTTGCAGCGAGTTGGAGCAATCTGCCATCGCATCTCCCCCCACCCCCTGCTGTGTGTGCCTGTCTCAGTGCCTGAAGCAGGGCTAGCCAGCTGCGGCAGGGCACATGTTCTGGGAAGGGATGTATGAACTCTCAGCGCTGTGTCAATAATGGATGATGACATTGTGCTGGGCCTTTGCATTTATTAATAAGGTGGTGTTCTGTTGCAGCTCGCATGTTTGCCATGGGCTGTAGCATGGGCCCATTCCTGCACTACTGGTACCTCTGGTTAGATGGAGCGTTTCCTGCAAGTGGACTCAAAGGAATTAAAATTGTCCTGAAGAAAGTCTTCATTGATCAGATCGTAGCATCGCCAGTCTTGGGAGTCTGGTATTTTCTGGGTAAAAGGCTTCTCCCTTTCTCATGTACATGTTAACACCTGTTCCCCGTGTGCAGGAGGCCACTGCACAACCTGCTCCTTACACCTGGTGTTTCCCTGTGGCTGGGCAGCAGGAGGTTTTGTGTTCTCCTGAGTCCAACTTGTGCATTAAGCTCCCTACAGCAACTCAACAGTGCCACTCCTCTGGCCCACCCTGCTTCGCCTTTAGCAGTGGGGCGGTTTGTGCTGCCCTGGCGGTGACGGGGAGAACAGAGCACCTGTGATGCCTGCTCTGTCCTATAAACACAGAGCGCTCACAGCATGCAGGAGGGGCTGCCCTGCTCAGTGAAAGCAAAGCCTGTCCCTTTTCTGCTTGCTTCACTCAGTTCCCTTCCTGCGTGGGTAACACACGTGGGAAAACCTGAGTCAGCAAGATACCTGGCCTGCTGTCACCATAGCCAGAACCAACACTCTGCTGTTCAATTCCAAAGAGGGAGCCGTGTTCGTCTATTGTGGAGAAACAGACACAGTCCTGGGGCACTTTTAAATCTGTTCGCCTTTAAAAGTGCCCCTGGACTTTATCTGTTTCTCTGCTATTGAAGAATCGTCACAGGGGGCTGCCCCACTCATTCACAGAAGCACCTTGTGCCTTGTACAGGAATGGGGGCACTGGAAGGGCAGAGGCTGGAGGAAAGCTGGCAGGAGCTCAGAGATAAGTTTTGGGACTTTTATAAGGTATGGCTGGCTCTGGCATCCCTGTTAGCATTGCGCCCCCCCGAGGTCGCTCCTTTCTTAATATGTGATTCTCGTTCACAGGCAGACTGGTGTGTCTGGCCCGCTGCTCAGCTGCTTAACTTCCTATTCCTTCCTCCCAAACATCGGGTGATCTATGTCAATGTGGTGACCTTGGGCTGGGACACGTACCTCTCCTACCTCAAACACGATGTATGTATTGCCCCACTAGGCCACCAGGGCCTCCCCTGCCCCCGAGCCTTTGCTATCACCACCCGTCTGTAATGACGTGGGGTTTAGTCACTGTCTTCCCTTGTCTGCAGCACACGCAGCCGCAGAGCAGCGCTAAGCATCACCCCGAGGTGAGGACTGGGGGCTGACAAGCTGTTTGCAAAGAATGCTGCTCTGGGTCCTGCCGTTCCTGTGAGACGCCAATCAACTGTGTCAGCAAGCGTAATGGCCCCATTTGTTCCTGGGGGAGGGTGCTGGTGCCCACAGAAACATGAAAAAAATAGCTTGATCAAGTGAACAAAATGCTTCCTCCAGACACAGCACGTGTGTCATCCTGTGACTGGGTCATCCCAAGTGGTGTGGAAGAGAGGCAGATGGAGATCTCTCTCTCTCACACCTACTGACTGCGAACCCAAGGACTTCTAAAAATGCAGAATCATGTGTTTTATTCTTCCGCTGACAAACCGGGCCAGGGGCCCTATGTTACTGTTTGAACCAGGCACCAGACCTGTGACCCTGGAGCTAATCCTGTTCCCTGGGACCAGCTTAATTTATTCTTAACTGGTTGAGAACTGTATTTTGCTAGCAGTGATGTGCTAAAAGTCACTTTAAAAATGAATTAAAGAGGACCTTACTGATGGAGCTTGTCTCTTGTAACAACGACCCTGCCTGCATGGGAATTTAAACCTCACCATGCAGGAAAATGGGGCTGCTCACGTCACACTGCAGCCAGCCTTAGGGTCAGCTATCTCTGCTCTAAACTCAGCCAGAGCGAGACAGACTCCTCCAGCCCCCCCTGCAGGCTAGGGAAGGGACCCTGGACTCAGCTTTGTATCAAGATTTAGAGCAAACGGTAAAGGAGTAGAGGGGATCCCTGCCAACCCAAACTGGCAGATGTGCTCACAGCAGCTGCTGTCCGGTCTGGCAGAGCACAGATGCTCAGGAGGCGAATGAGAGCAGTGAAGTGGGGCTATTGTGCACCGTTGTTTTAGGACTGGCTCTTTCCTCAGGGGGGGTGGGGACCCCCTCTCCCCCATGCGCACTGCTGAAAATGAACCCAACTGCCTGGTGATCAGCATTCCTTTATTTCGTCACAACATCCCTTGAATACAGTGAGCGTCAGGAAATTTTACTTTGACACTTGTGACATTTTTACAGTACAGCATTGTTTTCCATAGATAAGTCACCGTCACAAAAATAGGAGGTTGGATGTGTGTAGGTATCTGTAAAATAAAGACAGCTCTCCAAGAAAAATAAATAGAGGGAGGCAAAGTGCCATGTTTGGTCATTGATACAGTCTCCACAATAAACACACAACTATACGAACAGACACGGAGCAGCGGGGCCGACAGCTAACTAGCCTCAGGCAGAGGGGTGAGTGGAGCGGTTCTTTGCAACCATCCAACCAAGCCACATTTTCCCTCTAGTGCCAGGGACTGGGGGATATGTTCGGTAGTGGTGCCTGGGCCCTGGCTCAGCTCTGTTTTTAAATAATAGATTTAAAAGTGATTTTCACAAGCAGCTTAATACCACACTGCTAAAATAAATACATCTGCACGGCCACGGCACACGCTGGGCACTTGCTACAACTATTTACAGGAATTTTTATATGTACAAGGAGGAAGACAGCAGGAGCATAAATTAGCATCTATTTATACAATAAACAAGAGCCGGAAACGGCCATCCTTGCTGGGTGAGAGTAGAGCAGCCGAGGAACGAGAGGCAAGTAGCCCTGGCTCAGCTGAGCAAGAACAGGCTACCGGGAGAGGTAAAGACAGGGCTGGAATAATCTCCGAGAACAGAAATGACTGGTGCTAATGCCTCATTTGAATGTAGCTGGCCCATCCCGTGAGGGAGTGAATTGCCCAGGTTAAAATCAACAGGGCCCCGCACGCCCAGCCTGCACCCCGCCCCTCGCACCAAATGGAAGGGAGCGGAGCTCACTTTCCACAGCGGAAGGCTCTTTGCTCACTAGATGCCCCATCTCTTTCAGCTGCTGTCCCGTATGGTCGCAGCCTCGGAAGGGTGGAAGCTAGTGAGCCCACGGGCCCAGCTGAAAGCCACCCGGCTAACGCACCGCAGTGCAGTAAGCCCAGGGCCCAGCTCGACAAACATAAATAAGGGGACACACTCGTTAAATAGGAAAAAGCAGCCAAAAATGTCTCCCATCCCCCTCCCAGGTCCGAGTAAGGGAGGCGACCATGGAGCCTGCAGACTCTGAGGGTAGCCAGAGCCCTTTCACATCCTGCGCGGTGAGCCGACGGCCATCCCCTCACACCTAGTGAACAGGAGGGTAAAGTGGGGGCACAAGTGACTAATCTAGGGCGCAGGGTACTTGGAGGGGGCGAGGCGGCCGTCCTGATGTCTCTAACAGGCACAGTCCTGGTGCGGAGGAGCTTGCTGCTCCGTCAGCTGCGGCCCCTGTTTGGCTCCGGTCACTGCGGGATCTGCCGTGTCCAGGGACTCGGACATCTTCTCGCAGATGATATCGACGAGCCGCTCAAAGGTTTGCTTGACGTTGATATTGTCCTTTGCGCTGGCTTCGAAGAACTCGAAACCTAGCCAAAGGGAGATGGGAGGGAGTCAGACTGGCCCCTGGGCAGGGCTGTCTGCTCCCCAACGTGGGCCGCCGGAGAAGAATTCAAGACCCCAGACGTGAACCGGTCTGTGGTAATTCCGTTTATGTTGCACCACACACACTTGGAGAACAACACAGTGACCTCAGCAGCTGCAGGTGGAGGAACCTGTTTTATTAGGTTAGTCCCGGCTCTGTTGAATGGCCTGGGATCTTCGAGGAAGGCTCCCGTGCCCCAAGGTCGGGAGCTGCCGATTAAAGCCAAGTAGCTCAGCCTCGAGAAGGCCCCACGTCTGCGAGGTAAGAGCCGAGAGCTGGGGCTGGACACTGAGTGTCAGAGGTTGAGAGCCCCAGAGCAAAGTGTTTTCTGCGCAGCCAGAGCCGAGGCCCCTCCAAAGCCCACGGCTGGTTCTTAATGGCCCACGGACAGGGTAAAAGCCGGCACCCTGAGGACCAACTGCTTGGAATTCACTGCCAGGCAGGTGCCAGAATCCCAGGCTGAGCCCAGCCCAGCCCAGCCCCACGGACACCTGCTGGGCGCAGGCAGCTCTCTGAGTGGGACAGGGGCTCAGCCTTTCACAGCTCCAACCCTAGCTGTTCAATTGTAACGGCCATAGCTCAGGGAAACCTTCCCCCACCTTCTCCCAAAGCCCCAGCCTCGGCAGGAAAGAAACGTGCGCACACAGCCGCCTCCTCTCCTCCCCAGACCCGTCAGGCCCGTCCCTGGCAGCCCAGCACCAGGAGGTCTCGGTTCCTTTGGGGGCAGCAAACACCTTTCTTGTGGCCAGGAACTACACTGGGAGCTTCTGAACCATCTAAACCCAGGCAGCCCAGCCTCTTGTGCAAAGCCCCCCAGATGCTCGGATTACTACGCCCAGCCCCACAAGGCACCGATGAGAATCTGGCCAGGCCAGGCCCTCCCCTAGACGAGCGCTCCACGCAAAGCGACCCGTACTTACCCAGGTGCTCCGCAAGCTGGCGCCCTCTCTCCGACGACACGACCCGCTCATCCTCCATGTCGCACTTGTTACCCACCAGTAGGACCTGTGCATTATCCCACGAGTAGGTCTTGATCTGGGTCGACCTTCAGGCCGTGTTAGGGGAACAAAGACAAGCAGGGCTGTGGGTTCAAGGCACTGCAGTGTGCTGGCCCTCACCCTAGGAATTGGAGCTCATATTCCAAAGTGATTTAGGAGCCCAAATCCCATTGACGGGCAATGCAATTTAGGCTCCTAAATGCAACGCTGAGCACAGCGGCACACCTGCCCTGAACACTCTGGGCCTAAGAGCCCCCAATTCCAGCTGGAAGCCGGTTCTCAGAGCCAGCCGCAAGAGGCCTACAGCAGCTACTTCTTCACCCCCTCACTCCAGCCATCAAAGCCGGACCTCAAGAGGGTGGGTCAGAGCTCCAGACACCCCCCTGAGCTGCAGCCCAGAGCACGAGGAAGTAGCAAAGCAGGAAGAGACAAGGCAGAGTGTGGGGATTAGTGACCACGGGGCGGCCAGCCGGGGACAGCAGATGGAGACGCTCCTGGCAGGCTGGCAGAGCATGGCCAGGACAAACAGGAGGCAGTAGGGAAAACTGTGTTCCCCCCATCTCCAAACAGCTCTGCAGCCTGCCCCAGGGCCCTGCTGGGCTGTCCAGGGCTTTGGCTCCTCTGCAGAGACTGCCATGCGGGGCGGCTGCGTGGAGAAATTGCTCCCCCAGCTCTGCACATGGGTGCCGAGTGCCATCAGCTGAGAAAGGATTCTGGTTGCTGCCCAACTGGGAACCTGCCTCCTCGGAGGGAAGCTACAGACCCGTCACCAGCTGTCAGGGCCAGCCTGGCACAGGCTTGCAGGGCTCAGCACATGTGAGCTCGGGGTTGGGAAGGGCCAGGGAGTGGAAGCTGTTTCTGTGAACTATGCACGTGTGGGGCAGGTCGGGGCTGGGGGGAGCAGGACAGAGCCCTGGCTGAGTTTCTAGGAGAGCAGAGCTGGGGTGGTGGAAACTGCCAGATCTTGTCTGAACAGCGCTAGGGGCTGCTCAGTCTTTCCCCAGAGGAGGGAGCGGCTGGCACAAAGCCAGCTGGGCTCAGCACCACCATGAGGCCTGGAGTCCAGTTCTTGGCCGGAGGGTTTAACGGCTCCTTCGGAGTCACGTCTAGCGCCACGGCTACTGGGGACCAGCCCAGCCCAGCACTCTCCAGCCCGCGTGTTCCCGAGGGACCCGGCTGCTGACGCACTCAGGACACACAGCACTGGATGATGCACTCACCAGAGCCTGCTGGCCTGTGGAGTGCAAGGAGGAGCCAGGCCAGCTGCACACCCGGGACAGGATGAAAGCGCCCAGCGCTCTCCTCACACATGGGCAGAGCAGCCGGCTGCCTGGGCCGAGGGGGCCCTGTTTGCCAGCAGCCAGCAAACCTTGCTCTGTCTCTAGGCGGTGTGAGCTGGGGGCCCTGCAGGCCTGGTCGGCTCCCGGCCCCACCCTGCAGATTCACCTGCTTAAAAATCAGACGAAGGAAACACCCATTTCAAGTGGGACAGGGGCACAGTGCAGCTGGAGACGCAGGCTGCAGTGTGATGGGTGGGCAGGCGACGTTCCTACATGGCTGAACACTGCGGTAAGCTTCAAACCAGCCGCAGGCCCCCGGCAGCCCAGGTCTGCAGCAGGCAGGGTCCTGAGGGCACCTGGGAGAGATTCTGCCCCTCGCTCTCCCCAGTGAGTGCAGCAGGGCGCGTTTGTGCTGTCCTCAGAACCATCCTGTCCAGCAAGCAGCCGCAGCTGAGCCAGACCGTCCCTGGGCCCACAGAGACACGGCGTGGGGAGGGGTACCGGCCAGATAATCCAGCTGGCATATCCAGGTGCGGAGCTGGCAGCAGGAGGCCAAAGCTAGTCAGCCTGTGGACACAGCCCAGCAATGCAGGAGGGATGCTGAGCTCCTGCCTGACCTCCCCGTCTCTGCTAACGAGCACCGAGGCCTTTGTGGCACTCTCCCTTCCCAGAGCCCTCCGTGCATGCACTCACCAGTCCTGCACGGCGTTGAAGGACTCCTCGTTGGTGATGTCGTACATCAGGATGAAGCCCATGGCCCCCCGGTAGTAGGCAGTGGTGATGGTCCGGTACCTCTCCTGGCCTGCAGTGTCCTGGGAGACAAGAGCAGCAGCCGGAGCGGCTCTGAGCAATGCCAGGGGCTGGAAATGGGTCTGCTGTATACATCCCCATCAGCAGGAGAGCTTCCAGCGAGGGCCCAGAGTCTGAGTTATTCCACATTCCTCCAAACTCCCTGCACACCCTTTGCAGGCGTCTGACAGAGACAGGCCAATGCCGGGAGCGGGAGCCAAGCAGGACTTGGCTGCAGAGCTCTGGGACTGTCCTCCTTCCCACAGAGCTGAGCCAGCAGGAGCGCCGTGGGACAGCCAAGCCCTGGCTCTCCTGACATTCGTGGGAATGGGTGCCCAACTCCAGCCCAGGAGGGGCGGGACAGGCACCCGAAGCCAGCACAGCCCTGCTGGGGGAAGAGAGCAGCTCTGGCAGTGGAGAGGTACAGTGGATGGGGGGGTCATGGCCTGCCGTTCCCAAAATGCCACCATGCTGCAATCCACGCCCCCCTCCCAATTAAACCCCACTCTGCAGCCCCAGGCCAGCGGCTTTGTTAAGTTGGGAAAGGTCGCACCCACAAGACCCTCTCCGCTCACTCGAGGGTTGCCAGGTTCCTCGCTGCTCTGGCTCCGCCACCCAGAGCCATCCCTGGCCACAGCAGACAGCTCAGAGCCGCCAGCGCTTCGCCGGTGACGAGGTAAAAGCAACGGTTAAATCTTTGACCTCGCCTTCCTCTGTGCTGTTCCCCAGTGTTTGAATCCTAACATCTTTTGATTTGCTGTTACAGCCTGACCTGATCCTGTGTCATGCCCTTCCCTGCATTTCATTTCCTCCCATTCTGTACATTTCCCATCTTCAAAGCGTCTGACAAAGTGGGATTTTTCTTCCACGAAAGCTCATGCGATAAATAAATCTGTTAGTCTTTAAAAGTGCCCCAGGACTCTGTTGTTTTTCTGCAATAGCCGATCACGGCTCCCCTCTGGAACATGGTTAAATCTGTCATTCTGCTGGTTTCTTCATCTCTCCTGTTACTGTTCCTGGCCCATCTGCGCTCAGCGCTGCACTGACTGAGGCTAACTCCCCTGGAGGGACAAGGCGCCATTCGGCACATGGCTCTGTGTCTCTGCACCACACACGGTCTGTGGGGCAAGAGGCCAGCGTGACGCCAACTTCTAGCATCCTGCAGCCAGGGCCTCGGCTCAGCAGCTCCACGTCAGAGCCCGACATTTCTAGTGAGGGAGATGCTTGGGGGCATCAGCAAAGCAAACCGAGATGGGGAGCTGTGCGATGGGCAGTGCTGCCCGGCCAAGGACCTGGGAAAGGCTTCGGGCATTCAGCCAGCCACCCTGCCCAAGCCCCATCCCTGTGGGGATCCCAGCCTCCCAGGGTGTCTCAGCAGGGCTGTGCTGGCTGCCACCCGAACTCCAGGGACAGGGAGCCGGGCCCTGAATGGCAAGGAGGCGGTGGGGCTAGCAGAGGGCCGGTAGCAGACGCAAGATATTCGTGCTGTTAGCTAGCAACCTGCGTCCGGGGAGAAAGCGTTAAAGAAACTGGAACCAGCGTTCCCCGTGTGAGATGGGTCTGTCTGCCACTCGGAAACCACAGCGGTATTTTAAACACCCGAAATGATTTCCCTGGGCAGGCTATCATTTCTTACAGACATCGCTCGTCCCACGGTGCCCTGGGGGAGAACACAGCCGCCGTGCTGAGCAGGCCACAGCGGGCAGCCGCGCAGGCAAGCTGCAGAGAAGTCAAGGCGGCTCTCCGGACTGGGGTCTCGCCAGGAGTCTGGGTTACCCTCCCCAGTCCTGGAGAGATGGATGGCAGGGCCAGAGCTGGTTGAAGGAGAAGTTTCAGCGCCCGCCTCCTGACCCGAACGGCTCCCCACACATGATGCAGAGCATCACCCCGGCCCTCCCGCAGAGCGTGTGGCGACCACGGACCCTCACCCAGATCTGCAGCTTGATGCGCTTGTCATTCCGGTAGATGGTTTTGACTTTGAAGTCGATGCCGACGGTGCTAACGAAGGCAGGAGTGAAGGAGTCGTCGGCGTACCGGAACAGGAACGAGGTCTTCCCCACACTGCTGTTCCCGATAATCAGGATCTTGAACATGTAGTCGAAGTTCTGGTCCGAGGATTCCTTCTGGCCAAAGCGGGAGTCGGTAGCGGAAGCCATCTGCAAAGGGAAGCACAGGTCTCTGCGGGACTGAGGCGACTCTCCCCCCTCAGGCTCCAGAGACTCCACCATCAGGTTCTGGGAGGGCAGAGCGAGCGAGCGCACGCACGTATCCACACATCATCGCCCCCCATCAATCCAGTGGGGCAGTGACATGGGCAGGGCCCCATGACTAACCAGAAACAGCACCGAGATGGGCCCAGCGGCAGGGCCGGGAGGGGGTTCCCGGGGCGGCCTCCACTGTGGGTTTTACCAGGTGTTATCTGCAATGCAGCTCGAGCACCCGACACCTGGAATGAAGGTGACAAGGCTGCTCAGCAGGGGCTGAATTCTGGACCTGAGCTGGCAAGGCGCCTTCCTCCCCCCACAGCATTTCCAGGCATCTCCCTGGCACTGTAGGGCACAGAGGGGCCGGCAAGGCCACGGAGCTCGGGAGGACTTGCCCGGGGCCCATGGAGCGAGCAGAGGGCCAGGAACAAGCTCCAGCTGTACCACACCCAGCCCCGACTGCCTCGCTCAGGTCTGAAACATGCTCCTCTCTGCAACGCTGATCTGAGACAATCCTGAGACCCCGCCCCGGCCACAGCCAGGCCCTGCCCCATGTCCCGTTCCCCCCCACCCTCCCCGGCAGCTGGGGCAATCACAGGACATGCCACCCACCAAAGCAGGAAGCTGGACCCAGCTGGACCCTCCGACTCAGCCGCTCCCCGGTCGAGCTATTTCTGGATGCCCCCAGGCTCCCCTTCCATCACGGCACACACTCAGGGTACAGCGCACCCAGTTTGCCAGACAGAAGAGGTCTAGTCCAGCCCATCCCCTGCTGGTGCCAGGCTGTACCCGCTGGCGTGCTCTCCAGGGCAGTACCTGGGCCACGGACGCAGATCACCCCCCCCACAGGGCTTCTTGCTAACCCACCTCGATTCTCTCCATTTTCCTGCCATCCCCCGGGCACCCCCCTTGCCTTGCCTTCAGAGTGCCCCCATCAAATCACTGCAGGCCCAACCCACTGCTTGGCTGAGCTAGATGGTACTCTCACGACCCACCCACCGCCGAGCTCCGTCCCTCCAGCTCCCACTCCCTTCCCCACTCACCCCCAGCACTTTTCTGCAAAGGGCCGCTCTCGGTGGCCTAGAAAACACAGGGTGCCCCTCACCCTTTGTCTGGCCATGCAGAGCAGCAGGCGGCTTTGGAAGGAGGATCCCCAAGTGAAGCTCCTGCGGCCCTTGCTGGTGACCTGTGCTCTCCCCACCAGGGGTGACGAGAGGCGCTGGAGAGGGACCGTCCCGGGGGCTGAAGCCCTTTGATTGCCCCCTGAAGAGGCACAACACGCTGCAGGGTCTGCTCCCCCGCCCTGCGTCAGGGGGACATCAGCACAGGGGCCAGGCTGTTCCAGGTACGGTAGCAGTTCTGTGCCCGCAGGAATGGGGCTGAGCCCCACAGATCTGTCCGGGATCCAGACTCACAACAACATTTTTGGAACCTCTTGCAAGCAAGAGCCGGATATTCAGGGTCTGAACAGCTGAGCGAGAGCAAGCAGAGAACGCTGGGTCCTTGGCAGTGCACAGCCACCACCAATTCCCGCACCACCATCTGGACTCGAGTGAGGCAGGAAAGAGGCCAGACGAGCCCCGGACTGACAGCCCTTTGCATGGAGCCCACACGGCTCAGTGCAGGCAGGACACTCCAGGTGTGCTTGGGCCAGACAGAAACCCTTTGGTGACCAGCCCCGTGCGCAGCCAATGCCTCCCTGGAGGGCTGCCTCAGCAGTGCCTGGCCCAGGTACTCCGCCTCGTCCGCCCATCACCACCGTGTCCCCTTCCTGTTGCAGGGGCCAGAGCACGTTCAGCATGCGCCACACGTCCTGCTTCCTCCCGTCTGAGGTGGTAGCAGAGGGCACACGCTACCCCAGCCGAGCTGTTTAAATTGGACTCCTTCGGCGGAGAGTCCACCCCGCTTCAGCACAAAGCAAGCTATGGTCTGCCTCCACTGCCCATGTCTAGGGCGGCCGTGAACCATCCCTGGCATGTGCATCTGTAGATTCGAGGGCCACTTGGGCCTTCTAGCAGAAATGGCGCGACATCCTTCCATAGCAGTCTCTCCCCCCAGGATCTCTAGTGGGACCACCCCTGTTCAACATGTTCCTAAGTGATCTGGAAAAGGGACGAACAGGGAGCTGGCACACATTTGCGGATGATACAAAATTACTCAAGGCTGTTCAATCCAAAGCTGGCTGCGAAGAGTTACAGAGGGAATCTTGCAAAACTGGGTGACTGGGCAACAAAATGGCAGCGCTGATAAATGCAGATTAAGTAACACATTGGAAAACACAACTAATCCCAACTAGACATAGAAAACGATAGGGCCTAAATTAGCAACCAGCACTCAAGGAGATCTTGGCACTGTAACGGATAGCTCCCTGAAAACATCTGCTCAACCTGCAGCAACAGCCAGAAAAGCTAACAGCAGGTTAGGAATCATCAGGAAAGGGATAGATCATAAAAGAGAAAAATATTATAATGCTCCTGTATAAATCCATGGTATGCACATGCACTCACGCTCTCACACAGAAAAAGATTGGGACTGTTCAACTTAGAAAAGAGATGATCAAGAGGGGATATAAAACCATGGCACAGACAGTCCCCCACACAGAGCTTTCAATCTGTGCAGATAAGACAGACCCAGGGCAGGAGAAAGGAAATAGGATCCCCATTTTACAGGTTGGTAACTGAGGCCCAGAGAGGATATGACTGGGTTTATCACAGGCCTACACTCATGGATTTTCAATGAGATCTGGGTGCTTGACTCTCCCTGATGCCTTTGGAAGTGACATACCCAGGTTACACTGGAAGTCTGAGGCAGATCAAGGAACCGAGCCCAGCTCTTGAGACTCAGTCTAGAACCTGTTCAAATCCAGCAGCTCCTCATGGGCACTATGCGAATGCGGAGAGACACATGGCTAACAGAGCATGGCGAGAGCTCCAACGACTTCTCCTGGATGTCTGAGACCCAAGGGCAGGTCTGGGCCACTACGTCTCCCAGGTATGCAACAGGGCACAGAGCACCAGCATTCACGTGCTCTAGCATCCAGGAGACCCCAGGACTTTGAATGCAAGAAGCGCTCCAGGTGGTCTGTATTTTCTAGGTTCTGAGCCAAACCTCTTTCCCCCCAAATTAATGCTCCCTGAGAAGTAACAGTCCAAGTGCACCATGGTGTTTTTCCTGTTATGTAAGCTTCCTCTACAGAAATCCTTGAAGTGAACAGCTTGCATGAATAGATAAGGCTCCAATTTCCTTCACAACGGCAGCCAGCCAGTGCAAGCCTTTGATACATGCAGCTGTGATACTCCTGCCAGCTGGGTGGTTAGAGAGATGACTGAACCTCTGCGAAGCCAGGCCTACGCTGCTGTGTCTAACGTGCATCCCACCAGCCTGGACCATGCAAATAAAGTCAAATGTTTTAAGAACATACAAATAGCCAGACTGGGTCAGATCAACGGCCCATGTAGCCCAGCATCCTGTACTCCAACAGCAGCTGGTGCCAGCCACCTCAGAGGGAATGCATGGAAAAGGGCAATTCATCATGCGACCGTCCGGTCCCAGCTTCAAGCAGTCAGAGCATAAAGGCCACCCAGCGCATGGGGCTGCATCCCTGACCATCTGGGCTAATAGCCACCTGTCCTCCAGGAATTATCCAATTCTCTCCTGAGCCCACTTACATTCTTGGCCTTCACAATATCCTCCAACGATGAGATTCACACCTCGAGTGTGCACAGCGTGAGGTCAGACTCCCTCTTATTTGTTTCAAACCTGCTACCTATTGATTTCATCAGGTGACCCCCTAGCTCTTGTGTATTGGAAGGGCGTAAATAACACTTCCGTAGTCAGTCTCCACTCCAGTCATGATTTTACAGACCTGTGTCACAGCTCCCCTTTGTCCCCTTTTCTCAGCTGTCTTTTCAATCTCTCCTCCATGCCCCGATCATCTGTGCTGTCCTTCTCCATTATAAACCATCTGTGCCACCTACACATCCCGTTGTCTAGAGTCCCAATATTAGTGGGTTAGGGTTAGCGCCAAGATAGAATTTCTCCCACAGCCAAGGAGAATTGCACAAGCAGCGTCTGAATTATGACCTCCTAAAAACAAAGGCATTCTCCAGGGCTCATAAAGGCTATTATTTCACCACTCTGTAACAAAAGGAAAGTCTCCAAGCTGCGATCTACCCCTGGAGGGCTGAGATTACGTGATTGAGATCAAACGCGAAGCGTCATTAACCATTTTGACTATTACGGACAATCGGCGCCAACCTGCATCGTGTGACACAACTGGTCTGTGAGAGATCAAGGGCAAAGAAGAGGCTCAAGGGTCTTAGAAGCCTAGGTCTTATTTTCAAGTGACTTAGGCACCTTGGTGCCAAATTCCATTCACTTTCAATGACACAAGCCCCAAGCACCTACAATCCCTTTTTAAAATAGGTCTTGGGTGCTTCTGAAGACATTCCCCCAAAGCTTTAATTACAAAACACACCGAGGCCGTGTCTACGCTGCAGCCAGGGTCGGCACAACCGCACTAGCTTTCACCTAGCTAGCCACGGTCCCGAAACAGCAGGATAACAGCGACGAGACGCTTGAGCTGCCACGTCCACGTGTTGCTAAACGAACACTGCACGGGCCACGCCAGCCGGGCCGCATCGCACCTCCAAGCGCAGCACGGCCTGGCCTTCACTGAACAGCTCGGTTAACACAGCCACAGAACTGATGGGTGTGAAAATCCACACCCGGGGCAGCCAGCCATGCAGCCCCAAGTCCTGGGGTGCTGGGAGAAGGCCTCTGTCTGACGTAGCTACCGTCTCTCAGGGCTCCTAGGCTGACGGAAAACCCCTTCCATAACTGTGATGCTGCTATCACACCATGGTGTCGGCACGGCTGTAGTCGTGAATTCTCTCCCCTACATAGCCGGACCTCCGGGCTTACCTCCACTCACGGGGGCTGTGCATTTGTAGGCACTTCGCCCACTACTGCAACGTAAATGTCAAAACAACAAACCAGGCAGAAGACAAGTCCCTTCGCTGGACTCATCCATCTCCTGGGGTGAGCACCGACCCTGCTGGAGATCTGCAAAGGACCAGGAGGAGAGGAGGGATGTTCTTCTAAGAGACCTGCTCTGGGAATCATTGTGGGCAAGTTCCAGGACCTGTTTTCTACAGGGGGTGAGACTAGGTGACTGCAGCAGGATCTTCTGGCTTTGCCATCTATGAGAGGGGTGTTCCCTCCTCCTGGGAGCTTCTTCAGAGGGAGAACCTCCAGGGAGGCTTAAATGGCTTATTGGAGGCCCCTCAAGCCTTAAAGGGACCACCCCGGACCCTCTGGGAGCATCAGCAGCTTTTTTGGGCAGGCCGAGGGGTAACCATAGCTTTCCAATTGGGAGCACAGTATGAAACTGATGCAGGCGTATCTTCCTGAGCCTGCAGACAGACCTTCTCAGTTCCTCTGCTGTGGCTGGGAAGAGCTTCTCAGCAGCAGCAGGGAATTAACATGCTGCAGGTCAGTTTGAAGCATTTAGTCTCCGCAGTGCAGGGAAACTCAAGAACCATGTCAAGTTCAAGCTGGGCTCTCCGGGCATCATACATAGGGAGGGCACAAAACAAGACAGCTGTGGAAAGAAATACAGCTGCATAGACCCTCCTGTCCCTTCAACAGTTCTCCAGACCAGCAAATCCTTCTCCCTTCCACCACATTCACACCTACCAGCTGCCTACCACCCAGGCCTCAGGGAGGAGCCCTGAGCATGATCCGGGGCAGAACTCCGGTAATCCTACAGCCAGGGAGGGAACGGGGACGGCTACTGTTTCATAACAGGGAGTTGCCCTTATATCCTGCAGGCGCCCACCTTCTCTGATTTCCAGCCTGGCCCTTGGCTTAGTCTCAAATCTCTGGTGATTTTTTTACTAGCCCAGCACAGAGACTAGATTAGTCTTCATCTGAGTGGTACCAAGATGCACAATAGCATAAGCTTTTCACTCCAAGATTTAGGTCTGCGGGGTTACTGCTTGCAAAGGGGTGTACTATTTTCTCCTCTATTGCCAACAGAAGTGAACAAGGTGCTGAGGGAAACAAGGGCCCTTGTGGCACTTTTAAAGACTAACAAATTTAGGTGGCTACGCTGCCTCGCCCTCTGTTTTAACGTCATCCTTTGCAATGGAGAAGGAAAGAATTCCAGAGCCACAGAGTCTTTTTTCCCTTTCTGAGAAATGTCAGGAACTGTGACCGTATAACCTCGCTCATATTCACTGCTGGGCAGACTCCTGCTTTGAGTTTCTTGGGCTCTCTAGTCTCATTTCCTCAGAAACTGTTGTGCCTTTGTTTTAATCTCTGATCACTTAATATTCAAGCAATAACCTGACAGGCAGTGTACTGGTACACAGGAGCATGATGGATATGCTCTTTTTGGGTAGCATTGATGATGCACAAGGCAAAAAGGCCGAGTCATTTCAATTCTGAGTGCAGATTTTCACCCAGAAATACACAGCCACTTCTGATTCCTGTTACCCACCAAAGCTTATAAACTCACACAGCAGGACGATTTTTGTTTTGCCTTGGCCCAAATCCAAAGGCATTTAAATCAGGAACAGTGAAGCTGACTGGACAGTGCAGCCATTGCATAGAATCAGGCAGCTTTCCTGGCGTACAGAGCTGGAAGCCATTTCCCAAGAAGATGCACAATTCAGAGGTTGGGGGGAAAAAGAAAAAAAAACCAAGAGAATTTTGACCCTAAGAGAAATTGATACTGCTCTGTTTCTCTGAGGCAGAACAGAAGTAAACCTCTGAAGATGTGGTTTTCACCATCCCCTCCATGAATAAATCCTGTTTACACTGCTCAGCCATCAGAAATCCAAATCCAGTGGGAACTCAGCAATCCAGCCGGTCACTTAGCACATTTGAACAATATGCAGTTTTACTCAAATGACGCCTTGACACAAAATTAGTCATTTGGCCCTAGGGGACCAAGGTCATATTTACAGGAACATTTCGCTGCTGCATTTAGCTAGGCACTTAGCGAGCATTTAATCACAGTACTCTTCATCCCCACACTCAGCTCCATGGCACACAAGCCCCAAGTGTTCGCAGAGGAACACACACATTGCCTGACAGGAGCTAGTCCTCCAGAGAAGGGAGGGTGCTTCTCCAGAGCCCAGCTGCCAGGCCCCACCAGCAAGAGTTTGCCAGCTAAGCCCCTACCAAGACACACATGAACCATGTTTCACTGTAAGGGACGTGGCAGACAGGCTTGGTGGTGGGCCTCATTTCTGTAACACGCAGTCCTGCCCTGCCAAGCAGTGGGCTAGAGGGAGCCCTCAATTTTCCCCAGAGTCTCTGGAACCTCACCGTACCCGGATGGGAAATAATCGACACCAGGAGGCCTGCACTAACAAGAGTGAGGCTTGGGACGGAGGCAGATCTGGGTTGGTAAAGCAAGGAATTTGCATCAAGAAGAAAGCCTGAGATTATACAGACGTAGCCAGGGCACATTCTGTAACAACAGAGCTGGGTCGTACCAAGGACCTGGGCAATGAGTGTTGCTTTTGTGAGGGAAGGAGCAGGTAGGGACTAACCTGTATATAAACAGCGTTTAGACAGCACGGCTGTTCCCTAGCAGGGGCATGCTTTGCCAGCTCCCCAGCTGTATTTTTCTGGAAATGTCACCCTTAATATAACCCAAGAAACACAAACCACCCCCCATTTACAGGCACATGACCCCATTTACTGGTTTGCCTTGCCAGGCAAAGAGCAAAGGTGCCAAGGGAGGTGGTCGCTCAGACCATCCTTTTTGCTCTCTTGTAAAAGCGGCATTAGGTACATGGGAGATCAGTTATACGACCACCCCCTGCCACCCTTCAAAATGAGAGCAATACCGTAACCTTATACAGCAGGGCCCAGGCTTGGCTGGATGTGAGAATAAAGGACTGCTGGAGACCGAGGGGATGAGTGGATGCAGGTGGATTCAGCTGCCTGTAGCATTCAGCCCTCAGTCCCCGCCCCGCCATCAATCATTCATGTTAAACACCCTTAAACAGCCTGGCTTCGTTTATTTCAAAGGTTCTGCCTGGATGGCATCGGTTTGCCTCTCCCCCGCCCAGCACTGGCAGGGAAGGCTTCATGCACAGAATGGCTCCTCTTGCAAAGACCACATCTGGGTTATTCTGTGAGCCCCAGCCAAATCTTCGCACCTGGTAACAACCAAGAGAAATATCTTCTCACCTAGGGCCGAGAGCGGAAAAATGCAGGGCCCCGCTGCGGCTCCCCACATTATCAGCTGAGAAAGGACTGGAAGGGAGACGGCCTCCCGCTCCCACACGTCACTGAAATGCGTTGTTTGCAAATCATCAAGATGCCCCATCCTTCTCCAGCCAGGCCCAGCGCCTCGGGAGCGGCAGGCGGCCCCGGCACCGCCTTGCAACTCGGCTCCCTCCAGGCGCGAAGGCAGGGGCAGAGCGGGAGCGGCTGGAGGTGGGAAGGGATGCAGAAGGCGCTCCGTGCAACCCGGCCCCGCGGACGGGCAGAAGTAGGTGCATGCACCGCCCGGACCCGGGGATCTGCGCGGCCCCCCGTAAGCCCTCCAAGGCCCGCCTCGCACCCCGAGCCAGGGGAGAGGCTGGGGGGGGCGCGCGCTCACCTCCAGATCGCGCCGCGGCTCCTCTTGCACCGAACGCAGCTGCAGCAGCTCGCGCGGCCCCAGCAATTGCAGAGCCCGGCTGACGTCAGTAGCATTCGGGGCGGGGCCCGGCATGCAGATAAGAAAGTGACGTTAGGAGGAGGCCGGAGCTTCTCCCCCGGCTGCTGATTCAGGCAGGCTCCTATCCTATGATAGGCCCGCGTTAATGATTGACAGGAAGGTGGTGCGCCCACTCGGCGCTTTCCCTGGAACGACCTCCTCGAGCCTCGGGGGGAGTTCAGCTGCTCTGGTCCGGTCTCTGCGGGAGGCAGAGCCCACTCCAGGCAACGGCTGTTGTTGGCACGTGACGTGCTCCTCCTCCCCCAATGAGCCCGTGGTATGAGCCAACACAATATTTGCCACCCTCACAGAGAGTAGTGGGATGAGCGGGTTCTCGCCCTCGCCCCTGTCACGACGTAACATCACTCCCCCACGAGGGGTAGTGGTATGAGCCAGCAAACCCACCTCCAGTATGGGGACAGGTCCCACGCCAGGGGGAGCGCGCTACGAACTGACTCCCCCACAAGGCACAGTGGTTGAGCCGGCTCACAACACACCCCCTGTCACTAGCCGCCACATGTACCTCCCTCGTCACGACAGGTTCCCCCAGGAAGAGATAGTGGTACAGCCACCCCTCTGTCACATTTCCCATCTCCCGGAGAAGAGAGAGTGGTACGAGCCAGCTCAGCATGTTATCCCCCCCCCCCCATAGAACAGTGGAACAAGCCACCTCAGGCCATCGCCCATGTCAGACCATAGCACAGTGGTATGACCCACCCTGGCCAGCTGCCCTGTCACAACATGTCAACCCCTCATGGGATGATGGTACGAGCCATCTTGGGCCCACCTACTCCCCTGTCACAACACGTTAGCCCCTCATGGGACAGTGGTATGATCCACGGTAGGCATCTCTCCTGTCATCGCATATCCCCCCATGGGACAGTGGGATGATCCACTGTGAATCATAGAATCATAGAATCATAGGGTTGGAAGGGACCTCACGAGGTCATCTAGTCCAACCCCCTGCTAAAAAGCAGGACCACTCCCCCTAAATCACCCCAGCCAGGTTTTTGTCTAACCGAGCCTTAAAAATCTCCAAAGATGAAGATTCTACCACCTCCCTAGATAGCCCATTCCAATGCTTCACCACCCTCCTAGTGAGAAAGTTTTTCCTAATATCCAATCTTGACCTCCCCAGCTGTAATTTGAAACCATTGCTCCTTGTTCTGTCCTCTGTTACCCTCGAGAACAGCCTAGCGCCCTCCTCTTTGGAGCAACCCTTCAAGTAGTTGAAGGTTGCTATCAAATCTCCCCTCAGTCTTCTCTTCTGTAGACTAAATAAGCCTAGTTCCTTCAGTCTCTCCTCATAAGTCATATGCCCCAGCCCCCTAATCATTTTTGTTGCCCTCCGCTGGACTCTTTCTAATTTGTCCACATCCTTTCTGTAGTGGGGAGCCCAAAACTGGACACAGTATTCCAGATGCGGCCTGACCAGTGTCGAATAGAGGGGAATTATCACATCCCTCGATCTGCTGGCAATACTCCTACTGATGCAGCCTAATATGCCATTGGCCTTTTTGGCAACAAGGGCACACTGTTGGCTCATATTCATCTTCCCGTCCACCATAACTCCCAGGTCCTTTTCTACAGCACTGCTACTTAGCTGATCGGTCCCCAGCCTGTAGCAGTGCATGGGATTTTTCCGTCCTAAGTGCAGGACTTTGCACTTGTCTTTGTTGAACCTCATGAGGTTTCTTTCGGCCCAGTGTTCCAATTTGTCCAAGTCTCTCTGGATCCTGTCCCTGCCCTCCAGAGTATCTACCATTCCCCCTAACTGTGGGCATCTTCCCTGTCATAGCATGTCCCACACCCCTGTGGGACAGTGGGATGAATCACTGTGGGCATCTCTCCTCCTGTCCTAGCATGTCCCCCCATGGGAAAGTGGTATGATCCACTGTGGGCATCTCTCCTCCTGTCCTAGCATGTCCCCCCATGGGACAGTGGTATGATCCACTGTGGGCATCTCC
>ML685800.1:1057247-1160601 GCA_007922175.1 Pelusios castaneus
TGGGACAGTGGTATGATCCACTGTGGGCATCTCCCCTGTCCTGGCATCTCCCCTGTCCTGGCATGCCCTGGCTTGGGGAGCTCAGTGGGCCCAACCCTAACCCTAAGCTGGGCTGCCCTGGCTCAGGATCTCCATTGACTGCAGCCTCGCCCTGCCCCGAGCTGCCAGGCTAAGCCCAAGACTCAGGGCCAGAGAGCATCTTCCCCGTGGGTGCTGGGCCATTGCTTAGGACAGGGCGCTCGCTTTTCACCCATGAGGTCATCCCATAGGCTAGGTTTTATCCAGCCAGCCCTGCGTAGTGTGCTTCAAAATGCAGCTGACATGCTCACGCCTCCTAATGCAGACCAAAGGCTCAGGCCTTGAGAATTCATTCTTCAGGCCATGCAAACCAGAGACCTTTCCTAACCGCAGTGTTTGCTGGTGGGAGTGAAAAGCTGGAGGGCTGCATATTCCCAAGGACCTAGATTTGTCCAGCGGGGTTCATTAGTTCCAACTGTCATTTGCAGAACCCACAAACGTTCATTCAAACTCTGCTCACCCCCCCTCCCCATGGCTCCCTCCGGTCCCTCCCCTGGCACCCATGGCTCCCTCCTCTCCCCAGCATCCTCCCTCCCGGCCCCCACTCTAATGCCTGACACGTGGCAGTGACCAACTGGCCTGGTGTTAGCGGGTGGTGCAGACGGACCAGACCAGTTTCCCCAGGGCGGATGAGTGGGGCATTAAGGTCTGGCAGCCAATGGAGGCTCCTGCAAGACAAGGGGCCCAGCAACGCCTACACACAGGAAGCTCTAGCAGGTGGGACACGTGAACGTACTCACCAGGGCTGTGCAGGAGGCTGTGGCAAGAACCTGCCGGTCAGAGACAGGCACACGGAAAGGAGACCTCTGAGCTCTATCCTTTGTGTCCCAGCGCTGACCAGACTCATCAGGCACAGCTGGCCCTGCTTTGGGGTTGCCGCAGGAACTCACTGAAGGCACGAGTCTCTGAAGAGGGTGATGGTCTGTGACCAGGTGTCCGGCGCCATGGGCAGAGCTCACGCTGGGTAGCAGGAGGGCGGGGGCCCAGTGGCTCAGGCTGGAAGGCGCTGAGATGGGGCTGACCCCAGTGTAGCCTCACTGTGACAGACACTAGAACAGCCCCCAGCTGTGATAAGCCCCAGTTCTCGAGGAACTGTCAAAGAAGATATTCAGTGTGACAGAAACTGGAACCGTCCAAAAATGTGCCGAGTCTCCGTTAGTGCGGCTCCAGCACCAAAGGAAACCTCCCTAGCAGTTGCAGGGTGCGTGTGGCTAAGCTATGTGGCCGCTGGGTGGTGCCATTGAACTGCTGTTGGGAGCACCAGAGCAGAAGAGGCGGGGGGGGGGGGGGGGGCAGAGCAGCCAGGGGCCCAGGTTCCCAGTTGGGGCTGGATGTGCTCCTGGAGTTTTCGTTACACGGCACAACCTGTAATAACCATTGCTCTTTAATTCCTGGAGCCTGCAATCTGGGTCAGTGTCCTTAGGGCTGGATGGGACTGTCGAGGCACAAACAGCCAGAGAGCAGAGTATGGCAGCATTGGAGCTGATCTGGCTTCAAGTGGCTGGCAGCCACACGTCCTGTCTCAGGGTGACTGGGCAAGCGAAGCAACCAGTGGAGGACACCAGGGACTCTGAGTCTGCATCCTGACATGGAGTCCACGCCCCCTCCTGCAGCCCTGGGGCACCTTTCCCTCTGCCCCCCACTTTCCTGGACACTGCAGCTTCACACAGTGTTGCTCTCCTTTCCATTGGGTGAAGTAAACCTCCACCAGCAGGTCCCACTCCCAGCTGTAGGCTGCCCAGCTTCAGCCTGCAGGGGTGGGGGCTTCCCTGGGCTCCCACCCCCATTAACTGCCCCTCACTGCACTGCAAGAAGAGGTGGGAGCTGCTGCCCCACTCAGCGTTACAGGGCAGGGACCTCTCAGCTGGGCAGTGCCTCTCCAGGGTGCACACAGCTTGCACAGTGCCTGCACCTTTACCCGACTAACACAATCCTGCTGGATGAGGGAGGATTAACACCGTGCCCCAGCTTTGCAGCTAACTCCCGACCCAAGGTGCCATGCACAGGACAGCCCCTTGGGAGCCCACAATGGCTGGGGGAGGGTGGCCAGCTGGCCTCGGGAGCCGCATGCTTCAGCATGTGTGCATGTGCAATGTTAGCCAGAGACTCTCGTCTCTGTTTTCTCTCAGCCAGACGCTCTGCGGGAATACAGTGCACTTCCTGGCCTGGGACTGTTTCCCATCAGTCCTCTCAGTGCACGGCCCCGGCCCAGGTCACTGCAGGCTGGGGAGACGCTGAACAGCTCCCACATGGCGGGCTGATGTACTCCAGAGGCCTCTTAAAATACACTTTGCAGGTGTGCTCCGGAACTGAGCAGTACAGCCCAGCCCGCGCAGCTCACTCCTGGCCAAGCCATGGTGTTCAGAGGCCCTCCTGCTGCTGGCTCCTTTCCTCTCTCCCTGGCCCAGCAACTCAGCGTGGCCTGCGAGCAGCCGGGAGATGGGACTGTGAAGCTAGCACTTGTTTTCCCAGGGAGTGTGCTGGCTGGCTGGGTCACCCTGCGGAGAGCCGGACGCCCCACACACCCTGAGGTCGGCTCTAATAACGTCATTCCTGTGCAGAGATCTGTTTTAGGGGTGAGTTTGGATCCGGCTGCTTCTTTCAATCACGTTTGTCAAGTCCCCAAGGAGGATGGGGGTGAGCCCAGCTCTGCGCCCTGCGGGCAGGACATGGGGCCCTCTCCCTGGGGTGACATGACAGCAAATTACCGCAGGGGCAGCTCCACTCTCTGAGGCAGACAACTGCTTTGGGGAAAACGCCCCATTCAACCCCAGGTGCCACCCATTTGCCCTCCACCAGCCCCTGCCCTGAGCCAGAGCACTGAGGCGGTGCTGTGAGGGGTAACATGCTAAAACCGCCTGAATGCGACCAGGCAGGTGTGGAGCACAGCCGGCCATAACACATCCCCAACAGCCGCTTTCGCCTCCCTCCTTCCTGTTCACAATCTCAGCTTGTTCATTCTCTCGGGCAGGGCCTCAGGCAGCTGTGTGGCTTGCAGCACCCCACACAGCCCAGCGCGGGTCTGTCCACACTCAGCACTGCAGCCCCAGAGGGCTGGATTGGGGCCGCCAGGCGCCGTCGCCATACATGTGGTAAGAACACAGGCCAACTTGCTTGTGAATTTTGTCCAGAGAGATGCTCTGTGCCCAGGTCCGGGTGGCATCTCGTCCCCTCCACGCAGACCCAGTGAGGCCCAGGCCACAGACAGGACTAAAGCAATGAGCTGGGAACCTCTGTGGAGGTGGAAGGGCCCTGCTGGCGGAGTCAGCGGTGACTGCCCAGCAAGGCTGGCTCAGCCCAGTGCCCATGGCCCTGGCACGGAGCAGGCTGTCCAGGTGGATTGCTGTTCTCACCGCCGGCCCCAGGGAAGCAGTGTGCTCGCACTGTCTCGTGCTGGGCCAGCAGGGGAGGCGTCGCAGGACTGTGAAGGAGCTGGAACGCGCGCAACGGGGATGTTTGGCTGGAACTGAAGTCTACAACAGAAAAGCTCTGAGGCAAAAGCCCTGTGTAAATCTGTGTTTAGGGCTAAATCATGGAGCCAGAGCTGGGCAGGAGACAGGTGAGGCCGCAGGAGGGTGTGCACAGCCCTGCGCAGCGGTCAGGGTTAAATATTTACTTTAGCTGGGCTGGAACCATCAGTGACAAATTCCCAGCGCCTGGGAAAACTCAGCATGGGTCGGAGCAACCGAGCATTCCTGCAAAGTGAAGCCACCCGCCGAGCAAGGTGAGACAGGAGCACGGATCGCTGCTGCCATCAGCACTCACCACTGGCCTGGGCTGACCAGTCACCCAGCTGGTTCTTCGGTGCCTGCATCCAGCAGACAGCCTGGACCAGGAGTGGGGATCTGCTCCGCAGCCAGAGCTCTCTGCACAGGCCCTGGCCAAACACTGCCTCGGCTCCGACAGCAGGAAGAACCGTGTTTGGCCTGGGCCTCTCACTGGGCCTGTGTAGCTGGCGGAAGGATGCGCCCTGATCAGATCGAGGGGCCTGAGTTGTTATGGCAGGCACCCGTTCCAGGTCATGGGCAATGGAGTGCAAGCTGGCAGCAGCCGGGAGATGCCAGCTGGGCTCTGGGCCTTGCCGTCAGCCTGCACAGTGTGCACACTGCAATTAGCGTGGGATGTGCAATTCCAGAGTGGCTCCGCCCTGGCCATCCGGAGACTGGGCAGCAATGGCCATGAGGCCCATTTCTCAATGCCGTAAGGAGGCCTGGGCAGACACCGCCTCGTGCTGCACCAATGGGGCTCTGCAGGAGTCTCCCAAGAGCTTTGGTGCAGAGTTCGGGGCGGGTTTCAGCACTTTTTGCCAGGCCCAGGCAGAGTGGGCACAAGTGGCTGGGGAAGGGTTCCTTGCAGAACTGGACAGGGTCCCAGCCGGTTGCTCACGGAGGCTTTGCAGCTGGCGGGAGGATCCCATGGAGCTCACAGGGGCTGAACATTACTGGACCTCCTGAACCCTACAGCCCCTCCCTGCATCTGGTCACTCACATACCACCATTGCCCTACCCAGCTGGCTCAGCCTGGAGCAGCTGTGAAAAATGGCAAGTGAAACTGCAGGAGCCAGGAGAGTTCTGCCACTTCCTGGGCGCCATGATCAGCACCGTAGCAGGCACTGGCTCCTGCCAGAGAGGAGGGAGAACGGGGTGTGCTCTCCCCCCTCGTCAGTGATCTTGGGGCCAGCTTACTGCTTCTCAGCTCAGAGGATAAAAGGACTCAAGCTGGAGCCAGTGTTATGATGTCTACCTGCGTCACGCTGCTCACTGCTGCCCTGGTCCCGGTAAGGGGTGCAGATGGCACACAGCCCCATCCGTCCACCGAAGAATCTGCAGCTACCGTGCAAAGGCTGGAGCGCTGTGCATGGTCCTGGGATGCTGGAATTCACTCGGCAGTTGTTGCATCCTAGCTGAGCGCCAGTGCAGACCAGAAACAGTCAGGAGTGCTCTCTGCAACCATGTGCAGTCCTAGTGCAAATGTCTCCTTCCCACAAGCTGCAATCGATCTCACCCCCCAACCACCCAGGGATCGGCCCCTGAAAGATTCACAGGCACAGGGCTTGAGTTTGCTGCAGTGACCATCTGAGCCACCGTCCTTTCTAATGCTTTGAGCTCTGCCAAGCCAGCCACGGGAGGCGCTTCCCTGAACACCCAGCATCCCATGCCACAGGTAGAACAGCAGAGCAGTTCTCCAAGGACCCCCAACTCCACTTCCATTAGAATCTTGGGACTTTATATTATGCTAAAAACACACGTTTACATGGATCAGATGGGAAAAATAAAAGAGGAAAGAGATTTAATCCCCGAAGCCCGGGGGAAGAGTCTCTGTCCTAGCTCAGACACACGGCTGACGAGTAACGAGGTGGGCAACGCTCAGCGGGGCTGCCAAAGTGCAAGGTATAAATGCAGCATTTCGGGTGCCGATCACAGTAAAACCAGTGTCTGACAAAGAACATGGTGTGACGTGATTTGGGATTAAAAAGTGAGCTACAAAAGGCTTTAAAAAGTGAACGTGCCCCAGAATAAATTAAATACGCCACCCAGTGCACAGTGGTCTCCCCAGCACCCCTGCCAGGGCAGTCCCCAGTTTTCCCAGCCCGTTCCTCCAGCACCACCACCAGGCACCCCCAGCACCCATAGGGAGCCGCAGCTGCTTTACGTCATTTTAGCCACCTCCCCATTCAGTTTATGTTTTAGAGAGGTGCCTGCAGATGGGTGTTTGGTGTCAGGGAACTGGGGACTTGTCAGTGCCCGGCCCCTGCACCCAGCAGACCCCGCCGAAGGTCACCTAACCTAGCATAAAGGAGAGTCACAGAGCACCGTGCTCTAAGCCCTGTGTGTCCGTGTGGGAATTGCTGGCACAGAACGGGCAACATCAGACACTTTTCAGTGGCCGCGCCTGCAGATGCAGAGCAGCGATATAGGGAAGACACCCTTTGATGGGAAGTTCCCATTGGTAGAAAGGCCCCCTGGCATGGGGTGGAGGACGGTGAGGCGGGGAAGATTGGCACAGCTCCCACTGTGGGCACAGTGGGCACAGATAAAAGTGCCTGAGAGCTAGGCAGCCTATTGCCCGTGGGAACAGCTGTGCCCTGATCAGCACCTTTATCCTGGGATTACTGGGCCCAGCCTCAGGCAGCGGGAGCCATGTGGGCAGAATCCATGCCTTAGACAGGGAGTTGCCACCATGGAGAAAGCCATGAGGGAAAGGGGCCCACACCCAGCGACATGAGCCAGGGGTCTGCCCCGTCTCTCGGCTCTGTTGCTCACAGGGCCCCTGTGGCCAGCAGCTCGGTTGGGTACCAGGGATCTGTGCCAGGTCACACCGGCTGAGTGCCTGTCACAGTTCCGGGGAGATGATGTAAGGAAATCCCGCCTGCAGGCGGCCAGCACCCCCGTCCCTGCAGCTGCAGGATGCAGTGCTTGGAGCCAGAATGTGGGGGTTGGGGAAAAAGCTCCACTCTCAGAGGCCAGGCCCCACCCTAAATCCCCTTCTGCAGGGGGAGTAGAATGCATGGCTGGAGGTACCTGCAGGAGGAACTGGCTGCTGTAGGGAGGGCTCAGGAGAAAGACAGGTGAGGGCGACCTGAGCAGAAGGGCACATACCCAAGAGCTGCTGCCTGAGAGGGACCTGGCGCTGAGCTGCGACCAGCGGGGATGCTCAGGGGTCTGGGGAGTGCCCTGGCTGGCAGGCGTGGGGGCCGGAGGGGATGTTAGCCCAAGGAGCGTGAAGTCACAGACACACCGGACTGCACAGCGGCCCATCTGAGCCCTGTGGCCGAGCACGGCCATGCCCAGGGCAGCTGCTTAGATGCAGCTCTCCAGAGCCGTTTTCACACCGCGTGTGCAGAATCCACGAGGAGGTGCCAGGGATGCCGGGGGCTCCCAGCGGCACTGGAGGGCACCCCACAACGTGACAATTCCAGCCTGGGCCCACTGTGGCCGGCTCCCTCAGGAGGGTCCCAACCTGAGTCCCCAGCCGTGCTGTGGGGTGGGGGCGCTCAGAGGCTCCCAGCCAGGCTGGTGGGTGGGGAGCCGGGAGGGTGGAGATGGCCCCCCTCGTGCTCTTGATTAATGACCCCCCGGCGCCCGCTCTCAGTGTGGCTCCCAGACCCAAGCAATAAGAAGTGCGAGCCCAGCCCGCTACGTCCCCAGTGGCAGAAAGGTGAGGTTTCCTTCTTTGTCCAGGCTCAGCTCCGCATCCTCCAGGCTCCCCCTGCGCCCCAGCTCGGAGCACCTTGGGGAGGTGGAGCCACCGGGCTGCGAGAGCGTCCTCTCCAGAGCCCTCCTGTTGTCAAAGTGCACGGCCTCCTTCTGCTTGACCAGCATGTTCCTGGGGGGGCCGCCAGGCGGTGGGAGCGGAGAGTCCCTGCCAGCTGAGCTGGGCGACAGGTGCTCTGTGTCTGCCGACTCCGAGTCGTCCGTGGCCAGGGTCTTGGAGTCACTTCCGCTGTTGTCCTCCTCCAGCGGGCTCTCCAGCTCCTCCGGCTCCGTGTCCGACTCAGCCTCCTCCTCCAAGGTCAGTTCGAACTGGAACTTCTCCCCCCCGCTGCCCTTCTCGGGGTCCTGCTCCTCGGCTGGCGGCGGGGGGCTGTGTGGGATCATGCTGTGGTACCATTCCCGGTTGTCCTCCAACGTGTCCAGGATCTCCTGGGCGTCGGGATGCACCAGGTCAGCCCAAGTCTCCCACAGCGGGTGAGCGATGTAATCGATGAAGCCCACCTGCGAGAAGAGGCATTGCTGGGGCTGAGGGGCAGGGCTGGTCTGCCACCGAGTGGGCAGCCTCCCTGCCCTGGGCCTCCTGCAGTCAGGGCCAACGACTCCACTGGGGAGCTGCCGTCCGGAGACCCCATGTGCGATGCCATGGGACACGGAGCAGTGCCAGCTTCTCCCTGCATGGCACCTGCTCTCCCCACCTGGACCCTTCCACAGGAGCGTGGCTGCTGCCGTGGAGTGAGTGGGCTGGTGGACGAGGCCCTGCCCAGTGCTGCTGGTCCAGCGGGCATAGTGGCCCCTGCTCAGGGCTGGCAGCAGAGGGCTTGACCCAAGAGCCCCTGCTCTCTGATCGGTGACCGTTCCCTGGCTGCAGAGTCCCCCAGATAAGACTCCTCCCTGGGGCACGTCCTTCCCTCCCTCGTCCTGGGCCCCACGGCACTTCGGTGGCCCCTCCACCCTGCGCCGTTCTGCCCAATGCTGAGCCCTGAGCCCCTGCGAGCGCAGCCCTGGACTCACCTGGGACTTCTCCACGGAGGCGCTGTGTTTATCGCACATGGGGCTGATCTCCATGCCCGTCTCCCGCTCCTGGTCCCCCTGGTGGAAGAACTCCACCATGATGCGGTCGGTCCACTGGCGGTAGAGCTCCAGCGGCTTGGTGGGGTTGCTGAGGTCGGCGCAGTGCACCATGTTCTGCAGGACCTGCGGGCAGGAACAGCCACAGCTCTGCAACCACCCCGCCTGTCTGAGCCGGCCGGCCCCATTCCCAGGGGCCGTCACTGGGGGGCAGCGCTGAGCCGGACTAGCTGATGCCCCGTCCTATCTGCACCAGGTGCCCAAGGGGCAGGGCCCGGGGTTTGGCATTCATTTCTTCTCCCCCTGCAAAGACAGTGCCTGGAGCCAGGGTTGGCTCCGGACGTCCTGCACTAGGGCAGTGACTGGGGCCGCAGCGGAGCGCCGGATTGGGGCTGGGGTCCATCTCGGGCTCCGAAGGGCAGCAGCGAGCAATGTCTCAGCAAAGGCGCGTCACTGGAGCACCAGGTGCAAGCGACAAGCTGGCGGAGGCGTGAGCAATAAGCAGGAAGGGCTGGGCGCTGCCCTGCGCTGCTGCCAGGCAGTGTGGGCTGCCCCGTTCCACGGTGTCAGGGTCCCAGAGACCCTCGCCCTCACCTGGATTCGGTCCGAGTAGTTATCCAGCAGCAGGACCCCCAGGCTGGTCACCTTCTTGGTCTCCACCATCGTCTTCAGATCTGCCAGCAAGCTCATGTGTTTGCACATGTCCGTGGCCAGCACCTGCATGGAGAAGAGGGCGTGCAGCTTAGACTGTGCCCAGCCCCTGGGGCAGCAAACCAGGCACCCCGCACCCGCCGCTCCCCCAGCAGCCCGGCTCAGCCGGCCTCGAACTCAGTTCCTGTTCGGTGTGACGAGAACGGATTCCTTGGGGAACCTCAGCCTGACGCTTGAGAACGCTGATTGTTCTGCCCGGACGCTGCCAAGCCTGCTGCGAGCGGGTGTATCGGGATCAGAAGTCGGCTGCATTGGGCCGACTCTGGGACAGTCCCGCACTGAGGATGTGACGGGGTAGACAGGAGCCCTGCTGTTATGCTAGGCGAGAATTCCCCCCGGGGGCTCGGGGCGTGAACTTGGTCCTGGCTTGGAACTGGCGATTGCTCTTGGGCCAGCCCTGGGGGAGCGTTTGCAGGGAGCGGCTCGGCCCGACGCCCAGGCAGTCGGGTTCAGATCCTGAGCCACAGGCTGGCAGGCGTTGGGCTCAGCCTGGCCAGCACATAGGGCTAAGCAGGCGTCTAAAAGGGCCGCAGCCCCTCACCATGTCGATGGCCATCTTGCGGAGCGACTGCCTCTGCTTGTTGCTGAGGTGCCGGAAGATGTCGCAGTTTTCCTCCTGGAGAAGCCTGAAGCCCACGGCCAAGTGGTGATTCTCCAGGACGGAGGCGTCATTGTACATCAGAGCCAGCTCCGAGTCTGGAGAGACAGGAGGGATGAGCGCGAGAGGCTGGGGCAGCTCTTGCTGGAAGCCCTGCTGGAGAGGGGCATGACTGGAAAACCATTGCCACCGGCTGCCTTGAGCACAGCAGGAACCAGGCAGTGAATGACTCCCTGACACCCGGAGCCGTATCAGCCCCATGTGCAGACGCTGTTGGGGGATTGCCTGCCCTGGCGCTCGGGTAATGTGTCTGCATCGCACACAAGCCCCCAGCACCCCTGGCGACACCCGAGGACTGTGGTCTCTTGGATCGGGGCACGTGGCACAGGCTCCCCACTGTCCCTCTGCTCTGAGCTAGGGGCCTGCGATCGCTCAGGGGAGGTTGGCTGGGGAATTAACCCTGTGAGTGCCGCTCCGCCTGGACAGTGACCTACACGGCTGTGCGGCAGGCACAGGCACCCAGGCGTTCGACGCACGCTTCTCTGGGGACTGGCCCTGGGAAAGGGCTGACCCAGCAGGGTCACAGGGGATCGGAACTCACTGGTGTTGATCAGGAACTGGTTTGACACGCCTGGGTGGTCAACGTCATGGATGGCGCTGGCAAAGATGGCAGCCATGACCTCCAGGTCCGTGAACACAGCCTGGGAGTGGGGGAGAGGCGTCCGGTGAGAACGGAAAGGAAGGAAGAAAGCCGCTCTAGAGGACGCTGGGCACGACAGAGGTAGTGCTGAGCGTGGCACCACGCACCGAATACGTGGCCATTGGCACCCAGCCCGCTGGGAACAACCCTCTTGGCCTGGGCTGCCTGCCTGTCCAGACAGCCCCAGGGATTCCCCACGCACTAGACCCGTCACAGGCCCAGGATCAAGGAGGAGGAAGCGTAACTCGCATCGCTGCCACCACGAACCTCCTTCCCTTCTGCCACCTGCCTTCCAGACCACGCAAACACCAGGGACCTGGGCAGCCGAGATGCCTCTTCAGCTACAGGAGGGACAAACCCCTCGGAGACCTGGGAGGGGTGTCTTGTGATGTGGGGCAGATCCAGCCCCGGCTGGAGAGAGGCGTGCTCCAAGGGCCTGCACTTTGGAAGCCAGGGGTGACCTGGCTGGACATAATTTTTGCTTCCCCTCGGGAGTCACATTGTTGCGTGGCCCTGCTGGCCGCCTCCCCTAACCTCCAGTGCTGGCGTGGACAGCAGCACATGCGTGGACTGGACCACATCTGCAGCGTGGATGTTGTTGTGATAGGCCACGTCAGCGTGGTAATGGTCCTCCAGGGTCATCATGTAGGTGATGAAGGTGTCGGCCGGGATGCGGAAGGTCTTCAGTAGGTCCCGTTCCTGTGGGGAGGAAGTGGGGTGGGACTGGCTCAGAAGAGGGTTCTGGCTCTAACCTCCCCACTACCCCGGGGCAGGTTTAGTAAGGACCAGCATCGGTCCCCAGCTGCATGGAGTCACAGCCCCCCAGGCCAACACGCAGTGCCAGCCCGCCCTGCCCAGGAAAGGGTAGGGCAGGAATGGTGGGAATCTACTGCCTTCCCTCCATGCACGCCTCCCTATTGCACCGCCACCGTCAGGGCTTTGCTGAGCTCCCCAAGGGCACTCGCGTAGGGTGAGTTAGCAGGACGGGGTGAGGGGGACACCCGAACCTCCCGCCCACCCACTGACCTGTGCCTGCCCAGGCACCTTCCAGATGCAGGGCCTGCTGCCAAGGACACACTGGGGCGAGGCCGGGCCAGGGACTGTGCTGGGTCCAGGGTAGACCGAGGGGTTCCCTGCTGCCCCCCCGACCCTGCTCCCAGCACTGAGCGTGCTCTGCCCCACTGGGAGCCGCCCAGGGTGCACTCACCTGGAAGATGCTGTACATGATGACTGTGAGGGGGCGGTTGCCAGAATATTGGGTGATTTTAAACATGTCAAGGCCCCATTTGTTTGTGTCTTCGAGTTCCTGGGAGAGACACGGGGCAGCGAGTCAGCCTTGGGCGCGACCCACACACACTGCGGCAGAACCCGGTGGGATGCGGCCAGGGACACGAGGGGTGACCCATGCCTTCCCTCACGCAGCCTGCAGCCTCCAGGCCCTGCTCACCTTTGCCAGGAGCCCTTCCTGCTCCGTCTTGACCCCAAAGCGAGGTATGATGCAACTGGAGCTGTGCATCAGTTTCTTCACGCCGCTGATCTGAGCCATGGGGCGATTCCTCTTCTCCGCGTCCTTCTCCTTGGGCGTGGGGGAGGGCATTTCCACCTCATGCTGCTTGTCTGGGGAGAGGACATGCAGCTGATGGTGGGAGAGTCGGGCTCCCTCTGGGACCTTGTGTCTGCTCTGAGAGCCAAGGTGGAGCAGGGCACCCCGGGGCTGGTCAGCGCACAGGAGTGACCCTCACCTGAGAGCCAGGTGATGAAATCTGCAGCTTTCCCGGGGGGTTTCCCAGACCCTGCTCCCCTAGGCAGCGGGTGAGGGCCTTGAAGATACAGTGGGATTTAAAAAGCAAAAGCCAACCCCCCCAAACCCTGCTTCACCCACCGTGCCAGGAGCCCGTCACAGCCCCGCACAGTGGCCCCAGCACCCACACTCAGCACCTGAGAGCTCAGCCTGAATGCCCTACACTACAGGGTCTGTTCCCTACAGAGTTAACATCTGAAAAACCCGATGTTTGCCACGCAGCCCCACGGCGTCCCTTTGCCTGGGACTGACCCTCCCTCCGCCATCACTCAGGCACCGAGAACTGACGTAAGTCGGGTCTAATAATAATATTGCTGCCATGGCAACGGGAGACAATGTGTTGAGGAATGTTGGTGCTTCGCAGCTGAACTGATGTTTCAAAGACTAAATTCACACCCACCTGGTGCACAAGCAGGGCTCACCGTGAAACAACCTCTCCCCAGTGCACAGGCAGGGCTCACCGTGAAACGACCTCCCCCCGGTGCACAGGCAGGGCTCACCGTGAAACAACCTCTCCCCGATGCACAAGCAGGGCTCACCGTGCAACGACCTCCCCCCGGTGCACAAGCAGGGCTCACCGTGAAACGACCTCCCCCCGGTGCACAAGCAGGGCTCACCGTGCAACAACCTCCCCCCGGTGCACAAGCAGGGCTCACCGTGAAACAACCTCTCCCCGATGCACAAGCAGGGCTCACCGTGAAACAACCTCTCCCCGGTGCACAAGCAGGGCTCACCGTGAAACAACCAGCCTCCCCAACTGCACAAGCAGGGCTCCCCGTGAAATAACCAGCCCCCCTGGTGCACAAGCAGGGCTCACAGCACAGTGCCACCAATGGCTGCGTGAGATCTTCAGGGCCCTGGCAGCATCTGATGCTCTGGGAACCGATTTCCAGCTGGGATTTCCTCTCGCTGCCGTGTTGAGCAACACCAACAGTGAGTGCTGGGCATCGCCGCCTGTCCTGGGCCCCTGGGGCTGTGCTGCTGGGAGTGGGTGGATTCTTCTCCATGAGCGTTGGTTCCCGGCCCAGATCCGGTGCCCAGCCCCGGCCTGCGTTGTTAGTGTGCTGTGGTGACGGGATGGCTTGCAGTTGGGCACGTATTAAGCCCAGCCATTCATAAACTGCCAGTCTGGGCATGGCACCCATGCCGCCACGCCTTCCCGCTTACCCTGTCCTCCCTGCGTGGCAGACTGGGGCAGGTGGGGACCCAGCAAAGAGCTGCCGGCTCAGGTCTCCCAGACACATCCTTGCTACGTTCCCAGTTACCCAGCCCGGAGGGCAGATAAGCCCACGTCTCCTTTCTCTGCCGGAGGTGAACGGGCCACGGGAGCGAGGCTGGTGGGTGAAGCAGAGGAGGTGGGGTGGAGGGGCAGGGGTGCGCCGGGGGGACCGGAGCCGTGACAGGCGTGGGGGGTGGAGAGCGTGAGGCTGACGGGATGAAGACAGTGGAGCTTAGGGAGAGACTCAAGCGTGGAGGGGTCGGAACAAGAGGCAAAGAAGTGGGGTGTGGCCGCTGCCTTTGGGATGGAAGGGAGAGTGGTGGTGGCCCTGGGGCAGCCCCCCAAAACCACTGTTGCGGGCACCGCAGGGCTTGCCACCCAAAACCACTGTTGCGGGCACCGCAGGGCTTGCCACCCACCCCCCGCCAAGGCAGAGTTCTTCCCTCGCACGTGCCAAGTCAATGCCACGCTGTCTGCCTGGGGTCAGCCCCCGGCTAGGAAAGTGCCCACACGGGAGCCCGCAGGCCCGCTACTCACCCAGGAACGTGCGGGAGATGTACTCGGACACCTGGTTGCCAGAGCGGCTCGTTTCGGAGAGGTGCGTCAGCTCTCTGTTCAGCATCCTTTTAAACTGAAAGACAAGCCAAGGGGCCCGTCACAAACCGGGCTCTGCGCGTTCCGTGGCAATGTGGGACAGGAGCGGGGCTAAGCACTCCTGCAGAGACAGGGCAACGGTTCCCAATGTGGGGGTGAGACTCCAATGACTCCAGGGGTCACGGAGCCCCCATGCGCCACGCTGGGTGCACCCCACGCTCCATGCCGACCAGAGCTGCAGCTGCCCCCAACCTGCACTGGCCAGGCGCCCGGCTGGAGAGGAGCAGCCCTGTGCTGGTGGGGGCCTGGAACCCCTCCTCCATTACTCGCAGTCCAGAAGGGATGGGCTGGGGTCGCGGCAGCGCCTGGGAAGGCTCAGCTTCCTGACCAGGTGAGGCATTTCGGATGCATTCAGGCGTGTTATTGTTAGGACCATTCCACGTGTTTATGGCGGTGAAGGGCTGCGTTAACAAATGGGGCTGGGAACCACTGGGAGAGGGGCCTGCCGACTTCGCCTGCTGTGACTTTGCCTTGCACGTAACTTTTGGCTTCTCTCACGGTCAGGTGAGTCTCCGCTCCTTGCTAGCACCGCAGCCTCGTTTCCGCCATCGGTGCCGCGTGTTACGCACACTTGTGCTGCAAGTACGTTGCGGGAAGAGCAGCCGGCTCGGTAAGTGTTGACGCTGCAGGAAAGGCCCTGAGGCCTCAGCGTGGGGGTGCGTGTTGCTAACCCGGCAGAGTGGGAGGCCTGTGCAGGCCGGCAGGTGTTGGCAGAGGTTGGTGGAGGCAACAGCTGTGAGCACAGACTAGATGTGCTCATGCCCTGGGCAGGGAGGGGTGAGAGGCTCCCGGAAGCATCACGAGGGGAGCTCTACGGCTGCCGCGGTGTTTCTGGGTTTCTCTGGAGCCCCAGGAAGGGGGAGCTGCACACGGAGTGAGACCAAGAATCCCGCTGTGTGACCTGTCCTTGTTCAGGGGTGCACTCTGGGGCTACGCCATGCCCTGGGTTTGTGCGTAGGGGCAGAGAGAGGGAAGTCATGAGCCGGCTGAGCGCCCCGGGAGGTGGCAGGTGAGGCCCAGCCCTGCTCCCCAAGGAGCCCTGGCAGTGCTCAGCACTGGAGCACCTGGCACTCAGCAACCATGGGTCCGGCTCACTCCGCTCTCAGCCCCTCCCATGACGGTGCCCTGAGATCAGCCCTGGGCAGTGCCACAGCACCCTGGCGCAGAGCAGGCAGGACCCAAGCTGGGCTCAGCCACACCACGCCATTGCGCCACGGTCACCAGCAAAAAGTGGGGTGGCGGGGTGACTGTGAGCCAGGCCAACCGCTGGGACAAAGCCTCCGATCCTGGGGAAGCAGAGGCCACGTCAAACACCAGCTGGTGGGACAAGGTCAGGGGGTGCCAGGGAAACAGACCCTGGATCCAGACCTTGCTGCTCCCGTGCTCTGGTGGGCCCTCGGGTGTAAATTAGCTCCCCTGGAGTGCTGTGGTTCTACCCCAGCTGCAGAGCTGGGCCCGCAGAGTGTGGTGGAACGTCTGTTCTCGATGCACCTGCCATTTCTGCAGGTGTGTATCCGGGCTCTCTGCACCCCCCATGCATGGGAAGGATTCTAAGGTCCAAACCGGAGCCCCGAGTCACTTGACAATTCAAGCTGCTTAAAAGAAAAGGTTGATGGAAAAGAAGCCACATGCTGCTGCAGCAACATCTGCAGCACAACGGGAAGGAAGGAGCGGGTGACCTAACCCGGGAACTTGGCACTGAACATGCACGGATGTCTCCACTGCCTTCCATCGCTTGCCAAACATTCGTCATCAGAGCGGAAGGACAAGGAACCAAATCATTCGTGGGTTTGGCTCCCACCAGAGCAAGGAGACAAGCAGATCCCTCCAGAGGAGAGCTGGGTTCTCCACCTGCATTTCCTCAGCACCGAGGGTTACAGAGGAGACAGCCATCCCACTCTGTGCAGGACAAAATGGCTCAATGAGCTCCTGAGAGTTGTAAGTCCACCATCCCGGCAGAATCCGAGCACATCCTACGTGTCTATTTCACAGCCCCTGGGAGGCAGGGACGCCCTGTTATTCCCATTGACAGGTGGGGAACGGAGCCCACCCCGGCTCCCCACACAGCCGCCCTTCCTCACTACCACGTTGGTGGAGCGGTCAGCAGCGCTGGCGAACTATGGCACGGACTTGCCCGTGCAGACCACGACTTCCTGACTACACGCCAGCACCGATCTGGTACGAGACACAGGGATGCTCCCCCTCTCCACAAAGCAGGGGCAGTGTGTCAGCTCTTCCTGGGGCCCGCGGCACACGCTGGTGAAGGGCTGAGGTCATGATGTATTGGAGCCCTGGAACCATCCAGGAGCTGAGGGCTGTGGTCTGCTTTGACCAGCTCTCCAGGAGTCATGTTGGCTTTAATCTCTGAGTCTTAATGGTTTGGGATCTGGTTCCCTGAGAGACTTCTCTCTCCCTGTGCCAGCTGACACTGGAGGGGGGGGCTCGAGCTGAGTGCCAGGAGCCACTGGCAGGGCACTCATCCCTGCTGGGTTTGCTAGAGCCCAGATTTGCAAAGCTTCCAGGCACATGCAAAGGCCAGAGCCTACCTGGTGGCTGCAGAGCGAGTGGGTGAGGCAGTTTGCACTGAACCCAACAGGATGGACACCCGGAGCACGACAGGCCTAGCCCAGAACCAGATTTCACATGGCCACAAATAACCCCCAGTCTGAGCACACCCTCATGCCTCCAGGTGCCCAGTCCCCTGCCAGGACTCCCTGTGCTCCTCCCCAGAGGGAGCGCATCTGCCCACGACAGCTCTGCCTCCTGTTACCCACATGGCCCCCATTACAGTGGGAACCAACACACAGGGGCCAGGAGGCCGAGTCTGGGGCTGGTTTATGCCCAGTAGCATCACTGGGCCCGTCTCTCTGGGCTGTGGCTGTGCAGCATCCAGCACACGGGCATCCTGGCCGGTGACTGGGGCACAGAGTAGCTGGAGTCACATGGAGCCAAGTTTCTGGAGGGCTCCTTACCCACAGCCCCCGTGGACTCTGCTGGACACAGCAGCAGCACAGAAAAAACAGGGTGTCAGGGTGCACAGCCAAAACCCGAGGGACTGAATCCACAGTGTCCAACAGAAGGTGTCAGCCCCACGGCGCTGGTCCATGTCAACCAGCTCTGGTGGTCTTCACTTCTTCTCCTGGTCTGCTGTGTGCTGTCACTGGGTGCTGCCACGCTCCAGCCCAGAGTGGGCTGCATTCCTGGAGGATGAGAGAGTTTGGGCCAGATAACCCCACCTCCCAGCTGGCTCACTGGCTTTGCCCCATGCACGCACCAGGCCCATTTGTGAAGCACGCTGGGATCTTGGGAACGTGTGTGTAGGCACCATCTGAAGAGCCGTGGCTCACACGACAGCTGGACAGGAGCAGCGTCTCTGTTTCGCGGTGGGGTGGATGGGACGGGTTTGGGATCTGGCCAGAGGCAGAGGGGGATTGCAGGCTCTGCATCTCTTACCTTGTTGGAGGCCATCTCACTAACAGAATGCCTGGTCTGCAGAGTTTCCAGCTGGTCCAAACACCAGTCCAGCTCTTCCAGGGTCTCAATCGCCAGCTTTTGACAGGCATCCTCTGTGAGAGAGAAGCAGGTGGCATTGGGAAGGGCACTCGCTGGCTGGTGGCCCTGCCAGCACGCCCCAGGCTCTCAGCATCACGCCTGTGCCCCTCTCTGCTGAGCACTGCAGCTGCTCTGCACCCAGCATTTACTGCCTGTGCTTCCCAGACTGACGCCCGGCTGTCACGGGATCAGCCCCGGAGCCAGATGGGCGGCCATGGCTGTGCTGGAGGGGATGGCAAGCCACAGGTGCTTGCAACATAAAGCACAAATGGCAAATATGGAGAAGTTGCAGCCATTTGTTGTGTCAGCATGGCGTTGAGCATGCCCGGCTCCCAGTTTGGGTCCATGGGAAGGAGCAGGGCCAGGGCCTGGGGGCACGGGAGGTCAGATTGGAGGGAGCTCTGCCAGGTAGGTCTGATCTCCAAGCTGCTGCAGGCACCAGCAAGTCCTGCCGGGGACCCCAGTCCAAGGGACTCAAACATCACCATCGCCCCAAAGCACTGCCCTGGAGCTGGGACTGCAGAGCTGGGAGAGGAATTCCCCAGCAGGGCTGTGCGGGGCCCCAGAGGCTGCTGCGAGCATGCTGGAGAATGTGACGCAGGCAGGACGGCACTATCACAAAGGAGAGCCAAGCCCTGGCCCAGCTGCGGAAATGCCCTGACATAACAGGGTCTCCAGCCAAAGGGCGGGTTTTCTCAAGCACACATTACCCCGCCCCCTGCCCCCAAGTTGCAGGAATGGGAGCTGAGCCCCCATGCCATGGGGCTTGACCAACTGCTGTTTCCTCTGTGCAGCCCTGGCATGGGGCAGGACGGGAGAGAGATCTCTTGCCTGAGGCCAAGCTAGCCTGTTTCTACCTACATTGAAAGGGCAGAGGGGCCACTTGTGGTCAGGTCGTCTGACCTCCTCCCCAGCCCAGCCCAGCCCAGAGACCTGCCCTGAGTTAGCTCATGTTTGAACCGGGATCTAGCTAGTTCCCACCCCTCTGCGGAAGCCGGCCAACCTGTAGTTTTCTGCAGCTAATTCCCCTGGTTGCACCTCATTGCCAGGCTGAATTTGTCTCATTTTCTCAACCGCCAGCCATGGATCTAGACAGACTTGTGCCATCATTGATCCTGTCCAGTGGAGGGTGCAGGGTGGCCCCGGCCCCAAGGCCGGCACAGGCTGGATCCCAGTGCCCCACCTCACTTCCCCCAGCAGGACACAGTCAAAGCTCCAGGCCGCCATGCGGTGCCATGCTCGGATAGCGAGCGCAGATCCTGTGGGTGCACCTAAGTGCCAGGCAAGTGCAGCCAAGCCCGTGGGGAGGCAGGGGGGTGAGCCACCATTCGTAGAGACCCCCAATTCAAGCCATTGGTAGTATGCCTTCTGGGCCTGCCCCACAGCCCATCTCCCTTGCCCCACAGCCATGTGCACACAGGGGCAGGCTTGGGCTGCTGGCATCCTGCCTCTGAGCCAGGTGCCGAGAGGCTGGGGGGCTCTTTCTGGAACCAGAGGAGTGTGGGAGGAGTGGGGACTGGACTATGTGGGGCTGGCAGGTGGGGCAGCAAGTTGTATTCTCCCCCAGGGGGTGAGGGGGCAGCAGGGTGTGATGGAGACGGTCAGAGCAGGACCTCATGTGGAGGGACAGGCCACCAGCACCTGGCCCAGCCCTGCCTCTCCAGACAACAAATGCCAGGAGTGTGCCAGCTCCTTGCAGCCCTCCCACATAGGGCCTCAGCCTGGGGGCACCCCAGCAGAATCAGGCACTGCGCTGGCCCTTCTTACTCTGCCCCAGCCTGCAAGCCCCTCTTGTAACAGAGATGTCCTGGGACCCCTCCCACACCCTGCCCTACAGGGTAAGAGCAGACCAGCTCACGGCAGCATCGACTTCTGCGTCTGCCAGGCCCTGCTTCCCCCCAGAGGTGCCAGGTGTCCCACCAGCTGGCTGAGGGGTGCCCCTGGGGCCCGGAGCGGGCAAGCCCGAGGATTCCCCAGGCCCCATTTCGCCTGCGTGCTGGCCAGGGGTCAGAGGAAGTGGGGGGCAGGGCAGGGCCCAGCTGGAGGCAGGGTTCCCGCCGGAGCTGGGTTTTGGGCTGGAGCTGCGGCAGAGTTTTATTAATGGAACGTTTGACGTCAATAGGAGACTTTCCACCCTGGCTGCGGCATGAAGAGGAGCCGGGCGGGAGGGAGCCGGCGAAAACCCGACATGGATCGCGAGGGGCAGCTCCAGAGCCCGAGGGCTGGGCTGGGGACACCGGAGGGTTTCGTTCCCACAAGAACGTGGATCTCCTGGCATGGCCACTGCAGTGGCTCACAGGGCTGGGAGCAGGATGCTGTGAGGGGCTGGGCACAGCCCTGGCCACGACCGGAGAGAGACAGAGCGCCCGGCCTTGGAGCTCAGCTGGGCTGTTTGCGGAGACCCAGCCCCACGGGCAGGGAGCCAGTCGAGTCCCCACGTCCACCTTCTCACAGGCCGACGGCCCAGCCCCAAGGCGAGTGGGAGCCATGGGTACATCACGCGCCCAGCTCAGCAGGGCAGGCGGGTGCTAGCGGAGGTACATCCTGCTGCGGCGCTCAGGCCTGGCTGTGACCAGAGGAAGAGGAGGGCTGGGAGCGAGGGCAGCTGGCACAGAGAACCCAAAGGAGGGCCTCACCCGCCTGTCAGCTCTAACCAGCTGCTGCTGGCTGCACCCACCCACGCCACCTGCACCCTGGGCAGCCCCAGAGACTTACCCGACAGGCTGGCCTTGCACTCAGACGGCGGGTTGCTGCTCGACGTTCTCCTGCAGACAGGAGGCACAGGCAGCGGCTGAGCGTGGCACTGCAGGGGTGCACCCGGACCAGGCACACACAGTACCCCCCCACAGCCAGCTCCCTCCCATCCCCCAGCACCGGGAAAGTGGCTTTTGCTGTCTACATGGGAATCGGATTCGGTCCCATCCCCCCCTCCAGCCCACTGGCACGTGGGTGAGGAAATAGCCCCCGCCATGCTCTTGTATCTGGGGGTTCCCCAGGCGTCCCTGGGATGGGCCCCCAACTGCTCCCCACTCACTTGCTAGACACGCGGTCCTGCAGATGTGTTAGCATGGCGAAGTTGCTCCTGACAGTGCGCAGGCTGGCCAGGACCTGTGTGGGGAGGAAAGCAGCCGCTGAAGGTGAGCAGCCCAAGGCGGCGTTGCATCCCCACGCAGGACAGACCCTTGGGCAAAGCCAGGAGCCAGACAGCTCTGCATCACTTCTGGGGAGCCCCAGGCAGGAGCCCTGTGGCTGGGACCCGGGAACGTGAACCGGCCGGAGTCAGAGCTGGCCTGGGAGCCACTCGGAGCAGGGATGGCAGAAGAAGCAGCTTCTTCCGGAGAGCGGGAGGGGTGCACCGCTGAGCGCACAGGCCCGGCGGCAGGTGGAGAGGGAGAGGAGGGATGGCCCAATAGCCTAGCTGAGCTCCAGAAGTCTCCTGTGCTGTTTGGGGGCGAGTGTGGGGGAAGCTGGTGTTTGGGTATTGCATGGAGTCCAGGGCTGCGTGCGCCCATCCGTCGTCCTGTCCATGCAAACGCTCTGCCTGGGACTGTTGTGTTCCAATCCCTCCCTGGGGCTGACTCAGGGGCTGGGGCCCAGTAGGCAGGAAGCATTAGAAAATCCAAGGAGCTGCAAGACGCCCGGGGCACACTGGAGCCGTGTGCTGTGTTTGTGCCCCAAGCTGCCTGTCCTGTGGGCATTGCAGGGTGAACCCAGAGAGTGCATCTGTGGCCGGCCAGGGGCCCAGAGCAGACATGGTGAGACTGGTGGGAGAGGTGCGCGTCTGTGGGAAGCAGGGCTTTGTGTTTGCCTTAGGCCCAATCCAGAATGATTCCCAGCTCCCCCAGCATTTGGAATGCGCCGGGCGAGTCAGCCGCACAGGGGACCCCTACCTGCGCGAAGGGGGTGACAATCATGTCTTCTCCATGCCTGCAAGGGAGAAACAGCCCATCAGCAACATGAAGCCCCACGAGTGCCCCAAGGGAAGGGCCGGTGGGGGATACCCCATGCCCAGGGCTGGTCCAGGGCCTGGGCACCCCAAATTAGGGGGAGTGATGTGCTGGCTCTGCGAAGAGCAGGTTTCACCCTACACAAGGGAGACTGAGGCAGGGAGCTTTGAGTCTGGGGAGCGAAGTAGGGGCTGGCCTCATTGCTGACCAGGGCCAAGCTGTGGTGCTTGGCCCCCGAGTGACACCAGCTGCCCCAAGCACTGCAATACCATCCCCCTGACCACAGGCCCCCGCTACCCTCTAGCCCTGCCCCACAGCTATCGCCTGCTGCCCCGGCCCCTCTTCGCCCTTCGCTACCAGACCCACACTGGCAAGCTCCCTTCCCCATCTCTAAAGGACAAGGGCACAGGCCCCAGAGTCCCAGCTGCCCCTCACCCCGTTCTGCCCTGATCCCATCTAGGAAAGCTTGGAGCCCTCAGCCTAAGACTTGAGAGAGGCCTCAAACAGGATCCGTGCCGGGAGGGCGACTAAGGGATGTTGATTTGGGTCCAAACACCACGGCCAGGCCCCCTCTCTGCTGAGAGCCCCAAACATGGCCGGGGGTCTGGGCTGATGACGGCCTTCTCCCCGAGGGCTGGGGGCAGGGTCCCAGCAGAGCCCCCGGGGCTGGTGCTTACAGGTCACTGGCGATGGAGGAGTTGCGGGACATGGCTTTGGGGGACAGGTCGTAGTCGCTGTCGGAACGGTAGAGGAAGGACTCCCGGCGCTGGCTGTGAGGGAAGTTCCCCTGCAGGACCAGCCCGGAGCCAGGGCTGGCTTGGGGGTCCAGGGGGCTCCGCCCTGACGAAAGGCCATTTTCGATGTCGAAGCTGCAGAGAGAGGAAAGGATCAGAACAGGAGGGATTGGGGGACATGCGCCACGGTGTGGGGTGAGGCTGCACATGGGGGGGGCTCGTGGCACCCGGGCCAGCGCCTTGTTGAAGGCAGAGCTACAGATAGGGACCAGGCTGGCCCCTGGGCTTGCGACGTGCTGCTCCTCCTCTGCCCGAGGGATGTGCCGGGGTTTCTGCACCCGAGATGCCTCCCCAAGAGCAGAGCTCGGAGCTGTGGCGGGGCAGGAGGGGCTTTGTGCCGCCAGGAACATCCTCCCCAGGGCTCCTGCCCGATACAGCCATTTATCTAGCACCTGTCTAGCAAGAGGGATGGAAACACAGGCAAGTGAGCAGAGCAGGGGTCTGGAAGCCAGAACTCCTGGGTCCTACTGCGAGCTCAGCCACTGACTCACCGCACTGCCTCCTGCCTCAGTTTCCCTGTCTGCACAACAGAGCTGTTGATATTCGTCCACTAACGCCTCTCATGGACACCTGGGACATGCTTTAAGCCTGCCACTGAAGACGGCTCTCCAAGGGCCCATCCAAAGCCTGCCCCATGGAGAGACTCGCCAGGCCCCCAGGGTTGCTGCTAGGGCGGGGACGTGGGGAGAACTTCATCGAGCCAGGCTATCTGAGCAGCCCCTGCTGCTGCATCACAGCAAAGCACGGCTTGCTATCATCAGGCCCCTCCCCAGAGGGCAGCGCAAGTCAGGGGCTGAGTCTGTGCTATCCTCAGCGGGCCACAGAGCCAGCTCCGCTCCCAGCCACCACCTGCCCTGATGCCGCCCTTCCAGTCACTCAATAGGATTTTCCAGCAGCTGCTGCTGCCACCACTTTGGGAAGAAACCCACAGCAGCCAGCGCTGCCATCGACTGGCGCAGCTCAGCTAATTGGCAGGAAGGTCACAGAGGGGAGAGAACTGAGCCTGGCCGAGCGGTGGTTCACTGCGATTTTGTAGGAACCCATCTGTCTCTTGCATGCCTCGCCCAGTGTGTCAGAGGAGAGGCAAAAAAGCCTGGCAGCTTCCCAGCCAGAGCAGCAGCCTAGCCTGAGCTCGGCCAGGAGGCTGGGAAGGAGACTCTCCAGGGAGCTGGCGCACTCTGGCCGGGTTTGGTTTAGCTCATCCGCAAGGCCCGTGCACTGGGCTCTAGCCTGTCTAACCTCCTGGCTTGCAGCCTGCCCAGCTCAGTCAAACCAGCCCCCATCAACACTAACGTGTGTCCCCGTCTGCCTCCCCCCCAGCCTGCGCTGTACAGCGCCCAGCAAACCTTTGCTGAGCTAGACGCCGAAATGAGCCAGCAGCCTCCCCGACAGGCATCTCTGCACAGCACAACCCTCTCGGGAGCCTGGGGCCAGAGCACCACACAGGGTGGGCTTGACTTGACTTCTCGCGGCCCCTCCCAGCCTGACATTCTCTGATGCGGCCCCAGCACACCCCAGGGCTCCAGGTGATGGCCCCACGCCCAGCCCTGCCAGCCGATGGGGCCGGGGAGCTCCGGCCACTCGCAGCACACACAGAAATGACGGGGTCCCCCTCCACCCCCAGGAGATACACTTCATTCTGCTTGGGGGGGTTTGACACAGGTGTTAGGATGTCCCAGGCAGCCACTGGTCCACCCCATGGCCTGCCCGCTGGCCCCAGCTCCCTTCACTCCAGTCCTTTAAACATCCCTGGGAGAAATCTGGGACCATCACGGCCTGGCCCCACACGTCCCCAGGGGAGACACTCATGCCAGGAGAGCTGCCCTCGACAACCCCACCTGAAATCAGAGCTGGTGGGCAGGGCACTGCCCTCCCCTGCTCTTGGGCAGCCTCTGCACTAACGGGGGCTCCATCCAGGCCCTGCTCCCCGCACCGCCAAGGAGCCCATCGGCCTGCAGCGCTCCCATGGTGCTGGCCCGGGACACGCAGAAGGCAGCCTGCACTTCCCACGCAGGGTCAGGTCTGCTGGAGCTTGGGTGGAAAAGGCTGCCGGGGCCATGTCCTGGCCCAACTGTCCAGGGCTGTGCCCAGATGCCAGCAGGCTCAACAGGTGCCTCCCCTCACAGCAACCCCTGCCTGCTCTCTTCCCCACCAGGGACGCTCCTTCTCTGCGGTGCACAGCTCCCGCCCTCCAGGGCACAGAGCCCGGGACACGCAAGGTCCCCTGCCTTCCCTCCTCCAGATACAGCCAGCCCCAGCTCGCCCTCATCCCGGCCGCCCCAGGAAGGGCTGGAGCGAGGGACCCCAAAAGCCGCAGCCAGCGAGCAGTGGGGTCCCCGGCGGGCAATGCCCGCGGGGCTGGACCCGGCACTTGGCCCCCATACCGTCTGTGCTTCTGCACGATGTCGATGGGCCGGTGGACGGCGCGGGGCGAGCCGGCCAGGTGCCCTTTGCAGACCCGCAGGGCGCCGTCTGCCAGGGCCAGGAAGCCGCAGTTTGCGGGCAGGCTCATCCTGGCCCGGCCTCCGGCCGCTCCGCGCCACTCAGCGGGCGCTCCGCGGGGCCGCCATCCGGTGCGCCCCGGCTCTACGGGGCCCGCCCGGCCGCCCTCGGCCCTGCGACCGGCATCTCCCCAGGCTGCGCGCGGCTTCCCCCTGCCCCTCGGCTCCCATGGCCGGCCCCGGCCCTGCGCGCTGCGCGCCGCGCCCGCAGCCGTGCGCCCAGCCCCGGCCAGCGCCGCGCAGCCGGCCCCGGCCCCTGGCCGCCCCCCCGGGATGTCAGCCGCGGGGGGAGGAGGAGGAGGGGCCGCCGGCTCCTCGGCTCGCCGCACATTTCCCTTAACTCCTTCCCGCCCGGCGTGCGCCCTCCGTGCGCCCTGCCCGCTCCTCCCCGGCTCCGGGCTGCACCCACGGCCAAGGGCTAGGAGAGCCACGGCGGCCCCCAGGGAAGCAGGGTGGGAAGGCGAGGGCAGGAAGCACCCGGTGTCCCCCCCCCCCAGAGAACAGGCCCCTGGAGCCACGCAACCCGGCCCGGGGCGCCTTGGCACCGGCCCACGCGTCTGCTTCCACGGGGCACTTTGGCTGGGCAGGGAAAGGGCCCGGCCAGCACCGGGAGCTCCGGGCTGAGACCCGCCGGCAACTCTGGGCTCAGCCTGAGGAGAAGGAGGGTCGTGGCTGCCAGGCACAGCACCCCTCGCCAGCCGTCCCGCAGCTCAGGGGGCGCCACACGCAGGGTTTCACACCCCTTGGGTCGGCCTGGGGTGAAACAAATGCTGCCCCAGCCCTTCGCTCAGCGCACCCTCTCTCCTCCTCCAGCTGAGCCTGAGGGCCCCCAAGAGTCACAGCTGAGACCCTCACCAGCTGGGACACATTCGCCAGCACCCCCCAGACAGGCTCAGTGGCAGGGCCAAGGTCACACAGCAGGACTTGAACCCAGGTCCTACCCCGTCTCTGCCACAGGCTTCCTGGGGGGACCTTGGGCAGGTGACAACCTCACTCCCCTCTGCCCCACAGCCTGGCCCTGCCCCCCAGGGGTTAGAGAATAAACACCCCAGAGACTGAAAGGCTGCAGCAGCACCTACCTGGCCTGGCCTCAGGCCCCTCAGCCCATCTGGAGCCCGCAGAGGTAGCCTGCTGCCTTGCAGGGATATACTTTTCTTCATCTAGTTCAAGAATAGATTTAAGTTTCCTTGTAAGTTTATAACAAAATCATGGAGTCGTATATGATGAGTAATGGCAGAAGGCAAGAGCCTGCAGGCCACACCCTGAGCACACGTCGGTTTAGGGCCCCGTGGCCCCAAGAAAGAACCAGAGGCTTATAGATGCATAAGATGCATGCTTTTGACTTTCGCATCTCAAGTAGTCGGGAGGTATCAAAATGGGGGGAGGGGAGGCGCTGCCCAGATCATGCCCTGACACACTTCAAAGTCCCAAACCTTCCTCAAGGGCCAGAAATGACAGCTGGTGTGAAGAACAGATTGTCTGAGACCAGCTGGAAAGGAAGAGGGGACATCGGTAATGTCATTAACACACATGCACTTGCCAGCCTACAGGAGAAGCGTACCCCAAGAATCTGGGGGTGAAGGAGCCAGGTTTAGACTTGGAAAGAGGACCTATGTTGCTCTGGGCGTAAAAAGGGCAAAGGGTGTGGCCAGGGCGTGTTCACCACCTTTCCCTTTGAGCTTCTTTGGCTTGTTAGGAGTTTTTGTTTTACAACACTTAAGTATTATCAGTAACCTCAGTTCTACTCTGCTCTACTTCCAGTGGAAGGAGCAGACATCTCCCTCGACTGCGTCAGCAGGAAAGGACCGTGAGTGTATTAATCCAAGACATAAATAGTGTGGTAGCATCCTCACCCATTGTTACCCATTTCATTTCTCCACGTAATCATTTGTTTTTAACTACTCATCTGTCAAAGCTCTGAAACTAGACGTATTTGGCCACTGATGTGCATGCTGGGCTCCAGCCCTGCTTCAGGGGCTAGAACCTCATGACTGCTGATCAAATCCATTAGCAAACCATAACCCTATCCTAATTACCAACCAGAAATCAGGCAACACATCTCCATTCTCCACCAGTGCAAGCAGCTGGCAAGCTAGGTAGGCTGGACAGAGACCTTCAGCCCAGGCCACGCATTAGACAAAGCAGCTCCCCTGCCCAGCACCAGCAGCTCCAAGGCTCGGGATATTCCAACAGGAGCCGTGTCCTCAGCCCTTTGCAGAACACTGGCCCCTTCCCAGCTGGGTCCAATCAATGAGCAGGGCTGGCTGGCCCTTAAAGAGGCAGGCCCCCTGTTCCTGAGGCACCAAGGCTGGCTGGTGGGTGCCACAGCAGTTCCTACAATACATAAATAAAGGGGCCCAAGGGCAAGTTTGGCCCAGCCTTGCCCACAACTGCTGGTTCTTCACACCAGCCCCTGCTCTCCCTTCAGGACCCATGGGGAAGGTCTGTAGTGAGAACTGGCCTCTGCAGGGCCCCATGGTGTGAAGTACCAGGAGAGCCCCCAAGCTGGGCTGTGCACACCTCTGATAGCATCAGCTCTTGAGACAGGAAGTGCTGATCAGCATCAGCTAGAAATCAGAGAGAAATAAGACTTTCCACTCCCCTGCCTGTCCCATCCCCCCGAGCTATCTGTAACTCCAGCTGGTGCAAATAGCCAGGCCCACATGGGTTTTCCACCTTTAATCCTAGCCCCCCTGGCATGCAGGTGAGGCAGGTTAGATTTTGGCTTAGCCACACCAGGTTAACTGTGCGACATGACGAATAGCCGGTGCCGTAGGATCATCAGAGGCAAAGATGCTCCAAGGGTGAGAAATCAGCTCTAAGACACCACAGAAAGCTCTAGAGACGTGTTGTTTTCTAACTTGCCTTAACCACAGGATACAGGTTGTGCGTCAGAGAGAGACCTACCATAGCCTAGGGCTGTCCAGGAGTATGTGAGCGCAACTCTGGCTTTAATTGGTGCATGGCTATAGTCAGGATTTCTACAGGCTGCGATATTCTTAACTTCACCGGTAACGTTAACAAACTGATCAAAGCTACGAGACATTGTTCCTGGGACAGCCTTGTTCTTCATGTGTTCCCAGAGGCTCTGAAACAAGCGGCCGAGGAAACGTTCACTCTGTTACCTGGAGCCGGTAGCTACCACACAAAAGCCACTTTCAACAAAAATAAAGCGCTGTAGGGGGGCTGGGACAATGCTCGCTCTGAAGACTTCTAATCTCCCAACTTCCCCGCCTGCCAGACCCTCCCCTCTCACTGACGAACTTCGGAGTGCTCTTAGCCCCAGTCCAGCACAGCGCAGAGTGGTTAATCTCTGCACAGCCGCCTCACACACTGCTAATATTCCCCAATATCACATGGAGGCACCCCTTGTCCTGTGCTGTCTGGCCCCAGGCAGACCTCGCCTGACATAGCCCAGCACCTGCTTTTCTGCCAAGCCAGGCCGAAGCTGTTGACGAATGCCAGGCAGACAGACTGATGGCTTGGTGCTTTCTGCAGAAACAAACCATGCTGGCAAGTCAGGTTGGTGTGAGCCAGTGTCGAGGAATGGAGCTGGCACGGCTTGTTTACCAACACACTCTGTGCGCAGGCTGAATCGTCGCATGGTCTCTTCTCCCCTGCCCGGGTCTGGGAACTGCAGAGCTTTGCGAAACAGACCCAGGGCTGCTTGGAGTGGGCACGTCCACACTCCAAATCGAAGGCTTGTCGGTCACCCACGTGAGCTTGCTCAGGTTGAACAGCCGTGAAAACAGGCCCTGGTATTAAGTAGAGCTGACGGCTGAATTACTGTCCTCCCAGCTAGCTCATTGGGTCACTTTCACACCATTCATTGCAGAGTGGACACCCCCCTGCCAGAGCCTCCCACCCCCATCAGGCTGCTCCCGGGGGTACCTTGCTGCACTCCCACTCGGTGGGTCCCCTGTGCTGCCCCACAGCAGCACGCTCAGCCAGAGAGAGGAGGAGTGTTACTTCTGAGCACCTTCTCTTTTCTCCAGCAGCGGAAAAGCCTCAGACCGGCCGCGGGCCCCTCTGTGCTGACCCAGGGACACTGACACCGTATCCTGGCGCAGGAAAGGGCTTCCATTGAAGGCTGAGGGAGTGGGAATCTAGTGTGCCCAGACTGCGTCTGAACCCACTGGGGGCAGGGATGGGAGTCTGGGGCACAACTCAGAGACAGCTGATGTGCCCCCCCTCGATTTCTCTCTCGTCCTTCACTTTCGGTCCTCGCCCCAAGACAGGGCACGGGCAGGCTGGAGGGGGCAGAGCAGCAAGGATGACGCCTTGCAAGCAATTAATTCACCTTTCCCCACCCCAGAGCTGCCTCCATCTGAGGGCTGGGGATGGACGAGATGGGAAGAGACCAGTGGAAAAGCCAAGAATCCAACTCTGACTCTAAGCCCCCCTGCTTTAACCACAGAACACTACCATCCCCCAGCAGGCAGAGAACCCAGGAGTCTTGTCTCAGTTTCCCCCTGCTCCAGCCATTAGACCCCACTGCCCTGCCCAGAGATCAGCACAAGCTCAGCCAAAGCTTGCCTCCCCACCTCCATCCCCAGCCCCTCTCCAGCTCCTTTCCCAGCTGTCGCTGGATCAGCTCAGAACAGCACTTGGGGAAAGCAGCTGGAGGGTTTCCTGACCTGGCCCCGCGGCCCCTGCACAATCATCCGCTCCCCTGCCGGATCCTGGCCCAGCCCCTGTTTCCATGGTGCTGTGAGAAAGTGCGGGGCCCCGGAGCAGAGTGAGAAGAAGGAAAGCCAGATGCTGCGGGAAGCCCAGCTGTGCGCCCTAGTCAGCCTGCCTGTGAAATCCCTTGAAAGCCAGGGACATGGGCCGTGGAGGGTCCTCGCGCTGGGCCTGGGACACCCAGAGTCTGCTGGGAGGCTGAGGGAGCCCTGGCCGCGATGCAAAGGCACCAGGTGTGGAGATATGTGCTGGGCCCCGTGACTGGAGCATGCATTGGGCTGGAAGGAAACCAGCAAAGGGTGGGATGTGTGTGGAGAGGCTGAGTCACTCGTCAACTCAGCACCAGCAGCAGGGAGGTGGCCCAAGGGGGCCACAGAGACCAGATGGTCCTAGGATGCTGGCCAGGACTGGAGGGAGCCAGCCGGGCAGAATGCCCATGTTCTGCAGGCCCTAGGGTACAGCAGTTGTTCTGGACACCCTGCCCGGCTCTGGCTCTTCCGGGTTTGCATGGCACCCACTGGAACTTCGCACTCGCAGCCCCTGGAGACCGAGCAGGATCTGTGTGCTCTCCAATGGCCAGCCCTGGCATTGCTGTGGTAAGGGCACCACGCCTGGGCAAGAGAAAGCCTCTGTGCCTCGGTCTGAGTCTGAGGTTTGGTTTCATTTGTTAGGGGGCAGGGAAGCCCCGTAGTCCAGCAGGGGCTGGGGCAGGGAAGGCAAAGAGGACATGCAGGGCAGAAGAGCACTTTCATGGGGCAGGTTTGGGACCTGTGGCATCAGTGGGATTTTTTTAAGGTTAGGAGCCAGCTAACAGCAGGTCTTTGAATACGGGTCTTTGTCTAATAGAGAGTGTTCAGGGCGCAAATGGGCCTCCACTCTGATCCATCCCCCATCTAGGTCCCCGCCAACACTCTCCCTCCATCTCCCTTGTCCTCAGCACCCTCCAGCCACTTGTCAAGGTGACAGGCCCCATCTGTAATGAGCAGGGTCCTGGGAGGAAAGGGTGGAGGAGCCCTTTCTGGCCTACATGGGATTAAACACTGGGAAGAAGGAAGCCACCAGGGAGCCCTCACCTGGCTCTGCTCAGCAGACCTGACTGCATTCTGGTGAGGAAAGCAAAGATTCTGGGAGGGATGCAAGACAGAGGGCAGGCTGGCATTGGCAAGGCTGTGTGGCTGGTGCGCAGGCTCCCAGCCACACTGAGCCCCGGGGGATCCCTGGTTCCTTCTGACCCATCACCTGGACCACAAGGTGGACAGCTGGGGCGGGGCTGGGAGCCACTCAGTGCAGCCAGAGGTCTCGCATCCCCCGGGCGGCTCTTGTGAGGCTGGGTCCTGTGGCAGAGAGTCCAGGGCCGAGGAATCGCAGAGGGCTCAGCAAAGCCTGCTCCTGTTTGGGTCCAAACAGACCCTGAGCCAACAATGACGCAGACCCAGCGAGGGCGCCTGGGCAATGTGATGCATCTGGGAGCCAGGCTCAGGCCCAATGCCCTCATGGCGCCATCCGCCCCCAGCCCTGGCCAGCAGGAGAGGGATGGGATTGGCTCCTCTTCCTCCAAACATCCAGACTTTCCTAACCCCTTGGGCTCACAGCTCTCGTCTAGCTGAGGCCTCTTGTGGAACAGCAGCAGCCTGGGCCTAGAGCCAAGCTCAGGGGCTCCTTGGTTCATCTTCTCCAGTGCTGCCCTGCCTCACGCAGAGGGGAGCTGTGTTGGCCAGGGGGGACAACAGATCCCACCTGCCTTGCTGCTGGGCAGATGTATGGCTCCCGAATCGATCCAAGCATTGATCCACCCGTCTGTGCCAAGCAGCAACCTTCAGTGACCTCTGCAAATCAGCCAGCCTCAGATGTGCACGGGGGGAGCACAGCCCAGCCGGAGGAACGGTGCCAAAGATGTACTGCACAGCTCATGAGTTATGCCTTGAGGCATTTAGAGTGAGGACTTGGGCGGCCCTGCCCCTTCGCAGGGAGCCCACAGGGACGGCAGGCCGACTGAGAGACCTCCCTGTTCGTGGGCCCAGCAGGACCACTCTGTCTCCATGCAGGAAGAGTTGTTACCACCTGGAGGTGGCTTCCTGTGTCCCTTTGTGCCCATCTTCCCAGGGGCCAGTGGACGCAGGATCTTTACAAGACATCTCCAGCACAGGGGCTCCCCAGCCCTGAGACAATTCCATCCCGCGTATGAGCATCCTCTTTGGTATTCGTCCCCAGTCACTCGACTTCCCCTGGGCCTGTCTCACGCGTCCTGGCAGGGCAGCAAAGCAAGGTTTTCCTTCCCACAGTACAGGAGGGCTCAGCGCAAACCTGTCTGTCCCAGGCAGACACGCTCCCAGGGACGCCGGCCAAGCCAGTGGGGATGAGAACAGGGAGAAAGAGAAAAACCCATTCCCTTCTGCAGCATGCCTGGAAGAGAGGTTTTCCTTCCACACCTGGCACCTGCCCGTTCACACGTGTGCACCCGATGCAGAGTGGTCAGACTCCCACGGGGTAGAAGTGGCCTGTCTGTGCAGAGGGCCTGCCGGAGATTCACCCATTCCCTCTCCACCACCCAGGAGAGGTGCACGGTGGGGGGAAATTCCTGCCGATGGGGTGTCTTGGCACAGCTCTGGCTGTTACGTCCCATGGGGGGGCAACCACAGACAAGGCGGGAGCGCTCCTGCTAGGAGGCTGCTCCAGTTAACGGACCCCACGGTGCATGGGCCAGGCAGGCCCAGGTGTCAAGGAGCTGGAGGGCCCCCAGCCCATTCTCCCACTGCCAGATGGTGTGGGGCTGCTCCCGGCATTCTGAGCAGGGCAAGGCAGAGATTCCGGAGGCTGGGCAGGGTGGGCTCTGGGAAGAAGCCTCCACCCAGGCTAGATGGCCTATGGAGAACAATCTGCCCTGCTGGGGAATTCAGGGTCCGACGCAGGCTCTGCAGTGCTCCAGCCCCAGCGCTGTGCAGCAGGGATGTGTCCACATGCTGGGGAGCAGGCTTCGTGGCAGCAGCCACCAATCCCAGTCACAGTCTTGCGGGGGGAGGGCGCTCCGTCACACCATCCCATTTCAGGGCATCGATACTTTGCCCGTATGCAGACACAGGCTGGCGTGCCTGGCGCACCGTTCATTCTGCAGCTCTCGTGTACACGGCCAGGGAATTATGCAGCAGTGGGGCACAGAGGGGTGAAGATCCGGGCAGAGCTGGGAACCCAGGCGTCCTGCCTGCCTTGTGGAGCAGCCTTGGTGGGATTCACCTGGAGTTTACACCATCGCCGCAGGAGACGGGTGCTGGGGCGTTATTGGGAGAGCTGTTTCCACAGACTGACGCCACCTCCAGCATTTCCTACCAAGTGAAGCACCCAGAGCGCAGCTGAGAGAGGCTGCAGCGTGCTCCACATTAGCTGACGTGGCTCAGCCCCGCTCTGTCCTGGTGGCCTGGACGGGCTGATGGGGGGACTGGACAGTGACCTATGAGAACACAGAGAAGGCTGCATGATGCCAGGAGGGCAGGGACCCCAAAACGTCATCCCTACTCTCCTCCACCCCAGGGGAACACTTTCCCTTCAGGCTGTGCCCGAGGCAGAAGTGTCTCCAGACAGGGGCACAGCTGTCTGGCAGCATCCTCCCCAAAGGCACTGAGTCAGCACAGCTCCACACCAAATGACATGCCCAGCTCCATGGCCACCCCTGGCACCTCCCCACCCCGCCGCTCTCCCTCTAAATCTGCATCTGATTGGGGATCAACAACCCCCTCACCTTGCCCACTGCGCTCGGCTCTGTCGCTCCAACCCCTCTGCTCGCAGAACTGGAGAACTGAACACTGTGTAGCGCGGGGAGATGGAGACATTTCCACTCCACAGAACAGGAGCCTGCAGGTGGCCACCCAGCCGAGACCCCAAGCCCGCAGAGCTGTGCTGAGCCCCGGAGCAGCGAGGTGCTAGCAGCTGTGTGCAGCTCCCAGGGCAGTGCGACTGGTGGGTGAACGGGATGTTCTTTTCCTTCAGTTGCTGGTTGTCAAATTTCGGTTTGTTTCTCCCATGGCACCAGAGGCACAAAGACCCCACCGTGACACTTATTCTCCAGGAAAACGATTGTGCGAATGTAGAGAGCTGTTGTCATCCCCTCCTCTCTCCGACCATGGCCCCACTCACGCAGGCAGAGCCAGTTCATGGAGGTGTCGGCAGTTCCCTGAGCCAAGCAGCAACGTCAAGAGGGGCCCCAAGCCCGGAAGGATGAGCCAAGAGAAACTTCTGCATTCGCTCCAAAATAGGAAATTCTGGCTTCCGAGGGGGGGCGGGGGAGGGGCATGGCAGGGCAGGTACCACCAATCCAACAGGCAGGGGCAGCCCTGGGGCATCTGCCCAGCCTGCCTCCCAGCAGGGCAAGGGAACCTGCGTCAGGCTGGCTAAGAGAGGTTTTCTCTCACCCTTTACAATCCCTCTCTCCCCGAACCTCCCTCTCCCCATCCAGACAAGAGACATGGCCCAGACTCAGGGCAACGCCCATGGACCCCTGCTCCTCTCCAGCAGTATCCCCAGGTCCCCGCGGGGACTTAGGCTGCAGGGCCGGTCCTGGATGGACGGGACGTCGCCAGGCTCCAGAGCAGAGGGGAGAAAACTGATCTCAGGGCCAACCCCAGGCCCACAGGGCAGGCGGTGTTTGTGGACTCACAACCGAGTGTTGATCCCTGAGGCTGCGGAGCTGTAAGACGAGTGCGGAAGCTCTTGATGTGCATTTGGTTGCCAACATGGAGTGGTGCCCCTAGAAGCCCTGAGCCCCCAAAGCAGCAAACTGCCACCCCAGGAGCAGAGCCCACGCTTCAGGACGGCGGGTCTGTGCAACAGGTGTCAGGACGGCTGGTCTGTGCAACGGGTGTCAGGACGGCGGGTCCGTGCAACGGGTGTCAGGACGGCGGGTCCGTGCAATGGGTGTCAGGACGGCTGGGTGCCGTTCCCGATTTTGCTACTGACACGTGGTGGGTCAGACCCCAGCCATGCGACGGAGCCAGGACGCCCACGGTAACGGTAGCAGAAAGCCAGGTCGCCCTGAAGAACATGGTGCAGCCGGAGCCACTAGGTGTCAGCACAGACAGGCAGACGGAGCCACCAGCGTGGGTGCCAGGCCAGTGGCCACTCGATCCGCCTGGCAGCAACCCCAAGGGAGCACGGTCAGAGGTGCACGCTGCCACGCCCACCCCAGGGCTCTGCTGTAGAGATGCCATGCGCACGCTGGGGCCCAGCACACCCTGGGTTTGGCACAGCGCCTTTCCCAGGAGACTTGTTACTGAATTAAAAAATACTTTCCGTCCCACGCCATGCACTTTGATCCTCACCGGCCAATCTAGGCCCGCACTCGGCAGGCTGGCCAGGACGGTCTGTTTCCTCTAAAAATAGCTCTTCTTGCCCTTGCAAAGGGCTCAGCTGCTCTCCTGCAGCCCAGGAGGCAGGGCAGCCCCGGGCCGTGCAGGGGGTATCTGCAGGGCCAACCCTCACAGGCCACTGTCCAGTCCCCCCATCAGCCTGTCTCTGATGGGGAGAGAAATGCCAGGAAGGGCTGCAAACGCCACATGCCGGTTCCCACCCGCCGTCAGGACTGCAGGCTGGCGCCAGGCACCATCTGCAGAGCAGGTCCCAGGAGCCCAACTGCCAGAGCGACTCCTCGGTGTGGGACACACCAGCAGCCGCCACCCGCGGGAGGGCTCGGGGACGAAGGCCCAGGCAGGCAGCACGGGGAGGGTCCGCTGGCAAGCAGCTGGCCCAAAGCTTAGTAACACGGAGCCTGGCAGGGCGACCGAGTGCCAAGGGTGGCGCACAGAGCCAGGGTTTGCAGCCTCCAGCTCATGGCTCCCAAGCAACATGGCTCTGCTCGCGCCTCGGGTTTGTGACAGGGGCCTGTAAACACTGGTGCAGATGGGAGCCGAACAGGCTGCTGCCAGGGCGGGCTAGGATGGCCCTGCACCCTCACCCTTGTTGCTGGCTCCTGCGGGCCGTTGGTTAGCCGGGCGGGGCTGGGTGTGCTGGGGCAGGGGAGATGGAGGCCCAGGGTTCCCTCCAGGTGCCTGACAAGATGTGCTCACGGTACCAAGCCGGCACGCCAGAGCCAACAGCTTATTTGTCTCTCTCTGTCCTAACGTCCTTTCTGTTTACATTCCCACATCTGCCGGCCAGCTGCAGCCAGCTCCCAGGGAGAACTGCTCCGCCCCGGCCGCTCAGCACAGCTCCGGCTCCCCCTCCTCTTGGCCACAGCACTAGCCACGGTGGGGCAGCCTTGGCCCAGGCCTCTGCCAGAGGGAGCGGGGAGGTGGTAGGAAACAACCGGCCAGGCTGCTGTTTCCGTGGCAGGCAAACGAAGGCACTGCCGGACCCGAGCAGGCAAGGAGGACTGAGTATTTCAGGAGCTGGGGACCACCCCGCCCCGCAGACCTGGCCCAAAGGCCCCCGAGCTCCTGCCAAAGAAAGCCTTTGGGGAACTGGCTCGGGCACCTCCTGGCATGACCCACAGACACCCGACGTTCTCAGCTCCGGTTGGCGCTGGTAGCTTGGGTCCGTCCACAGACTCGGAGCATGGGACGCCCAGGCCAACAGCTGGGCTGGGGCCAGCCAGGCGGGAAGGGACGTGCTCCAGGCCACACAGCCAGGCCCAGCTCGTCTAGAGGAGCTCAGCCCCAGGACCGGCCTGTCTGTGGCAGCCTCTGCAGACAGCCCTGCCCTGTCTGGCGGTGCACAGCCCCCAACCTGCCCTGCTCCGCTCCGTCCCCGGCAGTGCACAGCGCCCACCCTGCCCGGTGGTGGGGGGCCCAGCCCTTACCAGGGGGGGGTGTGCCACGGTAAAACGCCGCTGCAGGCGGATGCTCTGGTTCATCAGGAGCTTCCTGAAGAGGACGGGCGAGTGGAAGGGGGAGCTGTGAGGGGAGGCATGGGGGGAGGCCCCCGGGGAGCCATGCTTCGAGTTCAGCATCTGGGAGCCACCAGGGCCACGTATCCAAGAGGCTCAGCCTGGTCTTCGCCCCCTGTTCAAGTCGTCCCAGGAAGTTCACTGGAGGGTTCCCCTGCCCGCAGCTGGGGTCCGGGAGGGGACGGAGGAGCCGCGACCACAGACGCTGCTGCTGTCACGCTCCCACAGCTGGCTCAGGGTGGCTGGCGGAGTGGGGCTCGCACTTTCAGCCCAGACCTCTGGTTTCGCACGGAGGCGCCATGGATGCTGCCTGCCCCACGCGCTCTGGGTTGCCTGTGCTGGACGGCTGGGCTCCAGCTGGCGGCCTGAGTGGGCCTGGGGGGCGACAGGGTGTTGCCAGGCAGCTGTGTTCCCTCTGGGTCTCGCAGCACAGTCGCCCCGTGTCCCATTCACAGAAGACAAACCGTCCGCTCGGAGCAACGCAGGAAACACATTGCAAACACAGCGCGCTCGCCCTGCTCCCAGGGAAACTTTCCATTCCCCTCCCCTCCCTGCCTGGGAAATTAAACAACTGTCTGGCTCGGCAGATTCCGAAACCCCAGGCGAGTCCCCTTGTCTCTTGGGCTGGCCAGGCAGAGACACTCACTCCCTCGCCTCGGGCTCCAGTCTATGGAGAAGGGAGGCATTGCAGCTCCCTTCAGCCTCCCTTGACTCTTCCTGTCAGCAACAGCAGGGGCTGCCTCAATTGCTCAGAGACGGGACTGCCCTGCAATCAACCCCGGTGCTGGCTTGCACCCTCCTCACAGCCTGCGGGGCTCAGCTCCAGGGGCCCCTGGCCCTGCCGGCCACAGGGGAGCCAGCGAGGCAAGGAAGACAAACCAAGCAGACACACTTGATGCCACCGGCCCTGGGGCTGTTCACGCAGGAGAGCACAAGGGGGTGGCATCTTCCCTTCAGCCACGAGACTCTGGCCACTGCCTAGCACGTGGGGCCTGGAACCCTCCCTCCCTGGATCTCAGCCACGCCACTACAGCTAACGGGCTGGGTGACATTTTGTGGGGGCCAGCCCTGGAGCTGCGTGGTGGGTTCCCACCTCGTGATCGCCCCCAATCCCAGGGGTCAGCACTATCCAGCCCTGACCCTGTCCTGACGCATCATTACTTGGTCCTGCCGTGAGCGCAGGGGACTGGCCCCGATGGCCTCTCACGGTCCCTCCCAGTTCTGGGATTCGCTCCACTCACTCCCGTACGGAGAAGGCCCAGCTAGCTGTCGCCCCCAGCCTGCAGGCCCAGCGCCGAGGCTTCTGCAGTGTCTGAAGGGAACTGGAAGCTGCTCACGGCTGGCACAAACTGGCTCAGCAGGGACACCAAGGCCAGACAGCCGTGGGTCTAGATCCTGGCCCCTCACCAGCAGGCGCTGCCACGTCCCAGCGTCGTCCAGCTCACACTGTGCCTCGTGGCCTGAGCCGTCCCGACCTGCACTGCCACAGGCAGGGGAGCCGTGGTGCTTTCCATTGCAACCCTGAGCCAAGAGAAGTGCTTGAAATGAGCATTAAAGACAGACTGATGCAGCCTCGAGAGGACTTGAGACAGGGGCACCCAGCCCCCCCTGCCAGCAGGCAACACTGCCCCGAAGGACCAGCTGTCTGCCCAAGGCTCCTGCACCCACGGCGCCAGGCCCCATGGCAGGAGAAATCAGTGACATGGAACCTGGACAGGTGTCAGCATCACTTGCTCATTTGCACCACGGAGCCCAGTCCTGGGCTGGGGTGGCCACAAACAGCATGCAGGCAAGTACCATGGCCCTATCTCCATACCCAGGGAGCAAGGGGTCCCCAGAGGGCTCCTTGCAACAGCTTCGCTCAAACCCGCTGGTACCACAAAGCTAACACTAGCACAGTGTGTCTTCCAAGGCGAGCACAGCTCACACGCCCAGGAACAGCCTGTGACCCTGTGCATGACCGCCCAGGAAGGAGGCGGAACAGTTTGGACAGCTCTAACCAGCTCTTTGGTGCCCCGGAGCCAAACCCTGATTCAGACAGCACCAGTGGCACAAGGGGCCCGATGGAAGGACTGGACCCCTGTCGCTATTGCTGGCCGGTGCTGCAGGGAGCCAGGACTGAGCATGTCCTCTGCCCTGGAGAGCTGGCAAACTTAGCTGCCAGTGCTCGCCCATGTGCCCTGCTGTGATTCACTCGTATGCACTACTTAGTGCACGCCCCCAGCAGGAGACAGCCACGCTCTGCTGAGCACCGGTGCTGTACCGCAGGCGGTACAGTCTCCCTGGGATCCCAGCTGGGCCCTTTCCCGGTCAGAAGGCAGGTTGGGATCTTTGCCGGGGCTGCCAAACAGAAAAGGATTCAGAAAGCAGTGTCTGGGGTCTCACTGGTGAAATTCACAGCGATGGGAACCATACAGGTCTCAGGACACTGACCAACTGTAGGGTCTCCAGCGTGTCTGGTAACCCCCTGCTCCGCCCTTGCACCTCAGCCAAGCAGTGGGCTGGGACGACGTGTAGAGTGGGAGCGCTGAGAGCCCCTGAACCACGCTGTAAGCCCTGGTCCTGGACATGACAGGGTGCAGCACCTTCCTCCGCTCTGCAGTTCCAGCACTCATGCACACCCCCTCCCCGCGTCTCAGCCAGGGCCCTGGGAGAACAGTTCACATCGCGGAGGTGGGTAAGGACTCTGGGCTCTAGCGCGTCCCCCTCTCACCAGCCCAGTCTCCATAAACTGAGCACTCAGTCTTGAAGCCACTTCAGCTTTTTGCCTCCACTGCTCCCCTTGGGAGGCTGGCCCAGATCTTCTCTCTTCTGCGGGTGAGAAACCTTCAACTAGTTCAATCCTAAAGTAAAGCATGGCCAAATTCTAACCGCTTGTTCCTGGGCCACCATTGGCCAACTTCACTTTCCCCCTTCCGTATACCGGTGTGAGATTTGCAATTCTCCAGGCAGCGGTCTGACCCTGAGTGCAGGGGGGGGCTTCATTACACATCTTTGCGGTCTCCTGTGCCAGTTCCTTTGCTGTTCTTGGATGGAGATTTTCCCAGTCCTGCACTTTGATCCCTCTCTGCGGTTTGAGTCTGACATCCACCTTGGATGTGGTCATTTCTGCTTCCACGGCCCCTGCCACAGTCCCCACGCAGAACAGCCGCAAAGGGTTTATACTTCCTAAAGCTGCTTGGACTGCCAGCTCTTCGCCTGGGGACAGGGTCTGTACAGCGCCTAGCACAGGGGCCAGGCCCGGGACTCTGCCTGCGGCCCTACCACAAAGCAAACAAGAAATAAGTGGTGGCCGGTGGAGCTGACAGTTGTGATGGTCCAGCGAATGCCACTAGATGGTAGCACAGAGCTAACCTGCGTTCCTGCACCGAGCAGGATGCTGGGGTGCCAGCACTCAGCGTCCCCAGACCACAGATGGAAGGGGTCGCAGAGCTGTGGCGTGTGCCCCTCTGTGGCAGCAGTCTGGCCAGTTAATGGCACGTCAATGGACTCCACTCCTGCCTGCAGCCCCGGCCTCTGAATCCCTCCCGCACGCCATCCACCAGGGGCTGACTCCCCGAGGGGAGCCCCCAGCACCCGCAGGGTCGCTCCTTCCTGCTCAGCATCTCATGCAGCCCCCCCGGCACTGGCGCAGCGAGGGACCGGCAAGCCACGCCTGGCAGCACAGAAAAGCCTGTGGTCTACGAGGGCCAGTGCTGATGAAATGGGATGGATGGGATAATTCAATGCAATCTCAACACACAGGGAGCAGAGCATGCTGGGAGAAGTCCCTCCCCAGGGATGAACTCTTGCAGGCTGGCCTGGGCGAGGCCATTTCTCAGGGAGCCGCAGCAGCGGCCTCTTCTTAAGGGAGGGTTATTTATGGGCTCTGTCCACCGATGGCAGCTGACCCCTGCATAGCACGCTCCCGCTGGCCCCACAATTGAATTACCCTTTGACTGCAGGCACTCGGGGCTCCTTACACAAACTGCGCTGGCCTCACGCCTGCTTATTCGCTCCTACGGATGAGCGAGAACCAGCTGTGTGCCCCTCTGCAGCCTCAGGGCGCTCTGGGCACCAGCCTGGTCCCGAGGTGCCACATAGGAAAACCCTCCTGACCGTTCCAAGGGTCCGTCAGGGGGGTGGGACCCAGGGGCCCACGCAGAGCATAAGGGGCCACAGCCTTGCCCCTCCTCAGCCCCTTCAGCCAGCCAGCTGCCGAATGAAGGGCAAGCGCTGGTGGGGAAGGATGGGAAGCCATCAGTGAGGGCCACATTGTTTTAAGCAGGAAGCCTGCCGGACAATCGGTGGGGCCACTGGACAATCAAGGTGCTAATGGGGCATTCAAAGGAAGACAAAGCCATTGAGGAGAAGCTAAAGGAATTCTCTGGGCGTCCCTCTCCACTGCACAGCGTGTGAGGTAGATTCCCACACCTGAGCCATTCTTTTAAGATGACACGTCTGAGAACTTGTCCCAGCGGTGTGCGGATCAAATTGATACATCAAGCCATAATAAAGCACTGGGACTTGCTGCTATTCACCCAAGAGTTCTGAAGGAACGCAAATGTGAAATCGTAGAACTACTAACTGTGGTGTGTAACCTGTCAATTCATCAGTCTCCGTACCAGATGATTGGTGGGTAGTTAATGCAGCACTGATTTGTTTTAAAAGGCTCCAGAGACAGGCTGATAATCTTAACTTCAATACCAGGCAATTTCTCTGAAACTCTAGCAAAGAACAGAATTTTCAGACATGCAGCTGAACATGATATGCTGGGGAGAAGTCAACACAGCTTCTGTAAAGGGCACTCATGCCTCATCAATCTGTTCGCAATCTTTGAGGGTGTCAGCAAACACGTGGACAAGTCTGATCCAGCCAAGAGTGCATATGTGGACTTTCAAAAAGCCTTTGACAAGTCTCTCACCAAAGGCTCTTCGGCAAAGAGGCAGTCATGTGATAAGAGGGAAGGTCCTCTTACGGATCAGTAACTGGTTAAAAGATAGAACACAAAGGGTGGAAATGAATAGTCAGTTTTCACAATGCCCAGCCGTAAATAGAGGGGTCCCCCAGAGACCTGTATCGGGACTGATGCTTTTCAACATATTCATAAATAACCTGGAAATGGGGGAGAACTGAGGTGGTAAAGTCTACAGACAATACAAAATTACTCAAGACAGTTAAGTCAAAGCTGATGAGAAGGGTCACAAAACGATCTCCCAAAACGAGATGACGGGGTAACAAAATGGTGAATGAAATTCAGTGCTGATAAATGCAAAGTAATGCACATTGGAAAACGTAATCCCTCGATATATATATAAAACGAGGGGGTCTAAATATGCTGTTACCACTCAAGAAAGAGACCTTGGAGTCACTGCGTACGGTTCTCTGAAAACATCCGCTCACTGTGCAGCGAGAGGCGAAAAAGCTACCAGAACACTAGGAACCATGAAAGGGATAGATAAGACAGAAGATGTCCTATATAAATCCATGCTACGCCCACACCCTGAATCCTGTGTGCAGTTCTGGTCGCCCCCGCTCAAAAAAGATAAAATTGGAAAAGATGCAGTAAAGGGTAACAAAAGCATATGGAACTGCTTCCATCTCAGGAGAGATTAAAAAAGACTGGGCCTCTTCAGCCTAGAAAAGAGCCGATGACCGAGACTTAGATAGTCATGAGTTGTGTGGAGAAGGTAAATGAGGGAGTAGAAATGACATTCCCGTGGCTGTGGCACCATAAAGACTAACAGACTTCTTTGGGCATAAACTTTTGAGGGCTGCCGCCCACTTCAACAGATAGGTCGCCGCCCACGGAAGCTTATCCCCGAAGAAATGTGTTGGTCTTTAAGGAGCCACAGGACTCCTGGCTTTGCTGTGCACAGACTAACACGGCGACCCCGCTGGAGCTAAAGAAGGAAGTGTCATTTACCCCACCCCATAACTCAAGAAGCAGGGGGCACCCAATGAAATGAATGGGGTAGTTTCAAACAAAATAAGGAGAACTTCACACAACACACAGTCAACCTGTGGAACTCATTGCCAGGGGCTGTTGTGAAGACGAGATCAGTGCCTGGAGTGGCTGTTAGCCCAGCTGGCGGCGACACAACCCTCCGCCCTTGGTGTCCTTAAAGCAGGGACTGGAAAGGAGCGTTGCCCTGTTCTGTTCACCCCGGGGCAGCATCTGGCACTGGTGGAAGACAGAACTTGGCTAGCGGGGCCCTGGGTCTGACCCAGTCTGGCAGTCCTTGAGTCCTAACCCCGTACTGGAATTGCTCCAGGCAGATAGGCTGCAGTGTCTCTTTCTGCTCCCGCACGACGCCCTGCAAAGCTGAGGTTAAAAGGCTTCTGTTTACCAGCAGATCCCAGGCTGCAGCTGCATTTCAGACCCCTGCACTGTGGAGCCCTCCCACCTGTTGGGGACAGATGGACGCACGGCGGAGCATTTGGCCTGGGAGGCGTCACGGTCTGTGTCTGGCTCCAAGTGGCCTGAAAAGCTGCCAAGGCCTGGAGAGCACCAGCTGCCCACGTGAGCTACAACTGCCCCTCAGCAATTATTGGCCCTGCTTAGTTAGGTCGGCTGCCTCTCAGAAATCCCAGTGCAAGTTTCCCTCTCCCCCGGCCACCCTCAGCCTCAGCCCTGGATCGGCAAGTTTGCATCCTGCCCCTCTCACACAGCTATTACTCTCCTTGGTGGAGATTAAATAAAGCCCCAGCCCCAGGCAGAGGGGCGAGTGTATTACAGAACGTACTGGCAGCACGCTCCTCTGGTGAGAGTTCCCTCTACTCCAAAATCAGGGGAAGGACCCAGCTCTTCAGCCACCCAAGCAGGGCCCCGAGGGATCGTGTTTTCCATGCAGGATTTGGGGAGTGCAGGTGCTCATACAAGCTGCCCCCACTAAGGGGACCTGCAGGAGCCTGTCCTTTGGCTGACAGAAAACCCCACCCCAGGGATATTTGCAGCCCCAACTGTGGACCAGGCGCTGTCAGCATTGGCAGGCCAGTGACCCACACATGTGCAATCACTGCAGTGCAGCGGAGGCGTGCCAGTGACCCGCACGTGTGCAATCACTGCAGTGCAGCGGAGGCGTGCCAGTGACCCACATGTGTGCAATCACTGCAGTGCAGCGCTGGTGTGCCAGTGACCCACACGTGTGCAATCACTGCAGTGCAGCAAAGGTGTGCCAGTGACCCACACGTGTGCAATCACTGCAGTACAGCGGGAGTAAGTTCCCGGCTCTCCAGGGCTTGTCGTGTGGCTCACGCGCCCAGGACCCTGCCCAAGACAGGATGACTGGGATTGTACCCCGTGTTATGGGGGTTCATAGCCAGTGGCCCAGCACAAGAGACTCATGGCCCACCTGGGCCAGCAGCACTCAAGGCTGAGACTCATTGATTTCTGCTTCCTTGGCAGAGCTCAATGCCCCACAGACAGCTCTGCACTGTCCGGGCTGGGCTCTCTCCAGCGCCAGCTGTGCCGAATGGGCAGAGTGCATGGCAGGCTGGCATCACACAGGGTGGGGGGGGGCAGCGTCGCTCCCCAGCAATGGAACGGAGCACAGCACAGGGGCCTGGGCAGAGGGGAGGTGGGCTCGGCACAGATAACGTCCTGCAGCTCTGCATCAAAATGCCCCGTTTACCTGAGCCTTGGACGATGCAGCAGGCAAGGGAGGCCCAGAGAGGGCAGGGCAGTGGCGAGCTAGAGCCAGGGACACAGCGTAGCTGGAATCACCCTCCGAAAGGGAGGGCAGCGAGAAGGGGAGGGCGGGCGGCACCGTTCCTCTGCTATTACCCCTGCCCCGCACAGCTCTGTGCCGGCGCCCACCGGCCCAGCAGAGCGATGGAGTGCTGGGGTCTGGTCCCAATGGCCGGTGCAGCTCGGAGCAGGCCATGAGCATGATGCTGTTCTCCCTGATCCACTTCCCCAACAGCCAGAGACAGGACCCCTCGGCCCCAGCCCGGACCCTGAACCCCACATGCCCAGCAGTGATGACGCTTGTGCGGCTGCCAATAATTCTAAGACAACATGGGCTGTGCACGCCTCCCCTTGCTGTGGGTGGCTTGGGCCGGTTACACTGCTCTCTGCAAGGTTTCGAGGAGGGCCTTGGGTTCTGCCGCGAGAAAGGAGCAAACAGTGCCATGCCAGTGTCTCCCGCAGAAGGGATCTGGAGGTGGTGAGGCCAGAGCCTGGCCCAGCCCCCAGGGTGGGTCACTTTCCCGCACAGAGAGAGCAGCCTCCTGGGAAAACACCTGCCGGGAGGCAGTGTTTAGTTTCTCTGAGTCACTGATTTATTTCTGGATGCTCAGCATTGCTGGGAAGGCACAGAAGCGAGATCAGAAGGCTAAGAGCACAGGGAGCCCTGGGAAAGCAGCCAGAGAGCCAGCTACCATGGCACAGCCTGGACCTGGGGCTTCGGCTGGTCATTTTAATAACCAGTGATTCACGGGCTGGCTGAAGGGCAGAGTACCCTCTTCTGCATGAGGCTACCCCGAGGCTGGCCTTGTTCTTGCTGCAGAGTTCAGGTGCCTCTCCTCAGAACACAGCGTCCTGGCCAGCTCCAAGGCAAGGCGAGGCTTCCACGGCCCAGAACATGCTGCAAGCGCAGCGCAAAGAAGCAGGAAAGGAACTGACTGTCCCTCGCCCTGGATTTCGTAGGATTCTCTGCCCCAGCCTGCTCCCGGGAAGGGCACCCTGGGAGGCAAGCGCCATGGCTAGGGAGGAGAACGCCAAGACAGAGAAGCTACAAGTGTCTAGATTCACATGCTGCACATCACAGCCACGCCTCGCGGGACACAGCAGTCCCTTGGAGAAGGCCTTCTGGGTGCCAGACCCCCCGGACCCCTACTCTTCCTTCAGGGTCGACCCTACAGCATGAGCTCCAGCCCTCCTGTGCCACACAGACCTCTGCCCCGAGAAGCCAGTTGAAATAGATTTATATAAGCTTCAGGGACGAAGCCACCCCTCACAGGGTCTTCAGACAGAACAGGGTCTATTAGTCACCTGGACATGGCCTGGGAAGTCACAGAATCATAGAATAATAGGAATGGAAGGGACCTCACGAGGTCATCTAGTCCAACCCCCTGATAAAAAGCAGGACCACTCCCCCTAAATTATCCCAGCCAGGGTTTTGTCCAACCGAGCCTTAAAAATCTCCAAAGATGGAGATTCCACCACCTCCCTAGATAGCCCATTCCAATGCATCACCACCCTCCTAGGGAGAAAGTTTTTCCTAATATCCAACCTTGACCTCCCCAGCTGTAATTTGAAACCATTGCTCCTTGTTATGTCCTCTGTTACCCTCGAGAACAGCCTAGCTCCCTCCTCTTTGGAGCACCCCTTCAAGTAGTTGAAGGTTGCTATCAAATCTCCCCTCAGTCTTCTCTTCTGTAGACTAAATAAGCCTAGTTCCTTCAGTCTCTCCTCATAAGTCATGTGCCCCAGCCCCCTAATCATTTTTGTTGCCCTCCGCTGGACTCTTTCTAATTTGTCCACATCCTTTCTGTAGTGGGGAGCCCATAACTGGACACAGTATTCCAGATGCAGTCCTGGGTTGGCAGAGAGAAATAAGGTGAACGCATCATCCGTTCTGGGCAAACCACAGCAATTTACCAGCCAAGCCATGATGAACTCCATTTTCAGGTTCCCCAGGGCCATATTCCCTGCTGGCTACCTCCCAGCATGTGGTTCTCCAGGCCGGGCCTGCCGAATTCATGGTCCTTGGGTTTGCCACGGCTTCTCCAATTTCCCATTGGGAGGGGCTGGCCGCTCAGCCAGCTTGGCTACACACCCCATGTCTAGACTGCCCTAAGAGCAGCCTTAGCGCTTTCTCCCCTACTGGCTAGCAGTGCTGCGTGCAGGGGGAAACTGAGGCACACAGGCATCATTGGTCCAGAGTCTCCGACGGCCAAGTCGGCCTGTTGATGCAGGGTGGGCTGCACTGCCAGCCCTTTGATAGCACAGTCCGGTTTGGAAACCGCTTTCTCTGCAACAGGGCACCCCAAGCTCCCCCGCTCTGCTAACAGGAGGGGTTTTCTAGTGGGAGCAGGAGTAAGTGGGGCTTTGTCTACAGCAGACAAGGCGTTGGGGATTGCTCTGCGCCAAGGCGAGGCTGCAATTACAGAGTGTTCTCGGGGAGCACGGTGCCCAGGCACCTGCAGCCTGCATACCCCACCCAAATCAGGAAAGGGGAAACAGCCAGAGAGCTGCTCACCAGCTGGCCATGGTGCCTTTCCCCAGGATCTCCCTCCCGCCTTCCTCAGATGGTTCCCGACTCCCCTAGATCGCGCTGCAGGGCCTGCCGCTCTCACACCACAGCTCATTTGCTGAAGGATCATCTCGCAAGCCTCTAATTGGCCATAACACCCTGCCAAGGCTCTCACACACGTCTGGCTTCCTCCTCATTACTGAACACCAGTGCCGAGGGCTCCCCAGCTTGGGGCCTGGCTGCAGAGCTGCTCTGCCGACAGCATCCATCTGAGCTGCTTCTGCCAAGAGCCAAAGACAGTGGGAGGCTGGGTTCCCCCCGCAGCAGACACAGTGACCTGCTTCGCCATGCAGAGCCCCCTTGCTTTGGGGATTTTATAGCCTGGATCTGCCCTGTGCAGGGAGCTATGGAGCAGCTGCTCCTGGAAGTGCCGGGAGCAGACACAGCCTGGGCCGGGAATATCCCAGCCCTGCAAGCTTGAGACACACGAGCAGTTCTCCCCTCCATGGCCATAGGCCTCTCTCTCACCGCACTGTCTAGAACTACCCATCCCCAGCACCCTGGCAAACACATGGATAACCCCATGCAGCCCTGCTCCCCCAAGCCAGCTGGTCAGTGATGGCTCCCTCCCTGGCTTGCCCCCACCCTCTCAGCCACTCTGTGCAGATGGCTGGGAATCAACCCTGCGCAGCCCCCTGGCCAACCATTCCCCCAGGGCCATGCAGAAGGTGCCTTTCTGGCTTCTCCTGCAAGTCTCTCCCATGCACAGTTCCTTGCAAAGGCAGTGCTCAGTGGGGGCTGTAATCACAGACACCCAGAGAGCCTGGCTGGCGTCAGAGCCACCCAGCTGGGAATGAAGATGACTTCGCAGAGCAAAGGGGCTGGGACTGTGTCTTTTCATCTGAAGAGCAATTTCCAGCAGCTGCGTCGATTTAAAGAAGAATCAGGGGGTGGGGGCTGACAGGTTTCCCATGCTCCTTCTGTGTCCCGTCACTATTGAATAACACCCTGACGGGTTCACGCACATCCCTTCCCGGCAAGCATCTCTTTAATCTCACTGTAATTTATCCCTGCTGGAGACAGGTATTTAAGGATCATTTTCTTCCAGCCTCACAGGCAGAGATGCTCTCACCGCACCACACTCGTTTTCTGCTTAGTAACAACTTGGCTGGTCTCAGTGCTTGGCACAGGGACACTCACCCGAGCGCCCCCCACATTGTGTACGGGCACTCCACGCCTGGGTACTACCTGGGATCTGTCCGGCCTACGGCCGAGCCCTCATTCAGTGTGAGCTAAAGGCGCCGCATCCATTGCACGGATCCCAGCCAGTGCACCCCCAGGCCTCTGTCCACCATCTGTGACAAACTCAGCAATGCAGTGGCTCCATGGTGCATGTTTGCTGGCTACTGCAGAGCCTGGTTGGCTGACGGTGAAGGCTGGAACAGACTCTGCTTGTGCGAGTTACCCTCTGTTTGCGTCTGTGTGTTTGCACAACAAGGAAACGTGATGCTGGTTAAACAGTGAGCAGAGCTGAGCTCCCCACGATCACTGTGGCGAGTGCCAGAGATGATTAAATCAGTGCTGGCACCTGTTGTAATAAACTTAATGCCGCTGTTTATTTACCTATTAAATAACCCGTCAGTCTGTGCCCTCTCTGCCACTGGGAACGCCTCAGCGTATCCCGGCTCCCACTTGTGTTTGTTCCCCCCACTCCTTCTGGCTAGTTAGATAATGCACACCACAGCTGCCTTCCTGGATCACACAGAGTCCCCCCAGCCATTCCTGTCTGCAGCCAGAACTTCTCCTCAGGCCAGAGCGGGACTTCCCCTGAGCAGCTCTTTGGGGCATGAGGTGATGAAGCCTCCCAGGAATCATGCTCTGCTCCCCCTTTTTCCTGTGACCCTGCCACGGTGGAGTCTGCCCCAGTCCACCACACACAGTGCAGTCAGGCCCCAGGTTCAGCCTTGGAGGGTCCTACCCTGCTCCACTTGTAAGTCCCCCTGCGGGATAGGTTCTCACAGGACTCACATGCTCTGGGCGCCTCTCAGCCCAGCCAGACAGGACGGAAGGGCACTGGGAGGGTCTGCCACTCCCAGGCTCTTCCCACACCCGCCAAGTCATCTTCTCCATCTGACCCCAAAGGGTTCCCCACTCCTGTTCTTGCCAGGTCCCAGAGAATTCCTCAATGCCCCCAATGGCTCATGCACCTGCCGCTGCAGTCAGGGCGATCAACTGCCGGGGTTGCAGTCAGAAGAGTTGGTTAGTTAAGGATCACAGCGTAGGAAGGCTTTGTTAGCAGTCTAATTAGAAGTTGCCACCTGGGGACGCCCATTCTCAGAGCTTCCTCTCCACCAACCCCTCACAGAGCGACTGACTTCTTTCCCCAGCCACCCGACTCACACCATAGCCCCTCCCCGTCCTTTGTCTCCTTCTGCTAGATGGCCACTTCCCTGATCCTCACCGGCCCCAAACTGTTACGGCTGGTTGGGGCTGAGGCAGGGTCCTGACCAGGTCTGCCTATGTGTGGCTGGGGAAGGCCTATCCACCTTCTAGTGGTCTCTGCAGTGATTACACACCTGGGTCTCATCACTGATGTACATGAGTAACACATGTGGGGAAACTGAGGCACACAGACAGCACCCCAGGAAAACCCCAAAAGTATCTTTACTTCATCACACATGGACTGTGCCATCCTCTGGTACAACTCAACTTTAACCTGCAGCAGGAGAGATGCGACACCCAGGTAGAAGCTCATGCAGACACAAGGTCATGGCACAGGGATGGGCCAGGTCCCCCCACACAGCTCTGGTGCAGATGTGTCTGGACATCCCCCCACTATCGGGCACCTCCGTAGCACAGCTGTCAAACTGGGGGCAGTCCAGAGAAGAGCGACACACCTGAGACTCAGGCTCTCAGGGCTGGGTCTGCAGGCGACCCTCTGGACCAGGCCGTTAAGGAGATGGGTGCGGTGGGAGACCCTGATGCTTTAGAGCCAGTGGAAGGGTTTCGATCCCCAGGAAGGACAGAGGGGACAGTGGGGTGGAGGAAGGGAAGGCTGTGCGCAGCGGGACCCGGTTAAGAGAGGAAGAGTCAAGCAGGAAACCAGGAAAGTCGCCCGAGCCCAGACATGGAGCCGTCTGTGGAATTATGCCCACCCCATCTCGCTGACTCGCTGACCAGTGAGTGGCAAGAATGGCTGCCGTGCTACCTTACTGCCGTGACCAGTGTCACTCGCCCTTTGGGGGATGGACGGATGGACGGACGGAAGGCTGCTCACCTGGGATAGTGGAACACACACACCCCCCCCCCCGGCAACCGGGGCAGCGCTGGGAGGCAGGGCAGGTCCCTCTCTGCATAGCGTGAGCCTGAAGCTGTGCATGCATGTCCTGCACGGGAGCCCTGCTGCGTCACTGGCCTGCGCCCTGGGCATGGTGCCGATGGAGCAAGAGCCCTGGTCCAGTCCATGCAAGGCGGAGAGGCGGGAGCCAGGCCCCAGGGGATGCTGCCCCACGGCAGGCAACCGCTGTTACATGATTGCCTCAGGCACGGGGCACTGGCCTGGGCAGGAATGCTGCAGAGGCCACGGCTGCTGGGGCAGCCTTAACTTTGCCATCTGCTGGTGCCCGGCCCACCTCAAGGCTCTCCCCTAGCACGGCCCGAGGAGACTGCGAGGGAAGAACTCCCCTCCCCTTTCATATGAACAAAAGCTGTTTAAATACAGGGAACTTCAGAGTCGGCAAAGCCAGTGCCAGGGAGCTGGACAAGAAATGTGGACGCAATTTAAATCAAGGCTGTTTCTACACAAGCCACCCCTCTTCCCCGGCAGCTGAGTCACCAGAGATGTGTGTCTGGCTCAGTCATGTTTTGAACCAGAGGAATTACCTGTGTGCGTGAGTCAGAACCAGCGCAAATCTTGGAAATCAGCTCCTGGGGAAACTCAGCTTCTTTTAATGGCTGAAATTCCCCAGCCTTTCAAGTGGGGGCCCCCTGAGGACTCTCCCCATCAGGCCCAGCCCTGGGCTTTGCTTAGGAATGAAGGCTTCTGCAGTGAGAGCCCCAGAAAGGAAGTTTATGCTGCAAACGTAAATGGATCCCCCTTCCCTGCCAGTGACACAGCCCACGGTGATGGGGGGCCCGGTCGCCATCTTCCCCCATGGGAAATCACAGGTTGGTTTCAAACTCCAGGCCTCCTGATACTGACTTCAAATGGAAAGCGGCGACGTTCGAGCCGAGGAAACCCACTGTGACCCGCGAGGTGAAGCTAAAGATCAAAGTCTGGCGGGTGACATTTTTCACAGCTTTGCTATTTGAAATTCAGCAGAGAACAAGCTGTGCAGAGAGTTCTGGAAATCGGAGCAGCCTGGCGCAGTTCCGGGGTGTCAGCCGGAGCCGGGCCCTGGGTGTCTGTTCTGCTCCTTCCTGCCTGTCCAAGCAGGACTCAGAGAAGCTAACCACCAGGGCAGTGAACGCATCCTACCTACACACAGACGGCACCTCCTAGGCATCATTTCCCCTGCCACGACACCTGCTCTGCTCCCAAGTGCATGGGGCTGGCCAGCTGAGCGCCGTCGAAAGGCAATGGGGCGTTGGTAGCAGACTGCGCGCAGTGCGGGCTGCAGGCGGGTTGCCAGCAGGCCAGGGAAGATCAGCTGGGTGTACACAGATGAATGGAAGTGTAGCTCCAGTGCAGAACTGAGAGCGACTGGCTCACGTTCCCCCCCACCTACCAACACAGCCAGCATGGCGTAGACCTGCTTGGTCCAGTCCACATCTGAGAGGCCCAAGTGCCAGAGCTCTGGAGACCACCCTGTGGCCAGAGAGGTCTTCCCAGCTCATCACTTCTGGCCCATTCCCCCTCCCGGCCTTTGCCGCGGGGCTTGGAGGGCATGTCCATGCTGCGATGCGAGCGCCCAGACTCAGCACACAGTGGGGCACGGGAGGGCCTCCGGTCACCCTTGGCCACTTCCCCAGGACCATCACTCCGGGGGAAACATGGAGCCCCCTGCAGAGCTGGGAGCCGAGTGGCCCTTGAGCCCCTGGGCTGAGGGAGAATGGCCCAGCATTGTCCTGCGCTCTGGGAGCTGGGCATGGCGCTCAGAGCAGGAGCTACTCCAGCCTGGGGCCAATTCAAAGCCCTGCCCCTTTCCTGGAGCCATGTCTGGGGAACTCCAGCCCCCGGAGCTGGTTCCCAGGAAAGAGGATGTAACTCAGGCAGGGGAGCCGTATGGCCCCTCACAACGGCCAGGGCCTCCCCCTCCCCTGGCCAGAGCCCTGACTCCGCTCAGGAGAGGCCCCTTAGCCCAGGGCTAGGGACAGCATCCCGGAGAGGTCCTGGCAGAGCCCCCTGGATGGCAGATGGAGGCGGGGGCTGCTGGCACCGCAGACACACTTTGCTCCCCGGCTGACGGGAGCCCATCCGGGGTGAGTGGCGGAGGCGCCGCCGCAGGTTTCTGTTTCTGCCACGCCCCGCAGCGCAGGGTGCAGGATGAGTCCCTGCCCTGCCCAGCCCAGCCGCCGTCGGTTGCTCCTGCTCCAGAAACCAAGTCAGCCCTGGGCGCTGGCCCCAACCTCAGCCGAGCCTGGTCCCCGCCACGCCCCGTGGGACCGGCCAGGCTCCCCCGGCCCGACCCGTCACTTTCCCGGGGCGGGGCGGGGCGGGGCACAGCGGAGTCCCGGTGCGGGATCAGGCGAAGAGCTCCCGGGCTCTGCCCCAGCCCCGGATCCCCGGGGAAATTCTCTCGCCTCCTCCCGCTCCCGGCCTGACTCAGAGCCTGACTCACCGGCCGCGCCCCTGTGCACATCGAGCCCGGGGCAAAGTGCGGCCGGAGCCGCCACCCCCAGCCCCAGGCCGGGCGAAGGGACCCGCACCCCCGCGGCGGCGTCTTACCGGCGGTGCAGGGAGCAGGGCCAGGACATCCGCGGCTTCCTGAGGCCGGGCCGGGGCGCGCCGTCCGGTGCTCGGCGCTGCAGGTAGCGCTCGGTGTCCGAGTGGAAGCGCTGCTGGATGCGGATGTGAGTGCGGGGCTGGCGCCACAGGTGCTTGGGGGCCTTGGCGGTGCCCGCTCCCTCCCGGCTCAGCTCCATGGGGCCGGCGCTGTCCGCCCACCGGGTGCTGAAAGTTTCCTCCGCCCGCTCCGGCTCCGGCTCCGGCTCCGGCCCGCTCGCTCCCAGGGCTGCAGCGCTCCGAGGCGCCGGGCGGCGGGTTATATAGCGGCGGAGCCGCGGCGCGGGGGGGGGCTGGACCGGGGGGGGCGGGCGTGAGCTCCGGCCTCCTCCCCCCGCGGGGCTGGGCAGCGCTCGCCCCGCCCCGCCCGCCCGCAGCCGGCCAAGCTCTCCCCGGCGGGATCCCGGGTGTCGCTGCTCTGGAAGCTCCGTGGGGCAGGGCCCTGCCTCCATCCACTCCCCGGTCAGTGCCCCACGGCCTGTCGCAGGGGCCAGCCCGCCACCCCCGCCGGGCAGGGACACCACAGGGTGCCAACCCCCCCACTATGGGGCACCCAGCTTAGAGGGCCCGCTGGGCCAGCCGCTGTCCCATGCCACCCCGTGCCAGGGCTGCCGGGAACCAAAGCAAGGGCTGGGCGGTGGCCAGCTGGGTTTGCTTCCTCTCTCCCCTTCTGTAAATGGGGAGAAGGGGGGAGGCAGGGCCCAGCATGGTGCGAGAGAGAGACTGATTAGCCAGTTCTCTGAAAACAGCCCCGCAGGGGACAGCGGGTTTAGAAAAGTGACTGGACTGTTGGGAACCATTAGGAAAGGGATTGATAATCCCAGAAAGCCATGGTACGCCCACCCCTTGAATACTGCCCGCAGATCTGCTGGCCCAGCTCCGAAAAGGTCGGCTGGACTCGGAAAAGCTACAGGAAAGGGCACCAAAAAGGGCTGGGCACTGGGGGCGAAATTAATGAGACTGGGGCTGGGCAACCTGGAAAAGAGCCAGCTGGGGGAGGGGGATACATTAGAGGTCTATAAAACTGCCTGGGCTGGAGAAAGTGAATACGGCCGGGTCCTTTAGTCCTGTCCCCCAGGTAAAATCCAGGGGTCACCACATGAAATTCAGAGACAGCAGGAGGCTTAAAATAAACACAAGGAAGTATTTCTTCACCCCAGGCACCCTCAACTCACGAAACTGCCGGGCGGCGTTGTGAAGGCCCAGTCTCTAACAGGGAGCAGAAAAGAGCGAGGTAAGATAGCTATTAGCAGAGGGGCAGGGAATTCAAACCATGCTCTGAAGTGTCCCTAGCTCTGGTTCCCAGGGGATGGATCCTGGGGCAATGCTCTGTGCTGTTCCTTCCCTCTGAAGCAGCTGGTACTGGGCACTGTCAGGAGACAGGACAATGGGGCAGATCAATTACTGGTCTGACCTGGTGTGGCCATTTTCCTGGGGTGGGGGAAGGAGAGGGGGGATGCAGGGCCCCGTGAGGATGGGGCAGGCACCACAGCTGCTCTCACACTATAGCCCCAGGCCAGCTCAGAGCACGCTGGGGTCTGTGACGTGCATGGTGAGAGGCCAGGGATGGGTGGAGGGGCCTCAGGAGCACAGAGGGCCTGGTGCTGAGTGCTGGACCATGCAGGCTGCTCCTGCCCCCTTAGCCACAGTGGGACTGGAGACCCCACAGGCCCCTGCACCCATGCCCCCACTGCACCCCGCAGGCCCCTGCACCATGCCCCCACTGCACCCCGCAGGCCCCTGCAAAGACGGAGCAGCTCTCAACTTGATGCTTCAGGTAGGAGAGGGTTAGACCCTTGTAGGGCCAAGAACAGCCATATTTCCCTGAGACAGAACAGACGCATTTACACATCGACAGGAGGTAACACAGCCACAAGGGATGGGGTGAGGGAGACAAGTTATTCCTTTCCCTGCCCAAAGTCAGCCCCGTCTCCAGGGCCAGCTGCTGCGGCGGTTCCAAGTGTGGGACAGAGATAATTGGCATGTTATCGCTAGATGGAAATGCCAGCGAACATTGACGGCAGGGAATGAAAAATGACACAGCAACGTGTTCATTGCCTGAGCAGCCCCGACATGCCGTACATTCATTCCCCAGATCCAGCATGTCAACAGGAGCCCGTGTGGGGCCAGGACTGGGCTTCACACAGTCACTTCCACACTTCGCGCCACCAGAGCTCCCGGAGCCCTGCGGATGCCATGGCCGGCAACGTCAGACTTCTGTGAAGTCTGGGTCTGAAGATGAGCAGGTGCAAAGCCTTCCTCATCAGTTCCCACACTGAGTGCCTTCGTTCATGGCGCAGACCCACCAGGCTAGTCCCACAGGGTCCTCGGGGCCTCAGCTGGCTTTCGCTTAGCCCTCTAAATTGTCCTGTTTGCCTGTTCACCCTCATCAAATACCAGGCACACACCCGGGTCCGTGGCTCTTTGGAAGCCATCCCCCTAGCGCAGCTTCCACCCTTGCCTGGGAAACAATTTTTATAATCAAGGGCAGAAGCAAGAAGTGATTTTTAAATGGAATTATAGGTTTTCCCTTGAGTGCTCCACATGCGTCTTCCACCATTCCTTCCAGGCCAAAGCACGGGAGCTGGTCAGAGCTCACGTTTGGGGCCAACTGGCTGTGGAGCTCAGGAGTTTCTCCCTTCACCCCCATCCACCCACCCTGAGACGCGGGATGTAGACAAAGGGTGTTCTTCATTATCCTGAGCCACAGCCCCATGAGGTCAATAGAAAGACCCATCCATTGCAAAGAGCTTGGACGGGCCCTAAAGGAATTCCTCCACTGCTTCAGGGGTACGGCTCGAACAGTGCCCACTGCCAGATGCTCACATGTTCCCAGGGCCCAGAGCAACTTGTAAGGGGCCCTGTCAGAAGCTGCGTCAGCATCATGGATGGGCGGCTGAGTGTCCAAGTTCCAAGATGCTGGACACAGCCCAGAGCGCCGTTTAACACACAGACAACATGGCCAGAGACCTGTCACTGCCAGCTGGAAAAGGCAGATGCAGGCGATCCTACAGACATCACTAGGCCCCCAACAAAACCCGGTGTGTGTCCTAGCCACAGGAACCAGGAGATAGCAGAGCAGGCTATACAGAGAACAGACAGAGAAGAAGCCACCGGCCAAGAATCCACCCCTCATCCACTTGGACTTTTGTGTGATAGAGACTGCTGCCTGGCTCAGGGGGTTACACACCCTGGGAGCTGGACTGGATCACGCTTGGTGAAGGCCTGCGTGGGCAGTACAGGCACCTTCTCAGTCAGCAGCAGGAGAGGCATGCTGGGTGTGCAGACACATGGACATCTAAAGCCAGGCAGGAGGGGGAATCTCGCTCCCTCTTCCTGGGTGGACGCCTGGCCTACCTGAAGTTGAGGGGAGTTTTATCACTAGCCTCACTGGAGCGGGATTCCATCCCAACTTCTTCTCCCCGGCCCTTCCACGCGTGACTCGCTGCTTCCCAGCGGAGGGAAGTGTCACTCGCTTCTTGTGCTAAGCAGGGAAGTGAAGCCAAAAACCACAACCCAAGAAGCCTCACCTGGGGGCTGGGGGCAGAACCACCCAAACGTGGTCCCCATGAGCAGAACATGGCCCCGAGCTTTGCTATGAGACCAGGATTCAGAGGGACTGGACGCTACCCCAGAGATTAGTCACTTCCCAGCAGCTCTGTGAAAGCCAGCAGCAAGCAGACCTTCCTGCCAGCCCGGTGGGCTCTCCACCAAGGCCACACAGCAGGGCAGGAAGGAGACGCAGGGCTGCGACCATTCGTTTCTCTTGCCACAAAAGTAAATTAAAACCCAAACCCACATGCAGACACACACTGGCTCATGCATAGAGAAGCAGCCGGAGACAATCTGTGGCGGTGGAATAATTGCAATCAATCTTCCTGGCAAGGAAATTCAGATTGTGGAGGGTGAGGGAGGAGAAGTGCCAGAGAGACAGCTGGCTGAAGGGGACGACTGCTCCAAACACAGGGCCCTGCCCAGCCCCTGTGCATCTGCTCCGTCTCCAGGCCAAGCCTGAAAACCAGGAATGAAATATGTGCCGGGCTCTTTGCACCAGGCTGTCAACGAAACGTCTCCAGTGCTGAATCAAACCAAGGCAATAGATTTTTGGGAAATGAATATAGAGCAGGTTAACTCGCCATTCGAGCCGGGAGCGCTGCCCATGATGAATGCCGGGCTGCTAATGAGCAGCGGAAGATGGAGGGCCTCTGGCTGGAGGGCAAAAGAAACGGTCTGCAGGCATCACAGGGACTGGGGGGTGGGCAGGCCACGGCCATTCCCCTGGCGGAGGGTGTCTGGGGAGAGGCCATTCCTAGTGTCCTTTTGGAAATTTAGCCTCGAGACCAAAATGTCTAGTTCAACATCAATATTTCCAGGGGCTCTAAAATCCACCTGTCGACCCTGGTTTGACTTCGCGCCGCTCAGAGATTCTGCCCAAGAACTCTGCACTCAAACAGCTGGGCCAACATAACCCTATTTCCTGACCAATGGGACTGAACAGGATCCACGGGACCCAGCCCAGCACTCTGTTCTCTGCAGGAGCTGGCCATGCAAGCTGCAGGAAGCACCGAGGTCCCTCCATGCTTTGCAGCCATTTCCTCTCCGAGTTCAGGCCACACCCTGCCCCATCCCTCCTCCAGAGCCACAGTCATCCCGCCTGCCTGCCGAGCTCCGGGAGTTTACCGTGCCAATGACCCTGGCACCCAGCAGCGGTTAAGACCTAAACTCTGCTGTCTCTATGGCCCCCAGAAGGCTCTTCAAGCCCCAGCCCAGAGCACAGCTGGCAACTGCAGAGCATGGAGCCCTCCTGGGCCTCTCACTACGTCCCCAGGTCTTTCAGTAGGTGGGGCCAAGGTTTGCTGTGCAGGGTGTGCAGCCCCCCCAGCGACCCCCGAGCGCCAGTGCAGAAAGCTCCCCTCTGCTGTGAAAGCCCCCTGCCGCACGCCCGCCTTACCGTGGGAATCCAGGCTCCTCGCTGGCCTGTGGCCTGCTCTCCTCGATGGTGAACACAACCCTCGTGCCCTCTGGCTCCGGGAGCCTGCCAGCCTCGCCGAGCACCACGTGGCGGCATGCCAAGGGAGGCAGCAACGGGGTCCCCGAGAAACGCCGCTTGATGGGGCTGATGTGGGGTGCTGCGCTGCCGAGCTCGGGGGAGTCCCTGGAACGCTGCGGGGAGAATCAGACCGTTAGTGTTGCACGGAGGGATGGCAGCTCACTGGATGCACCCTGGCCTCAGGAGCCAGCCTGATGGATTCCCCAGCACCCCACAGGGCCAGATTCCCTGCTCTGCGCGGGCCCTGCCTGCCATGGCTCAGCACCAGCTGAGCAACAGTCTCAGGCTCTAGGTTAGCAGCGTATTCATCCTGCCCCACCCCATACGGACCAGGTGCGGCCGGCAGCTCATCACTCCTGCACAGCTGGCCCTGCGCTCTCTGCAGGCCAAGGGGAAATGGTGCTGCCCTGAGCATGGATCGACTCAACTGTTTTCTGGCGGCCCCTGCAGTGGGTGAGAACACGACGCGGTGGGTACGTGAGGGAATCTTTTCTTGGAGAGACACGGGCCAGGCCCCCAGCCCTGCAGAAGGGCTTCGGATGGAAGCTCGTCTCTCAGCAGCTGAAACTGGTTCAGTAAAAGATATTCCCTCCCCTGCCTTGTGTCTCTGTCATCCCGGGACCAACCAGCTACACCACCACTGCAAAGGGCAGATCTGTCATTGTTCGTGTCAGGATCCAGCCCTTGGAGCTGCTCCCTGGACCGTCAACCCTGCACTGGGCAGGCAGGGACCCTGTGCAGCCAGATCTGGGGCAGGGGAGGGGCCCCTAGCAGAGAAAGAAGGGGGCAGGGTTTGAGATACGCCTGCTAACGCCAAACCTGCGAGCCGTACCACCAGATAAGGGTCCCTGCCGTCTTCCCTTCCTGCTAGGGCCTTTCAAAGGGGTCCCCACGTGAAACCCCTTCATTTCCATTCAGTTCAGAGGGGTGAGGGGAGACCCATGTGAACGAGACAGTTCTCAGCATAGGTGTAAACACGTCGACAGACAGACTGCTTGTCTGACAGGAAGCCTGACTGTGACCTTTGCTGGTGACCCAGCCCTCAGATGCAGTCTGCTCTGCACTAGAAAGTTCGGTCACTCCCGCTGCGTTGCTCAGAGGTGTGAAAAATCCATGCACGCGCGCACACACACATGCAATGTGGCGACGCTGACCTGACCCTGGTGCACGCAGCCCGGGGCCCATGGAATAATTCTTCCGTCACCCCAGGCACCGCCTCATGGGGAGGTGGATTATCTAGGCCATGTGAGGAGTGTCTACACTGCAGAGGTCCAGCTGTGCCCCAGTAGTATGTCCAGGGGAGACAGGCCCACAGGCTGTGAGAACATGGCATACGCACCTGCTTACTTGGGGCCAGTCACACTGATACGCTGAGCAGGGCCACACTGGCTTTCAGCTGAGACCCTCTTTGGCGAGTCAAAATGTGCACCCCGGACCCACACAATGCCCATGAGCTCTCCGCCCCCCTTGCCAGCTGGCATTCAGAGGCGCCTGCATCACAGTCACACACAGGAGGAGCCCTTGCATTCAGGAAAGGCTGGGTGAGATGTCCCCTGGCAGCTTGACTCTGGAACAGGGAGCATGTCGCTCCGTGCAGGGCTCAGCACAATGGAGCTTGCTCCGGGTTGTGGCTGTCATACAAACCCTCATTTCCACAGCTAATTATCTCAGACCACAGCAATTCCCACCCGTCCTTCAAGGAAGGATGAGTGCTGGGTTCAGCATCTGCACACATGTGGTGTGGCCAGAGCTCCTGGCAGGCTGGCACGTGTCTGCACTCCAGAGGCTGGACCCACAAAAGCATCCAGGCTCAGAACAGCTGCTGCTCCGGCAGCATCACCCCCAACCTCTGCTGTGGCCCCCAGGCTCCCTCCTTCCCCTGTGCCACAGCTGGGTCTTGACAGCCAACAGGGCTACGTTCCCAAAGGTGCCAGGGATCTCGGGCAGCCAGGTCAAGAGACTTTGAAGGGGCTGGATTTTCAGCAAGTGCTGTGCATCCCTCCACGGTGCCAGGCTGGGCACGGAGACTTGTCAGTCACACTTGGACAGGAGGCCAAGGGGCCCCAGGGGCCCTGAAAGTCAGAGCCCCAGAGTACAGGCTGGGGTGGCTGGAAAGAGAAATGATCACAAGTAACATCCCCGAATTCCAGAGGGGGCACCGTGTCAGTCTAGTTCAGCAAGACAGACAAGGAGTCCTGGGGCACTTTAAAGACTGACACATTTAGTCTTTGAAGATCTTCAAGCATCTGACGAAGTGGGATTTTCTCCCACGAAAGCTCATGCGATAAATAAATGTGTTAGTCTTTAAAGTGCCCCAGGACTCCTTGTCTGTCTTGCTGAACTAGACTGATCCGGCTCCCCACTGGTGGGAGTCCTGCGGCACTTTTAAAGACTAAGAAAGTTATTTATCGCATGAGCTTTCATGGGAGAAAAAGTAACACCCCCACATCATCTTTGCAAGACCCCAGGCAACTCCCTGTGATCAGTTCTCCCTCAAACAGCTGCTGCAAATGCCTGGGAGCCGAGGGAGCCACAAGCTGGGTCTCTCACCACTTGAAGACTGTTGAGTGACAGCAAAGAGTTGGAGTGACAGACACTGGGGGCCATGCCGCCTGTCAGGAAAGAGAGAGAGAGAGCTAAGACTGGGCTGCGGCACTGCTGGGAGGGGAGGGGGGGGAATTCCCCATGTGCACCCCCATGTCCATATTTGTGCTTTCCCTGCAGTGCCCTGGATCAGAAATGTGCAAAGGTGCAGTGCCCGGCATGCAGTGGCCATTCTAGGGCAGATTTCAGGCAATCCAGCGGCCTCTGCCCTCCAGCGTCTGCTTCTCCATGATCTGGAATAACAAGAGTTTCCCTACCAAGCCCCCAGCTCCTCCTGCGCACCGAGGCCTCTTCCTGGCCCCGAAACGGGGAGACCCAGGAGGGGCGCTTTCCCTTGGGCCTGGGGGGAGGGTCCCAGTCATAAGAGCCCTGGGCTAGACCAGCCTAATGCCATGGGTAGGCCCGGCACGAGAGCAGGAGTTCTCCGTGGGGCTAGAGCAGCTCCGGTCAGGGTAGGCCAGGTGGGCACAGACTGCCTGGAAGGGGAATGGCCCAGGCAGCTGCTCCCAGAAGGCTCCCGTCTGTGGTCAGGCAGCACACTCCCTGGGTGCCGCAGAGAACACGTCCGCAGTGCATCTCAGAGCAGCACCCCAGGCTCCATGGGTCCCAGCAGAGGAGCTGAAGCCAGCCAGGCCACGCTGTGCAGGAGCTGGCCTGCTTCCAATCCCACCCACAGAAGAGCGATCACTGGCTTGCAGGGGAGACGCAGCCAGTCCGATGCAGCTTCTCTGCAGCCTTATTGATGCCTGCTGATTGGTCTGGGCAGCTAATAATTAATTATCTTTGTCTGAGATTCTCCCGTCACTTCAGCTGATTAAAAAGCCCTCTCAGAATTAATTGCATTGTCAATGAATGCAGACGAGAGTCCCTGGATTGATCACAGCCTGTCAGCTGTCAAGGGAGTGGAGCCGGGGGCGGGGGCTCTGATGTGAGCCCTGGAGAGTGGGGCAGGAAGGGGGGCTGGGAAAGTGGGTGTGGGTGATGTATCACTCCAGGGGAGACGCTCTTGGCTGAAATCAATATTTTAGGGGCTCTTCAACCCCTCACCATCTTTGGCTGCACTGAGGAGGGTGTGGGGGACACCTGGCCTGTCTGCCAGGGCTCACGGTGCCCCAGGGATGGGGGTGCATGAGGAGGGGGGGGTGAGCAGCATTTTCCAGCCTGTGGCAGTGGGGCGGCTTGCCCCAGGGCTGTCTCTGGTTTTCCTGTGCAGCAGATGCTGGGAAAGCACTGCAAGACGAGGCAACTGCTGTGGGGTGGATTTCAAACCGTCCACCCTGCCCCACCTTCAACTCAGCCAGACAGGAATCGCACTCATGCCCCTAGTGCGTGAGCTGAGCCCTTGGGCACGGGCTGTGCAAGGCACCAGTGCCATCTGCAGGCTACAGCGGCTCCCTGCAAGCCTTCGGTGTCCCCGGGCCCCTCATGAGCCACGGCCAGAAGGGACTGGATCTGCTAGCACAGGTCAGAGAAGTGCCCCAGCAGATTTCCTAGGGCCGGTCTGCAAGACAAACCCCTTCTCCACTGAAAACCGGCCAGTGACGGAGAACTGGGACGGCCCTCGGGAAGTTGTTCCAAGGGTTAACTGTTCTCGTTGTTAATTTCCAACCTGAATGTGGTTCAGCTCCATTCACTGGGCTGCGCCATGGCTACAGACTTCTTCTGCATGTAGATACTTACAGATTGGCTCGAGCCACCCCGTAACCTTTGCTGCGCTAAACAGCTTGAGCGCCTTGACTATCACGAGAAGGCTGGTTTTCCAATCCTTCAGTCACTCTCGTGGCTCTTCTCTGAACCCTCTCCAACGTATCAACACCCTGCCTGAACTGTGGACACCAGAAACGGACCCAGGATTTCAGCAGAAGTCACACCAGTGTCAAATAACGGCTCTCCTCCTACCTGAACGGCCCCTATGTAGTGTCAAACAGCATCAGGCCAAGAACCAATCCCTGTGGGATCCCACGGCAGACTGATACTGATTGCCCACTTCCAATTACATTGAGACCTCTCAGTTAGCCAGTTTTTAACCCATTTAATGTGGGCCATGTTAATTTCATACCATTCTACTTTTCATAAATCAAAATGTCATGCAATAGCACTAAGTCAAATGCCTTACAGAAGCCTAAGTATATTAAATCAATCTAACTTGTAATCTCATCAAAAAAGACAGCAAGTAAGTTTGACAAGATCTATTTTCCATAAACTCATGTTGATTTACATCAATTATATTACCTTCCTTTAATTCTTTATTGAGTCCCATATCAGCCACTCCATTATCTTGTTCAAGATCGATTTATCAGGCCTTCCAGTCTATAATTATCTGGATCATCCTATTCATCTTTAAAAATACTGGCCCAACATTATCTTTCTTTTAGACTTCTGTAACTTCCTCAATGTACTAAAACTTATTGAATTACATCATTAATTGTCCAGTGAACTCCTCAGCCAGCTCTTTTAAAACTCTTGGATGGAAGCTATCTGAACTTGTTGATTTTAAGAAGTCTAGTAGCTATTGTTTAACCTCATCCTCAAATGCTAGAATAATGGGAAGAGTGTTATCATATATGACTACATAATGTTTTCCCCCCAGATACAGAAATACTTATTGAACACTTCTGGCTTTTTCTGCATTATTGATAATTCTACCATTTCCATTTGGTAACAGCCAAACTATGGTCAGGACTCTATTTGTTACTAATAGAATCAACTCTTTCTTATTGTCCTTAACTCTGCTGACCATACACATCTCCTTATGTCCCTTTGCTTCCCCTATCAATTTTCTACACTTCCTAGATTTTGATTTATATCCATTACTATCCATTTCCTCTTTCTTCTCTTTATTTATATATATATATATATATATATATATATATATATATATATATATATATATATATATATATTTTATAGCTGACTTCATTTCCCTTCTAAACCAGATCAGCTTTTAACCATTATATCTCCGCTCTCAATTGTGGCTTTTGGGAAATCTAGTGAAGTGTTTTTAAATAAGTAATTATCATTCACATTTTTCTGGTTGAATTCTTCCTCCCAGCTCACCTGGCTCATAATTGTGCTCAGCTTTATGAAATTGGCTCTTTTAAATCCCCAAATATGAATATCACTGGTCTGGACTTTATTCTGTTTGCATATCATAAATGTGACTCAATCACAATTCCTTGTTAAGTTACCATTAATGCTGCGTTCTGTGATCAGCTCTCCTTCGTCCACCAAGTTGAGGGCTAACGAGGTGTACTCATTTGAGTGCAGTCCCTGCTGTTCTGACAGGTGGGCAAAGAGTCCCCCAGCTGGGGAGAAACCCCAGAGCAAAGCCCTCCCCCCCCCTTCCTGCCGGGATCCCACCACTCACCCACAGTGGCCGGAAGGGGGGTATCTAGAGTCACACTGCCCTTGTGCATTGATGGTCGCTGGGAGAGAGCGCTGGACTCGTACAGTTCAGGTTGCAAAGGACCCTTGTTGGATGATGCAATTAGTTAGGTGGTGTTTACAATGCTCACTGCTATTACACCATGCTGGTGCCAGTAAATCACTTTGTTTAATGAACCTGAGGCCAGTGTGCAACCAGCTGCATCTGTTGCCACGTTAATGGAGGTCTACAAAAATCAGAGCAAACTCAGTGGCGGGTTCAGATGACGGCAGCCTAGCACTGATTGAGACAGCAAAGCAGAAAGCATGCACGGTGGCTGGAGACCGCTTCCCACCGGGCGCTGAGCAGGCGTGAGGCAGAGCAGCTTTCTAGATTACAAATTTCAGAAGCTGCTTCTCTGCTCCTGAGCCCGGGAATGGAGGCCACTGCAGGCCCTGAGCACTGCCAGCTGCGAACAGGGGGCAGACCACACGCAAACCTTTGCTCATGTGGCAGTCAAACTGCAGGCGCTTAGCGCTGCCATGGCCTCTCAGGCCCTTCAGCCAGGGAAACGGTCAGAAGAGGAGCAAAGCCAAGGCTGGGAGTAGCTGAGGAACTCACAGTCAGGTCCCAGCCAGGATCAATACCGAGGTCAGAGACAGCAGGTGAGGTCCAAGAATTCAAGAACCAGGAACTGTCATGGCAGCTATGGAAGAACCACACTATTCCCTAGGCCAGCGGCTCTTTCCAGATGACTGTACCCGCTTTCAGCAGGCTGGTTTGTCTTGCATTCCCCACGATTCACCTCACCTACAAACCACTTCCTTACAAAACCAGACCAAAAAATACAGATGTGTCACAGCACGCCGCCACCGAAAACCTGCCGACTCTCAGTGCAGCCCAGTCATTATAAAATAACTCCAGTGGGAGAGAAACCCCAGACTTACGTTTCAGTGTCTAACACACAGGGCAGCACAAACAAGCCATTGTCTGTAGGAGATTTTACTTTCTACTGACTTTGCTGGGGCTTTTTATGTGCCCTGGTGTAAAACTAGGCAAATATCTAGAGGAGTTGATGCACCTCTGATTGAGAACCACTGACCTAGCAGCTTCCCAGAATGCCCCTTGAGTTTATATAGGGCAGGGAGCCGATCAGCAGCCGTGGAGTGGCTGTCGGTCAAACTCTTGAAGTGGAACATCCCTGGCTGTGTCCACGACAGGTTCTGGGCCATGGAGCGCAAGCTGGGTGGCACCCTAGCTCAGCCAGCCAGGTGGTTACGTGCCAGGCCTCGGTTCTAGATTCCCCATTGCCCGGCTGCCCCAGTTTTAGAGCTTACGCCCCAGCAGGAATTATGATGACACATCCCTGCTGCACACCTTTCGTTCTGCCTGTACTGAGTCCTAGAGTTACAGTCAGCGCTGGAGAGGAAACTATGGAGTAGCACCTTGCAACGGCTCCATCAAGCTGCCAGCTCCAGGCAGTGGGCAATTTCCTCTTGATTTATAGCGCAGTGTGAGCACCATGGGCGGCCGTTCCGCGCAGGAGATGTTTTACGTCCACAGGCGAGCGCTGGGCAAAGGCGGATCAGCCCCCTCCCGTGCGTGGGAAATGCCCGGACAAAGCCCAGATCCTTAAGGAGTAGTGTGGCCTGGAGCGATGCCTCTGAGGACAGCCTGCGGCCCCGGACAGGTATCAAGGACCTGCACAGAGGCCATGCCCAGGGCTTCCCTGCACCTCAGCCCAGAGGTGCCTGCACTCGAGAGGGGAGCAATTCTGCAACCAATCTAGGGCCTAATCCTGCAAGGTGCAGACTGTTCTTAGCTACCCTGGAAACCTGCAGAGGCTGCTCAGCCCTGCACTGGGGACAGAGCTGGCTCCGATGTACAGTTCTCCTTGCTATTCATTGCGTGGCTGTCCTGGCGCACCCGCACTGGACGCCCCCCCGTCAGCCCCAGCTCCTGCGCTACTCTGGGGACCTCGCCCGTCACATTAACAGGGCTGGGCAAAGCCAGGCTGCCTTTATTCTGGGCAGCTGTAGTTAGAGGGAGGTAGGAAACCTGGGCTGACAAGCAGAGACAAACGATTCCCAGCCGCTGGCGTGGCTTAACATGGTTAGTGGATTCATGGAGCATTTAAACATAATTAGGAGAAATAAAGCCACTGATTACCCGAAAGCGGCCATGCTGATGAAGCTGGATTCCCTTGAGCGGTTTGAGGGAGGGAAGAATGGTCCCAAACAGCTGCTAAAGAAAACTTTTTACTTCCAGCCACCCAGGGCTGTCACCTGCCCAGGACCCTGCTCAGGCCCCATCCCCTTCCCCCCCCCGGGGGCAGGGCCTTGGAGAGGGAGAAGGTCACAGGAAATCCACCATGCTCATTGCCCAGCTCAGCCACTAACTGTGCCCCCCAGCCCCACGTCCACTGTGCCACCGAACAACCAGCTGGTGAACTGATGCTGTGACTCCCGGATCATCCCCCTGAACCCGAGGATGTCTGTGGAGTCGGGCTTGAAACAGTGACAGGTTTGGCTGAGGTCTGCAGTTGGGCTTGAGAACCCAAGGGCTAGCCAGCCACTCCCGCCAGGCACACAGCTACGCTGGGCTCTGGAGTCCCACAGTGCTGAGCCAGCGTCCCTGCCACCCCATCTCATCAGCATGGAGAAGGGCCCCTGCACGCTCCAGGGCTGCTGTTTGCAGCTGACAGGCAGTGACAGGCAAGCAGCTGAGCAAAGGGGAATCTGCCAAACGCTGTGTGCTAGTGGGTGACAGAACCGGTCCCCTCCAGCAGCCAGAGTGCGGCGAGGGAGCCGAGAGCCCACAAGAGGCAGACTGCAAACACAGCGCGTTCTCTGTCAGACCCTGTGAAAGCAGCAATGAGGAAACATTGCCAGCGATTCAACAGCATTTCACGCAGGAGCTGGGAAACAATTCTATGCCTTCGCTTAAAGTCTCCTTCTTTCTCTCTTCATTACTAGCAAGTTTTTGAATCTTCCTGCATTTCGTTTCAGCCCACGGCATGCCCTGGCTCCAGACAGACACCAGCCACTGGGCCCCAGTGTTCCCACAGGGGACGGGGCCATTCGCCCCACAGAGCTGGGGCTATTTACAGCCAGGTGGGGGAAGAAGGGCTCTGACCTCATCTCTCCTGCTCCTCCCACCTGGCAGAGAAGGGCCCAGCTCTGCGGGTCGAATGGCCCCGTCCCCTCTGGGAACACTGAGACCCCGCAATGGCAGCCCTTGCACAGGCCAGCTGGGGCTGCTTGGCTCGGACGCATCATCTCTTTCGGAGCAGCCCCGGTCCCTTCCGGCCTCACAAGCAAACAGCGCAAAAAGTCGACCCAAAACTGATCAGGCAGCAGCAGGGCTTCCAGGAGCTCATCCATGCCTCGGGCAGGGGACCTGGGGGGCACAGGTGGGGGGCTCTTTGGGGAGATTGGCCTGAGGAGATCCCTGCCCCCAAATACCTCACACCCCCCAAGGGTCTCTCAGCATCCCCCTGAGAAGGTGCCCAGCACTTCAGACAAGGATCAGGCCCACCCACAAAGGTGATCCATGGAACCAGGGTGGGGGCTTGGTGCAGAGAACAGCCCAGGCCCCGCAGGGCAGGAGGGGGCATCACATGGGCTGCAGGATCTGGTGAACAAGCACTGTCCTGATGAGGCCCCTGTCTCAGAAGTCACAGCTCCTGGCCCCCTGGGAGCAGCCAGCCACTCGGCGTTAATGGCACCCCGTGCCCCCAGCTGTATTTATGGCATGGCCCTGAACATCTGAATTACCTGCTGTCCCAGCACTCGGCAGAGTCGAAGGCTGCCCAGCACCTGCCGCCGATCGATGGTCTCGGCACTGCACTGGAACAGGGGGAGAAAACTCCTTCCCATCACTTAGCCGCTCAGCAGGGCCTCATCAGTGTAAGCCAACCAGCTCCTGCCTCTGCTGCCTGGGCAGGCACCAGTTTGCTCTTCACCGCAGGAGCAGGGATGGAGGCATACACAGCAGCCGGTGCCTGACACAGGGCTCCACATGAGCAGCTGAGGCCAGGCTGCGGGGGGGCAAGCATGGGAGCAGATGCCTGTCTCACCTCAGACTGCCCTGCTCCTTGGCACAAAAGCACCCTGTCCCACAGTGCAGGATAGACCGAAGCCTGGCAAGAGCTTACCCAGGAGATATACAGTGATCAAAACTCAGAGAAGAGTCCTACAGAAAGTGGAACCTAGATCCCATTACAGAGGACAAATATAAACAAATAATACAAATATGTAGGAGCCAAATCAGAAAGACCATGGCCTTTCTAAACACCACTAAACCAGCGAGAAACATAAAGGGGATCAAGAAAACGTCCTACAAAGTCAGAAGTAAAAGGAAGATCAAGGACAGGTAGGCCCATTACTTAGTGGGGGCGGGGGAGAACAATAACAGAAAATGTGGACATGGCAGAAGTGTTAAATTATTTTTTGTTTCAGTTTTCAATGAAAAAGAGAGTGAGCGCCAGTGAAAATGAGATCAGAGGCTAAAATAGGGAAAGAAGAAGTTAAAAATTATTTAGACAAGATGGATGTCTCCAGACCTGATGAAATGCAGCCTAAACTGCTCAAGGAGCTGACTCAGGAGATATCTTCCAAAAGTTATGGAAGAGGAGGGAGATTCCACAGGACTGGAAAAGGACAAATATACTGCTAGCCTACGACAGGAGAATGAGGACAACCTGAGGAATTACAGACCAGTCCACTTAATTTTTGTACCCAGGAAGGTAATAGAGCAAATAATTAAGCAATTTGCCAAGACCTAGATGACAATAAGGTGATAAGAAACAGTCAGCGTGGATTTCTCAAGAACAATTTGTGTGAAAGCAACCTATTAGCTTTCTTTGACGGGGGAACAGGCCTTGTGGATGGAGGGAAGTGGTAGATGTGGTACATCTTGACTCTGGTAAGGCTTCTGACACTGTCTCACACGATCTTCTTGTAAACAAACTAGGGAAACACAACCTGGATGGAGCTACTATAAGGTGGGTGCATAAATGGCTGGCAAACCACTCCCAGAGAGTAATTATCAACGGTTCACAGGCATGCTGGAAGGGCACATCCAGTGGGGTCCAGCAGGGGTCAGTTCTGGGTCCAGTTCTGTTCAATCTTCATCACTGGTTTAGATAATGGTCTAGAGAACATGTACAAAGCTTGTGGATGACACCACGCTGGGAGGGGTTGCACGTGCATTGGAGGACAGGGTTAAAATTCAAAGTGATCTGGACAAACTGGAGAAATGACCTGAAATCAATAGGGTGAAATCCAATAAGGATAAATGCAAAGCCTGCACTTGGCAGAACCAGTTAGTGGCTCACATACCAAATGGGAAACGACTCCCTAGGAAGGAGCACTGCGGGAGGGGATCTGGGGTCACAATGGATCACAAACCGAACATGAGTCAACAGTGTTGCCCTGCTGCAAACAAAGCAAACGCCATTCTGGGATGTATTAACAGGAGTCTTGTAAGCAAGATACAAGAAGTCATTCTTCTGCTCTGCTCTGCGCTGGTATGGCCTTGACTAGAGTGCCATTCCCAGTTTGAGGCGCCACTTTTCAGGAACGATGTGGGCAAACTGCGGAAGGTCCAGAGAAGTACTAACAAATGATTAAAGGTCTGTGATGGGGAATGAAGGCGCCACACAGAGCACAGAGAGGAATAAATGGGGCAGCGCCATGGCAGCTGGCCCCTTAGGAATTTCCAATTCCACATGTGCTCCAGAGCAACCCACGAGTGCCCGGGTGAGGCCAGGGCCGTGGAGGCAGGACACAGCCCAGCTGGGCCCAGCCCTGGAGTAAGGCAGGGGCAGAGCGAGGGGAGCAAAGCAGCCGATGGAGCAAAGTGGGGAGCAAGCTGCTGCTTTGGGGGTGCATTTGTAGTTGGAGGGTGTCTCACTCCATCTACAAGGCTGACCCCCAATGCCCATCCCCAGGGTCTCAGGGCACCTGCCATAGAAAATGGATGGCAATAGCGCAGACTAGTGGGCTCTGGCACGTCTCCCGTTCCAGGGTAAAATCCCTGCTGCGGGATGGGATCTGGCTTGAAGGGGTTTAGCTGTTATTAATGTCCTTTTCTAATAAAGCGTTTGGGGGCATTTCGAGCCCTTCTCAGCATCTCTAGATGTGGGCACCTGCTGTGGGATCATACCGCACGCTGGAGCTCAGGTGTGCGGGACAGAGACAGTGCCTGACTCTGGGGGTGTGTGCCAGGGATGCCGCCCTGACCCTTGGCACACAGATCAGCCTGGAGGAACCACAGAGCAATTCAAGCTGGCCCCGCCTGTGGCGCCCTGCAAACGGAGTCAGAGGAGGAGAGAGACACAATGCAAACAAGACACCCCTGGCGCCTGCTCTCCCAGTGCTTTCCATCGGGGTGCCCAAGGGCACCGAGAAACACTCCTCGTGCTGCGGTAGTGAGCGCCAGGCGGCCCGTCACTAACGCTGGTCTGACTGGCAGCCCTCACCCTGCCCCACAGCGCTCTGTTCATGTGGGACCAACGAACTGTGGGGACAAGGCAATGGGGAGACACCCCGCCCCCCTGCACCGTCCTTCTGATCAGCCCTGGAGCCAGCCAGCAAACAGTCAGCACGGCACGTCCCGAAGCGCTGCCAGGGCTGATCTGCGGGCACTGCAGCGAGCCGTGTGCCCAGGCCTGCCCCCGTGCGGGTGCAAAGCACGTGCCCTCTTGGGAAGTGCTGGGCCAGGGGTCGGAATGCTCCAGCCTGAGAGGCAGCTACCGCAGCGGAAAAACCCGCTAGGCGCCGAATGTGCAATTAGCCCAGGGATAATAATAATTAACTGCCCATTAGAGGTCTAATGAACTGCTGCTGAGTGCTACGACCCCAGTTATTTGCACCCTGGAGCGCAACAGGTGGCCGGCTCGGGCAGGCGGGGAGAATGTGCCCCTCATTTCAGGGAATTCCAAAGCCAGCCCGCCGTGCAGGGGACGTGTGGCTTTCCTTCAGCGCCCCCCTTACTGCCAGCGAAGGAGAGGGGAGAAGCCAGGCAGCAGGGATTGTCCACCATGGCCTGGCGGGAGCCTCAGGGCCAGCCTCTGCGGTCAGGCAGGGGGGACGGCCCGGGGAAAGCTCAGCCCATGGCTGTGTGTTGGCTCCTTGAGCCGTAACCAGGGAACCACAGGATCCAAACAAGCAAAGTGGCTTTTAGTCCAGGTGTGCTAATGTGCTAATGCCCTCGGCCGAGAGGCGCTGGAGCAGAGATGGAGGTGCAGCCGAGCAGGTTGGGGCTTGTTCAAGGCTGTCAATCAGCAGTCTGGAGGCCTCTCAGGTTAATGAAGCAGCAGGTGGGAACCAGGCTCAGTTAGAGCAAGCAGGGCCCCGCAAGCCATGCTGAGTGCAGCAGGCATTTGAGAAAGTGCCCCTCCCCGGCCAACCTGAACTGCAGTGCTGGGGTGGCCCGCCAGCCCCTGCTGGGCTCTGCAAAGCACTAGCCACTAGCCAGCAGCGTGGTACGACAGATGAGCCACACGCGGCCTGCAGAACCCCCAGCACGCTCACACTCGTACTTCACTAGTGCATGGCATCTGCACGTGAGTGCGAAGGCCCATTAGCCGGGGGAGAGGTGAGAAATCTGTTACACCAAGCACCAGCCAGCCCCAGGCACGGGGGATCTGCCATCCCCATTTTCTGGGCCCTAGAATTTGCTCATCACATGGAATCCGAGAAATGTGGGGCTGGCAGGATGCAAGACACGAGGTCATGGAGCCCGGCCCAAGTCAGCCTAGACCAGCCCTGCCAGGGGGTGTCCAGCCTGGTCTTAAAACCCCCCAGAGACAGAGATTAAATCCACAAGCTCCCTTGGGAGACTGCTCCAATCACTCCGAGTCTAGACTGGGTTTCCTCATCTCGCTGCAGATCCACCTCTCACTCCAAATCCTTCCTCCAGCGGGCACAGAGAACAATACAGCCCTTGCCCTCCCTCCATCTGCATCACTCAAGGCTGAATGTGGCCAGCTTTTAACCAGGCCAGGATTTCTAACCCTTGGAGCAGTTTGTTGCTCTCCTCCAGACCCGCCGATTTGTCCCCATCCTTCCTAAGATGTGGGGCCCAGACCTGGACCCAGTATTCAGGTCCCAGCTGGGGGTGATGCTCAGTGCATGAACAAACACTGGCTCGGCGGCTCATTAGCAAAGGCCGCGAGATGGGGAAAGTTTCCTTCCTTCCTTCCTGAGGCAGGGGCCAGGCGAAGAGGTTCCCCACCACGCTTGCTCTCTGCCTGCCCCAGGGACTGGGTGGGGGTGGGGGCTCTCACGGGGCTCCTTGAGGGGACACAAGCAGGACTGCCCCAGTCTACCCAGCTCAGCTGGGACAGCGACAGGGACTGTGCTGGGTACCGCACACCATGGTTCCCAACCAATGGGGCCTGACAGCTGTAAAAACTAGGGGTCCTTCTCCCCAGCTGGAGGTGTGTGACAGTGTCTCGCACAACGGTCTCCCCCCAGGGCAGGGGCTATGGGCTCTGAGCCCAGCAAACTCCCCCGCACGGATCCGTGCTGTATCCCCTCCTCTCCACCCTCCCCAATCTGGCCATTTCCTGCAGCATCCGGATTACTATCCAGAGCCGGCCCCAGATGCCACCTGGGTCTGTGTGACCAGGATCCACGCCACTTGGCCAGCCGGTTCCCAAGCCGAGTCCCCTACCCCCCCCCCCAGCTGCTCTCACCTCCATGCTGAGGAAGGACGTGGCCGTCCGACTGCGCCGCATCCTGGCCCGTGCGCTGGCTGGCCTCAACCCTTGCCCTGCAACAGGAGGAGGAGGAGAGAGTCAGGGGCTGTTCTCATGCCGGGACTCACCCTCTCCCCGCTAGATGTGGGGAGCCGGCAGGGCAGTGCCCTGGGAGATGGAAGCCAGCCCTGTGGGTGCTGGATCCCAGAGGGACAGGGCAACTCCGAAGGATGCTGAGGGCGAAAGGGAGACAACTCAGGGGCTGTTTGGAACAGATTTTTGGCCAAATTAGCCCAGCTGCCACCTTCACCTGCAGAGATTCCTCCTTTGTGCCCCCATGGGGTGATGGGTTGACGCCAACCACTTGTTCCTGCCCTAGGCTGACCTGGACCAGCCAGGGAGCTGCCAAGCCCAAGGCCTGAGCCGGTCGGACATGGGGCCATGTATTGTCCCTGGCAGGCCTCGAACTGGGGCCTCGTGGGGTCGGCGCCCCACGCTGAGCATTGATGAACTGCATCATCCCAGCGTGGGGTGACCCCATCGCCCGCTGGGGCTGCCCCGAGGGCAGATTCCCCAGTTGCCCGTGTGGCAGAAGGTCCCGAGTTCGACTCAGCAGTGCCCCGGTGTCTGCAATCACAGGTCACCCCGAGGACACAGTCTCACCCAGAGCTCACTCGCACAGGCCTCCCTAGCGCCCAGGAGCCCCCAACGTGACCAGTGCCACGGCTGCCCCACCAACCCAGGGGGTTGACTTCGCATCCCAACGGGCAGAGGTGGCTTTCGGGGTAGGCAAAGCAGGTGCACGCCTCGGGCCCCGAGCTGTAAGGGGCCCCCTTGCCTGCCCCAAAAGCCGTGTCTGCCTCGGTTGGCAGCAGGCGGAGGAGTTGGCCCCTGTGTTCGGGGTTGGTGGGGGGAGCTGGGACTCTGAGGGGGGACAGGACCGGGAATGGCGGCAGGGAGCTGGGGCTGGCAACTGGGGGCCCCCGTGGCCTATACAGGGCCCCATAGGCCTATAGGGGGCCCCGCAATGTGCCTTCGCCTAGGGCCCCCAATAGCCAAAGGCCGCCTCGGCCAGCGGGGGGTGGAGGGGAAGGTCCACCAGCAAAACGCGGGATGTCAGAGACCTGGAGCAAGGCGGGCGGTGCCTGGGAATGGGGAGCCCCACATGCCTGGGGCCAGCCAGTGGCAAAGGGGGGCAGCATCAGCTGCTCTTATATGTTAATCTTGGGGGTTCAAACAGCAAAGAGGCGTGGGCTTGGGGGTGGCCTGATGGGGTGGTGCTGGTGCTCCATGCCCCATTGGCACTGTGGCATCTGGATGAGACAACGCCCCGCACAGCAGAATGGAGAGTGCAGAGGGGCCCATGCTGCGCTGAGAGCATTTCAGCTACTGAGCCAGGGACAGGGGCAGTGCCAACGAGCCTGGGAAAGGCCCTCCTGCAGGGCTTGCTGGCTGGGCTGGCCCCCGCCTGCCGGGGCTCTCTGCAGCACGTGGAGTCGGCTCTCAGCTGCCCTCCAGCATCTCACAAACACCCCACATGGCGAAGAGTCGCTCGTGTAGTGTCCATGGCCATTTAGGGGCCTACGGCAGCTGGTCTTGGCACCATCCCCTGGCCTGAACATCCCCCCCCCAGCACCCAGCTGCTGAAGTGAGGGGAGATTGGGGGGTATCTTATCACCCCACAGCTCAGGCCCCTTCGCCAATCGAACGCTCTCCTGCAGAGAGGAAAGGATGAAGGTAACAAGCCGGCTGAGCAGGATTCCCTCCTTCATGGCCAGCGGGCCCCACGAAGCTCCCGACACATGGGGGGGACTGAATTCCAGGCAGAGACAACGAGAAAACATCTGCTGAGGACATGGGCTGCAATGCAAGACCCTAGGCACCCAGCCTGCCCGGGAACGGGCCGCTCCCTGGCATCAGGCCAGCCGTCCCAGCACAGGACTCAGCTGCCATCGCTCTGGGAACCAAACCCTGAGCTGGGGAGTGGGAATGGAGCCAGCTGCCTTCTACTGTGCCTCCCCCAAGGGGCCCAGGGTTTGCTCCTGTCCTGGGCCTCCAGTGAGGGAAGGAAGCAGCATTCCCCCCCTCTCCTAGGAATGTGAACCTGGCTGAGAGCGGAAAGAGCGCACAGCCCCCGCTAGCTCCATGGGTTCCCCTCCTCCAGCGCAGCCCCATCACCCACCCAGGGGAGCCAGTCCAACCTCGCAACATCTGCGAGCAACCTCCACTGGGGCCAGCGCTGCAGCATACTCCTCCCAGGGCTGGCAGAGCCACTCGCTGGGGCCCGGGCACCATCCGTACCAGCCAGCTGGGCCAGAGAGACTTGAACAACCGGCCCCAGGGGCACGTGGCTCATGGGCTTGAGGCATGTAGGTCCCTGGTTGCCCCCAGGTGCAGGCCAACCCCAGCCCAGCAGGGGAGCGTGGAGCAGCAGGAATGCTGCCCAAGAGGTGCAGCAGGCTCTCTGGAGAGCTCCCCTGCAGACTCAGGCACAGGACAGGAGGGGCACGGGGGGCCAGGTCCCCTCCCCATGCTGGTGACTCAGACTGCAGGTGCTCAGAGCCCAGCCCAGCCTCGCTGTGAGCACCCCAAGTGTCTCCACCAAGTGAAGCTGGCCGGGGTGTGGGGAACATCCAGGCACTGCTGGGCTGATGCCCAGAGCAGCCTTGGGGGCAGCCGGGGCCCCACACCCGACAGGCTGGGAGCCATCTGGGACCCCAAAGCTCTGCAGCTGGCAGGGGCTGGGGAATCCAGAGGATGCCCAGGCTCGGAGCCTTGGGATTGACGGTAACAGGTCCCAACCTGCCACCTCGATGGCTGCAAGAACCAGCTCCCAGCGACTGGCCCTACAGATCCCAACAGAAGCTGCTGCCAGGCTGTGGCAGGACGTCAGCAGGACAATCACACGGGCACCTTCCGGCCTGGGCCAGAAACAGGGTGAGAAGATTTGACGCACTGCCTCTGGAAGGGCCCCAGCCTCCCTGGCAGCCCGAGCTGACAGCCTAACACTAAACAGCAAAACTCCCGCAGGGGAGGCCACTCTCCTTCCCTCACATCACCCCCACAGAGTCGCCCAGCCCAGCCACAGAGAGCGTCCCTCGGAGCTGCCAGTCAAGGCCACAGGGGAACCAGGAAACCTGGCACCAGCCTTCGGGGAAATTCCAATTCCAGGCAAGTCACGAGCCATTCTGGTCCCAGGTCAGAGCTCTGCTCCACACACATTCCCTGGCACCAAGTGCACCCCAGAACCAACCAAACAAGTGTCACTGCTAGCAGAACCCCAGGGCTCCCCGGTTCCCCAAACTCAATGCCCAGCTTTGCCCGATGTTCTGTGAGTTCCTAAGGAAAGCCAGGCTCCCGTCTGCCTGCATGAGACTTACCCGCACCTGCCAGACGAGTAGGGAGCCCACGTCCGTCTGTGGGACACAGGAGCAAGCGAAGGGGAAGGAGTTAGCAAACCATGCCCGACTGCATGTGATCCGGCGGGCAATTGCACAGTCTGGAGCAAGCGATATTAATATGCAGCTTTCGTTACACTTCCTGAGAGCGGCCCCTTAACTCTTCGCTGCCCAGAGGACACTGCTTCCCACGCAGGGACGGCCCAGAGCTGTGGGCAGCGTGAAACTCCTGTGCCCCAACCCGCTGTCCGGCAGCAGAGGAGGAGAGAAGTGTTTGCTCTGGGTTTTACACATTTTGCTCCCCCCTTTGCTTTACTGATGGCCCGAGAGACCTGGAGAAGTGGCCGCTGCACAGGGAGGAGCCACGTGCCCGACTGGTTATATGGCCAACACCTCTGCACAGGTTGTTTTTCACACCTCGGCTCGCCAGGCCAGCTGCTCCCCGTACACAGAGCAGCTCCCAGCAGCCACCATCTCCTCTCCGAGAACCAGGGCTGCTGCCCAGCACCCCAGCTGGCAGAGGCTGAGCCGCCCGTCTGGCACAGACCTGCCCCTGAAGTGTGGCCTTTGCCCTTTAGCTGGCCCTGCATCGGGCATCTTACCCATGGAGCAGGTGCCCTTATTGCCAGCGCATGCTGACACCACAAACACTGGGCTCAGCAGCTGCCCCGGAGTCTCCTTTGGAGTCTCACTGCCCAGAGACTCCAGCTCCGCAGGCTCCTGCCTGGGCATCGCTGGGCTCCCTGCCCACAGCGCCCACTTGGCAAGAGAGATCCCCCACCCTGCTGCGAGGCTGGGGTCCCGGGGGTAGACTCCGCTCCAGGGAGAGCAGGGGGCTGGTCGCACAAGAGCTCGCCCCAGATTCACCACAGGCGGGTTTAGCCACCTTGGCTCAGCTGAACTGGGCATTGCGTCTGAAGTCGCCTCTCCCAGCAGTTTGAGGGGGACGTAAACTGGATCCTTCCCACCTTCCCAGCACACGTCCACATGGGGCTTTGTGCTGCTTTGGCCAAACCGGTTTGGAAACCACGTTCAGCTCACACAGTGCAGGCGGTGTGTGGACAAGGGCAATCGGTCTGGATCCCCGCACGCCCCAGGACATGGCACCTTGGGACGGCCTGAGACCAGTTCCCACCTGGCCGTGCCTTGGGTGCCACTGTATGGCGAGACCAAAGCGGGGCCTCTTGTGAGCACACCCAGCCCAAGGGCACCAGCCTTGCTGGGTGGCCCACATCATGCCACAGCTCAGAACCCACTGTTTATTTTGCCATGGCTGATTGGAAATAACAAAGCTCATTGAGCCCAGCAGCTAAACCACAAGATTTCCAGGCTGAGTGAAGCTGCTGCGCGCCTCCTGGGAAGGGCTGCTTGCTGAGTGGCTGGGAGCTGGCAGCCCATAATAAGAGTCAGTGGCCTCAGGACCTTCGGACCTCATGGATAGTTAATTTTCTAATGTTCAAATAAATAATTTATGCAAACCACACCAAAACACAATCAATAAGCACCTTGGTATGTTCCCAGAATGGCCTTTTCCTGGCCCTGGCCCCAGCCCCATAGCCACACCCGCTGGCTGGAGCATGGGGCATCTGCACTCTCCCAGCACTAACATCCTGCTCGCTCGCCCCACTGCTGGAGCAGATAAGGTAGTTTCCCTGCTGCATGCGGAGGGAACGGCTGGTTCTTGCAAACCCCAGAGGTCTTGGCAGGGAGGGAGCATCTGAACAGGAGGAAATGTCATCCCAAAACTGAAGTGTGTGACTGTTACACACATGAAAAATCTCAGGTAGCGCCTGTGCGGCTAAAGCCACAATGCCTCGCTCAGAAAGAACTGCCGGCAGCAGCCGAGGCGCCTGGCGCCTGTCTCAGCACGCCCCCTCCCCCACTAATGGCAGCGTGACTTTGTGTCACCTTCCCCAGAATGGCTCATTTGAGATAAACGAGCAACTGGCTCCAACAGGCTGCTGCCCAGCGGCACTTTGCACTTTCAGCTGGAGCGGGAGCTTCCTAAGAACCGGAGGTGCTGGCAACACCTGGATGCATTCTGCGGGGAGCGGCTCCCGGCCCTGGCCCCTCTCCTGGCCACGCCACAGATGCTCCCTGAGGAGGGCTAGGGGAACATTGCTCAGAACTGGAAGACACGTCTCGCCCGGCTGGCCCCAAGCCGCTGTGTGCTGGCCCTGCGGAGGGCAGAGGGTGTGGGAGGGGCCAAGCACCGCTCTTCTGCCCATGGCTGTGGGTCACATAGCCATTCCTGTGGGGCCAGTGCTGCAGGGGACCAGGCACAGGCCAAAGGGGACGGGGAGCACTCAGTTCAGATGCCCTTTATGAGTCCTGGGCCATTCACCCCCATCCCTTCCATAGCCCATTCTGGGCCCACCTCCCCAGCAGCGACATGCGGCCCGCTCTGGGGTGGACCTGGCTGCTGGTTAACAACACAGCCCAGGGCATCGGGGCCTGGGCGGGAGCGATCCCGGTGGCTCTATCTGGCAGTCCCCTCCCACTCCCAGCAGTGCACAGCCTAGGAAACAGGCCTCACTCCTACTGCACAGAGGCTGCGGCATCTGCTGTGTGACGCCAGAGCAACACACAGCCCCAGAGCCCGGACTCTGCTCCCTGGAGCCCTTGTTCAATGTGGCCGGCTGGGCCGACAGAAAACAACAGCTCCCCCCAACGCTTCCCAGCCTCAGAGCCACATGCCTGGGGGGCGTCGGCCATGGCCACAGCTCTGGAGCACCCTGGACACGGACCTGTCCAGTGCGTGGCTGAGGGACCCGTCAAAAGCCCCAGCCCTGCGAAGCGCTGAACAGTGTGTGAGAGCTGGGCTTTGGCCTCACCCCCTGCTATTCACAAGGCTTAGCCCAGTCCTGAACTGCCAGACACCCTGGGACACACCCCTGGGAACAAGGGGCAGGCTGGGGCCTCGACCAGAGTCTCCAGGAGGGAGCCGCTCCCCACACCATAACATGGGGCTCCACCCCAACCCAAAAGCCCCACCATCTGGCCAGCCTGAAAGGGACAGCTGCCCCCCTCCTTTCTGCCCCGTGCCCCCATCCAGCCCCTGTGGGACCCTAACTGCATTAGTGTCCTCTATGTCCTGCAAGGGGTACATAGGCTCCCTCTGCCTGGGCTGGGGGCTCAGATCAGGGACCAGAGAGCTGGGAACCCCCCTTGCTCCATGGCTGGAGGGGCAGTTCCCAGTGCTCCACTGCTGAGGCCACTGGAAGGCATCTGCTGTTGATTTAATTATCCAGGGGCCATGAGAACAGCACGGGGCTGATCCCGGGAACGCCAGGCAGAGCAGGGAGCATGACATGCCGAGGAGGGGCTGGGGGGGGCCTCGCTGTAGCAATGTCCCATGAGTACGGGGATGTCTCCCTGCACCACCAGCCTCCCTCGAGCACCCAGCCCGCTCGGCTGACGTTCCCTGCAGGGCTGGCAGGAAAGCCCATGCCTGGATTCGTTGGAGCTGAGGGATGGGCACCAGCAATGAGCAATTCCTCAGCAGGACACAGCACCATCAGTACACGCCCCGCCACCAGCCCACACAGACCCCACAGGCTCAGCTCCTGCCCCACAGACCCCACAGGCTCACAGCGGGGGGACAGCTGCCGGGGCCCCAGGGAGCAGGAACACTGACCAGGGCATGAGAGAAACAACTGAGCAAACCAGCCACCTCTTTATTCACGTGCGGTCCCTGGCAGGAGAGAGGAGGCTGCGAGCCCCCGGCAGCTGGAGACGGGCTGGAGCATGGCACCGGGGCACAGCTCCCACGCAGCCTGAGGGTGCCCTCTTATTTCGGAGGGTAGCGAGCAAAGGGTGAGTCTTCGGTCATCTTCCCCTGCGAAGGAGAGAGTGGAGGGTCAGTCTTTCCCCCAGAAAAGCCCCACCACGACAGGGCAGCGAGAAGCCAGCTTATGACAGCCAAGTCCTGGAGTGCAGAGGGGCGAGGATGGGACACCCCTGCCCATGCACTGCGGCCCACGACTGTTTCCGCTGTGGGGTTGGCCTGGCAGCGCATTCGGCAGCGCCCGCAGCCTGTCTCTGTGGGAACACCACTGAGCGGGTGGGGGACGACGTTATGGCCAGACTTTGCACCCATTTAACCCCAGCCTGTAGCTCCGGCTCTCAGCGGCTGTGTGCAGACCAGACCTCCAGCCGGCTGCTTTCGGCTGTGCCAGATGCCAGCGCTAGGGGGCCGGGGAGTGACTCTCGCTAACCCGCACCTGCCTGGGCACCCAGTAGCTTGCAAAGCAGGGAGGCCTCTGCTCTGCCCACCTCCCACACCAACACCCCTCCCCTGAGTGGGGGGCTTAGGGGAGCACAGACATGCCCGGGCCCTGCAGTCTCTCCCAGCCTGGGGATGGGTCGGAGCCAGCTGGCTGCCGGAGAGAGGCCGGGGTCGACTACACAGCCTAGAGTGCAGCAGCCTGTTCCCACGGGCGCCAGCAGGAGCAGAGCCATGCCCCACATGGGTGCATTGCAAGGCCTGGGGCTTCCCTGCACTCAGAGCTCAGTGGAAGGAGGCAGCTCTTTGAAGGATCCGAGGCAGAACAGCCAATTTCTGCTCCAGGACAGACACCCAGACAGTGAGCGGGGCCAGCGGTGGAGCTACGCACCATTGGCACCTCGTCCAGCTTCTTGAACGCCGGCTCCCTCCTGCGGCAGAGTTTAACCACAACCACCATGGTGGCAAGGAGCAGGATGACGACGAAGATGCAGATCACGGCCACCAGACCTGGGCTCTGAGAGAGCGACGGGGACTCCGGGATAGGAGCCGCTGGGGGGACAGAGAACACAGCTCAGACAGAGGGACGGGAAGACAACACACCCCCATCCCATGCCCAGCTCGCAGGAGGAGGGGCTGGAAGAGCGGGGGTCACAGGCCCTGCCTCAAGCTGGGAGCCATGGGTCATTCTGGGTCTGCAGCGGGAGAGGAATCTCATAGCAGCTGAAGGGGGGGGGGGGGGGGTGAGCAGAGCAGCAGGGACTAGACAGCATCACCAAAAGGAAAACGCAGGGATCTCTCCAGGCCAGGCTCCCTGCCCAGAGAACAGGTTTCCCCGGATTCCCTTCCAGTCATCAGTCGGAAGCAAAATCCACCTTCTCCTCCCTGAGAGTGGGGCCTGGCCCCAGCTGCCTGACCCACACCTACCTTCTGTGGTATGCAGGGCAGTCGCTGAGCCTGGCGACGTGGGGGAGGCTGGAAGAGAAGGGGTGAAAGCTGCTTTCAATAGTCAGCCAAGGGTCACGGCGCTCTGGGGAAAGGAAGAGCCTGGAAGGCTGGTCTCGATTCCCCATGCCCTGGTGCTCGGGGGAGAGGTCAGCTGTCCCCATGCCCCCCTCCCCACTGGCTGCTGAGCTGGAGCGTGTGGGGCACAGAGCGAGTCCCCCCTGCTGCCGCTTGCAAGAGAATAGTGGGAGGTTTCCTCCCTCGACGCCCCAGGCTTACCCCCTTTCCCTCCTGCTGGGCTGGGGCCACCAGGCACTCGATCAGCAAAAGCTGGAGCCTCCTTCCATGTCGCCGCTGAAGCTGGGTTCAAGCCAGTGATCCACCCCCAGCCTGGCTCTCAGCCATCCCTGCAAACTGGCCGTTGGCCATGGGTCTGGGCCAAAGGGGAACAGGTCTGGCCTGGTCCAACAGGAGAAGCAAGTGTCTGTGGCCCAACCAGCACCTCCTGCTGCGCCCCTCAGAGTGCACGGCTCCAGGAGGTGCCCCAGAGGGACCCGCCCAGCAGAGGCTGCTCAGCTCTTGCCCCACATGAGGCTGAGATGTGGGGCGTGAGGGTGCTCATGAATTAGAGAAGGGCCCATCCCAGCCCCAGCTGCAGGTGGGTTCTCTGCTGGGCCACCAACCAGGCACCCCTGGGAAGAGGGCTCACACAGAGAATACAGAGCCCAGCCTGAGCTATCGGACGTGGGGCTGTCTCGCTGCGGGAGCCACTCCGCATTCAGCCGGCAGCTGGCATCAGCAAAGCTGCCTGGGGTCGCCAGCCATCAGCCCCCTGCAAGGAGCGTGGCTCAGCTGGGGACACGGCGACAATTGCACTGTGCTCCAGGGGACCCCATGAACGGCGGCTGGACTCGCTGGTCAGAGGGACGTCAGTGTTGGGCAGGGGAGCCAGGCCAGAGGGAGGAAAGGTCCCGGCCGATCAGAGACAAGCAGCTGCTCCTGGCCATACGGAAAGGGGAGCTGGACCTGAGGGGCTGTGGTCCAACCTGGCCTGGGTCAGGAGCCCCTTGGGGGCCCATGGAGTGGCCTGGGGAAAGGAGACAGTGCCTCAGGCCAGCTGCCCGCCCAGAGGGTGGGTTCAGATGAGGGGCCACAGAAGCTGCCCTGACTCTGGCCACTCCAGGCCCCTTGCCTGGAGGAAGGGAGCTTGGGGCCGGCAAAAGCTACCAGCACTGTCGCCCTGCAAGGCCCATGGCAGGTCTGAGCACAGCGTGCTGCCCGCAGAGGTGCCAGCTATCGCAGGCTGCTACCCAGCTCCTGGGAGGCTGGCCTGTGCTGATGGCTTCAGCACCACTTGCCCCCGCAAACCTCTGGCTCAGTATCCCTGTGTCTGCACCAAGCCAGCTGTGCTGGATCCCGGTTCCTGGCCTGGGCTGGCTGGTGCTGACACCCAGCGGTTGCTCCGGTGCATCGCGCTCCAGCTGGATGTTAACTGTGTGTGCATGGACAGGAACGGCGCACGATCTCAGCTCTGCCAGCCAGCAGGAAGGGCAGCTGCGGTAAGGCAGAGTGGCAGAAGCCAGGCCCCTAGCACAGTCTGGCTGGCGTGGAGCTCACGAGCCTCACCCACAGTGAGACTGAGCGGGCCCAGGCTGGGGAAGAGGGTGCCTGCCTCTGGAAGGAAGCCAGGTAAGAGGCCAGGCTGCCCTGCCTCAAGGATTGCGCCCCGTCCCCCAGCTGAAAGGCAGGAGCTGTACGGTGGGGTGGGAGAACACCCCGGTGTTGCTTGCGCTTGCAGGAGACAGGACATTAGCCCCTGGCCCGGGGCCGTCACCGCAGAGAAGTGCGGCCTTTGCTGACGCGTGTCGTGAGTCTCTGGTTGTGGCCCTGAAGAGCTGGACAAAGGGACCCGAAGGTGCAGAAACCCGGGGACGAGGGCAGGGAGAGCCCAGAGCTCCTGCGACTCAGGATTGCTTTAATCCATGGGGGAGTTTCTGTAGGGCACTGGGGGCCACACTCAGGCAGGAGGCTGCAGCAGAGCCAGGTGGGCCCCCCCCTCTGTCTCCCCACCCACCCCACTGCCCCCTGCACCTGGAGGCGTGGGACAGCGGCGCCATCTGGTGGCGAGAGTGAGGCAGCGCCCCCCCCGTGCAGGGTTGGGGCAATGACCTGCTCTGCACACGTGTGCACACGCGAGTCATGCACTGGCCGTCACCCGTGCTTGGTGCAGTGTGGCCTTATCTTCCAGCATGGCCTGAAGTGGGGCCAGTCTCTGGGGAGACGCCAGCGGCTTAGGGGCTCCCTGGGGCTGGGGAGAGAAGCTTGGCCTGCCCCTACCTGGCCTGCAGAGCCATCAGCCGGGCACCTCTCACCCTGTGCCAGCCCCATTCAGAGAGGTGCCCGTCACTGCACCGTTTCTTACCTGAGCTGCGGGCTGCTGTGCTGTTGGTGTGCCCCGGCTGCTTGGTCACAGGCTCGTGGGAGCCGGCAGCAGGGGCGGCCGAGGTGCTGGTATTCCCTGGCCGATTGGTCTCGTGGGAGCCGGCAGCAGGGGCGGCCGAGGTGCTGGTCTGGCTGAGGCTGGGAGCAGGAGGAGATTCTGGATTTCTGGATGAGGCTGGAGCTGCCGTTGTGGTGTCCTCCCACGTGGACGCAGCGGTGCTGCGTTCAAAGGCAACAGAAAGGGAGGTTTCCCTGGCGGCTGCCTGCGAGCTCCTGGATAAATGGTCTGGGGTGACACGCTGGCTGGATCTGGTTGGCTGGCTGGTAGTGGCTGGAGAGGGGGATCAGAGTTAACAGCTTTGCCCTGAAGATTTCACTCCGGCAGAGGACACCCTGAGCGGGGATATCCCAACATCAGCCCTGGAAACCCACAGACTCCACCGGGGCTCCCAGCACCAGCCAGCGACTCGGAGCCCAGAGAGTGAGGATGCCCAGAGGAGCTTGCAGGGAAGCCAGTAAGATGGAGGCCCCCATGTCAGACCACAGCCCTGCAGAGGAGTCAGCATGGCCTTTCCAGGAATCAGAGCTATGCAGATGCTGGCACAAGCCAGGGACCTACATCTGCCATAGCCCTAGATCCCTCTGCTCACACATTTCCTGGGTCCCACGGTGGGGCTTCCCGTGTGTCCAGAGCAGGCCTGGAAGGTTTGGGTTTTCAGTGTTTTTACACAAGAAATGCAGGTGCACTCTAGGCTGCAAGACTCCCGGGATGGGAGATTTAGTGAGGAGGGGACCAGGGGGACAGGGAGATCCCTGGGCTGCCGGCAGCTGCCCTGCTACGGGGTATTCCTAGAATCATAGGGACCTCACGAGGTCATCTTCTAGTCCAATCCCCTACTAAAACAGGACCACTCCCATTAAATCACCCCAGCCAGGGGCTGTCTAATCAGGCTTTAAAAGTTTCCAAAGATGGAGATTCCACCACCTCCCTAGATAGCCCATTCCAATGCTTCACCACCCTCCTAGTGAGAAAGTTTTTCCTAATATCCAACCTTAACCTCCCCAGCTGTAATTTGAAACCATTGCTCCTTGTTCTGTCCTCTGTTACCCTCGAGAACAGCCTAGCTCCCTCCTATTTGGAGCACCCCTTCAGGTAGTTGAAGGTTGCTATCAAATCTCCCCTCAGTCTTCTCTTCTGTAGACTAAATAAGCCTCGTTCCTTCAGGCTCTCCTCATAAGTCATGTGCCCCAGCCCCCTAATCATAAGAACATAAGAACATAAGAAAGGCCGTACTGGGTCAGACCAGAGGTCCATCTAGCCCAGTATCTGTCTACCGACAGTGGCCAGTGCCCAGGTGCCCCAGAGGGAGTGAACCTAACAGGCAATGATCAAGTGATCACTCTCCTGCCATCCGTCTCCATCCTCTGATAAGCAGAGGCTAGGGACACTATTCTTAACCCCTTTCTGGCTAATAGCCATTTATGGACTTAGCCCCCATTAACTTATCCAGTTCCCTTTTAAATATTGTTATAGTCCCAGCCTTCACAACCTCCTCAGGTAAGGAGTTCCACAAGTTGACTGTGCGTTGTGTGAAGAAGAACTTCCTTTTATTTGTTTTGAACCTGCTACCTATCAGTTTCATTTGGTGACCCCTGGTTCTTGTATTATGGGAGTATTTAAACAACTTTTCCTTATCCACTTTTTCCACATCCGTCATAATTTTATATACTTCTACCATGTCCCCCCTCAGTCTCCTCTTTTCCAAGCTGAAGAGGCCCAGCCTTTTCAATCGTTCCTCATACGAGGCACTCTCCAAACCCCTAATCATTTTAGTTGCCCTCCGCTGGACTCTTTCTAATTTGTATGTCCGAGTCCGGAGCAGTCAGGGGATGCTCAGCCCACAGACTCTGACAGGCCTGACTACAGGGGACCCAGCCGCTGACTTTTAACTCATCTCACGGCTTGTTATCCATATTCCCCGGCACTGGAGGCCCTTGCCCCTGGCAACCCCCTGCAGCCCCTCCACGCCCAGCAGCGCTGCGTAGGGCTTTGCAGGTGTGGTCGGGAGTGTCCCCACCCCTGCCACTCAGGGCCCCGCAGGGAGGCCAAGGCCCGGGCAGGCAAGTGAATGGGGTGCCTAGGCTAGTCAGCAATGGCCTGGATCCACTGAGCAGAACAGCGCAAGCATGTCACGAGTGCTCTATAAATGCCACCGCAGGCTCGGTGCCACCCCCAGCCACGCTGAAGCTGGCAGGTGTGTTCCACGCTCCCGTCTGCAGCCATTTCTGGGGCCCAGACCAGGCGGGAAACACGGGTCTCCTGTTGTGTGCACAGCTGAAGGATCTGATGCTCCACCCAGGCTGCGCCCCACCCACCCGGCTGGTGCAAAGTCAATATGTCTCCACCCACGCACTTCCTGATCCGCACCAGCTCCTTCGCCATTCCCAAGCTGCTGCCCTGCCAGCTTGTGAGCGGCCCACAGCCCCCACACTTTCCAGCTGAAGGTCACCAGAGGCCGGAGGCGCAGGGATCAGATGCTCTTTAAATCCTGTGAAACTGAACCTGTGTTTTGGCCTCTTGGAATCTGTGACCCACTTGCAGGGCTGTCAATCAAACGTGTGCATCCCTGGCTCTAAGCCCCCCCCTTCCTCACAACATGCCCCCAGTCTCGGCACTTCCCAGGAGACTTTCGGCTGCTCTCACCTACCTACGCCAGCGTCCGGTGATCCGTGCACCACGGCCCTGAGCCACGCTCTTGCCCCCTCTCCGCACTCCATTAAGACCACAAGAATGGCTACACGGGTCAGCTCAGCCAGCCCCGTGTCCTCCCTGTGGCAGCAGCCGCTGCCAGATACTCCAGAGGCAAGGAAGAAGAGAGGCAATTTCACGCGATCCATCACCCCCACCAGCTGGCTCCAGTTTCTGCAGTCAGAGGTTTGGGGACACGGAGGGCACCGGCTGTGTCCCTGACCAACGGCCAGTAAAGGGCCCATCTCCCCGAAACTTAGCTAGCTCTTCCCTCAAGCCAGCTATGCCGTTGGTCTTGACAGCACCCCCGGCGCCTAGTTCCACAGGCTTAGGCACTTTGGGGGCAGCCGTTTCAGACATCCCGTGGATCACCTGTCCTCCTGACACCTTACGTGGAAACATGCCAGCAGGAGGCACTACTTCTCTGGAGGACGGAAAGTCAGAGCTGTGGAGCGACACCTTCCCCCTTCCCTTCGCTTTCAGACAGGATAAAGAGACATTACTTTTCTTAGCCTGGAGGGTTTTCAGTTCCTTAATACAACCCCATTTATTTGCTACGAGGCCCTGACAGCATTTCTAACACAAGGAATTATTGCTTCATTTTTTAATGTCATCTCTGTAACCCATGATTGAGCCAGAACCCCATTAGCAATGCCACATCAATCCTGGGAGCCAAGACTGCGCCAGAAGAAAGTTTGGATAAATTAGTCTGAAAAGTTTAAGTCAAATGAGGGGAAGGCATTGGAGAGGGCTGCCGAGAGTCACGCAGTTATACGGCAGGGAAAGCTGCATGCGGAACCGTCGGCCTGCCAGCCTATTTCTCAGCGCGGGAGTAAGGCACAGAGAGATGAATGCCTCCACCGAGCTCACATGGGACGACTGTGTCAGACCCAAAGAACGATGCCCCAGTCCAGAGCCTTAATCACACAGATTGCCCAGCAGCTGTGGCCTCAGGCCCGGAGCTAGATCACCAGAATATGCCTGACGGCCCCTTGGAGCAAACTCATGCCCCAAATCGTGAACCACTCCCACCAAACCCTGGCTGGTTCTGACGCTTTGTCATTCACCCGACAGGTCTTTCCTGGAGAGGCTCCCGGGCCATGGTGGGGTAACAGGCCAGTGTCCCCAGCACAGCAAGCCAAGCCAGGGCCTTAGCACTGAGCAGGGCCGGCCCAAGGGTTTTTGGTGAACTATGACTTTGGCACCCCACATAATAAGAAATAACCTAGTAATAGATTTTTTTAGAGAGAGAAAAAATTGACTCCCCTCTAAATTGGCGCCCCTTAAAGCCTGGCGCCCTAGGTGACTGCCTAGTTCACCTCTGTGGTTGGGCCCTGGCACTGAACCTTTAGCAGAAGCCACTCCTGGCCTGGGAGCTGTGACAGCTTTCCAGTCAAACAGGGTAATGCAGAGCCTGCAGCACCGTTAGCGACTGTGTCCCAAGCAGGAAAGTCCCCAGGAGACATTTGCAGCTTGGCACAGGGAGAAATGGGTTTTGAGACTTGAAACCCAAGGTGATGGGGGAGGGCACGCGAGGAGAGCGTCGGGGGCGAGGGCAGGACAGAGGAAAAGGAACCTGCAAGGCCTCTGTTGCCAGACGGCATCTGGTAAGGGCAGTGGGAAGCCGTGGCCTGGCTCTGGGGCTGCATCAGAAGAAAACCCCGCACCACCCAGCCAGCCTCAGGCACCACTTGGGCCCAATCACGGGAACCAGCAATTCAGCGGCACAAAGAGTCAGACCTTGAGTGCACAGCAGGAGCTTTGTGCCTAGCTCGGCTCCCAGTCTGTCTGCCAGCCGTTCTCATGCAGCTGCTGGCGCTGAACACAGCCAGGGTGACCATTGCTGGACCGGGCACTCGGTTCTGCGCTCCCTCCAGAGAGCACTGGAAGAGTTCAGAAGAGCCATGAGAACGACTCAAGGTCTGGAAGATGTGCTCTGCATGGCCGACTGAAGGAGGGCCAGCTCTTAAGCTGCAGAAGGCTAACAGGGAATTGACTGGTCGACCAGCTCCTACTGGGGGAGAAAAATGCCTGGGCACAGGGCTCCAGTCAAGCCAGAATGAGAGCCTCCTGCCTGTTTTTAGCAGGCGAGCCTGGCACAGACAGGGCGTGATGGAGAGCCTTGGTTTAGAGCGGGCACAGAAACAGCCAGCAACATGGAAAGAGCCCAGGGAAGCCCGGTGTGTGCAGGAAATCTCCTTTGCCTTTGGAGCACGGCCAATGTCAGGCATCTTACCGGCCAGTGCGCAGGCCTGCTGGCATAAAGCCGTCACGGGCTGCAGGCCCACACAGCCCACGCTGTGCTGAGGCATCCTGGGAAAGCCCCCACCACCCAGCAGCTCTCCCTGGTGTTCCCAGTGGGCTCCGAGCAGCAGGTACCAAGCAGACCACATCCCCATCTTTGCTGCCACACGCTTCCCTTCTCCTGCAGGAGACAGATTAGTGCTGGCACCATGGAGCTGGCGGCCCACGATCTGCACCTGGAGAAGGGAGGAAGCTGCTGGGTGTAGGGAAGGGAGGCCCCTGCCCCCCCCTTGCAAGCAAAGGCGAATCTGCAGGAGGGTTGCACACCTGGCTCTAGGCCCCAGGAATCCCCGATGGTCTCAGCTCCTGAGCCCAAGACACCCGGCAGAGATGGGGCGCAGAGCCGCTGTCTGTCTCCGCGGCACTGTTCAGCAACGGAGGTGGGAACAGGCCCGATCTTTCAGGCGCCCCGTGTGCGCCCAGTGAGACAAAGGGCAGTTCTCGATTGTGCCCAGCCCCAGGAAGGAAACACTGTCCCATTGCCTGTGGAGTGGGGAGGCCTTCCCGTTCCCCACCAGGGAGCTAGACGTCCAGTGCTTGCCGCCTGCAGTGACCAGCACAGGGCCCACAGTGCTGGCTGAGGCGGGCAAACACACGAACCAAGCCGGCTACAGGAGGAACAGTAACTCTCCCAGCAGTGGGATGGAGCAGATCTCGCCCAGCCCCAGGGGAGCCCCAGGGTCCCAGCTGGGGACCTGGCGCTTCTCAAGTCACTAATAAAGGGACACGACCAGCGCCCAGGGCCTCTGCAACCAGCCGAGCGGGTTTGTCAGCTTCTGAGCCGAGTCTGCAGGGCGCCAGCTGTGCTGGCATGGGCTGGCTAACAAAGAGGCTGTGCCAAGTGGGGCTGGTCTGGGGGGCTCAGCACCGGCGGATGGGGGACCTCGCCCCCTCTGCACCACCTTGGACGAATTAACACTACAGTGGGTTTCTAAACACCCCAGGGGGGTTGGAGAGAGCACTGGAGACTGGGGGGGGGGGGGCGGCCTGGCCCCATGGCCCTGTCTGGGAACCTTCCCGGCCCCCCAGGCTCTCTGTGGGGGGAGACCCCAGGCCGGGCCCCGTAGAAGTTTTAGAAAGTCCCCCCCTCATGGGGCTGCCCTTGCACTACCTCACCAGACCCCCCCCGCGCCCGTGGGGAGCCGGGAGCAGGGAGCCCCCGCAGTGCAGCTGCTGAGGGTGGCTGGGGGCCTCTGGGGGCCGCCCCCCCCTTACCTTCCAGCGCCAGGCACAAGCCGCAGCTGATGAGCGCCCACAGCGCCCCCCGGGCCATGCTGGAGGCGCCGGCTCCGCTCCCGGACACCGCGCTGGGATCCGGCCACGCAGGACGGGGCGGGCTCGAGGAGCACCTGCGGGGAGATCGCCTCGCAGCCGCACCCTGCCGCCGGGCTCCCGCCCCGCCCGCTAGCCGCTCCCGTCCTGCAGGGGCCGGTGGGGGGAGAAAGCCCGGGCTGCCAATGCCGCAGTCCCTGCCCGACAGCAGCGGCTAGCGAGGGTGGCCAGCACGGAGCCCGCCTGGTGAATTTCCAGGGGAGCCGGGGCACTTGGAAAGAGCAGCCGGTTATCATGGCATGAGCTTTCGTGGGAGAAACCCACTCCCGCAGGGTCCGCAGCGCGGGGCAGAGACCGGGACACAGCCTGGCTCCCTCGGACAAGGGGGTCCTAGCACCGCCCGGCCCAGATTTCCTGCCCCCGTCACTCCTGCAAAGGCTCGAGTGTCTCCTTGCGGCGCCGCGGCCTGCAGCTCCGTGCTGGAAACCTTGGGCTTGTCCCCGTTGTGATTCGCCCGGTCAAAGGCACGAGGCTTCCCCGGGGTTTGTGTCTGACAGTCTCCGCTGGAGCCCAGGCAGAAACCCGGCCCACGGATCGAGCAAATGTTCATGCAGGGCTGGGAGGGAAAGGGCCGGCGGCAGGGGAAGGGGAGCCTAGACCAGCTGCATGAGCAAAGTGATCTCCGGAGCCAGCTCTGCCATTTGCCATCTGCTCTTTACCCGTGTTCCTGCGGGCTGAGCCACCCCCGTGTCCCCACGGAGTCCCCTAAGCTCTGGGTCAGAGCACAGGGCTGTGTACTCCTCTGGACAGGAAGAGTGGCTCCCTGGATGCTCCCGGCAGGATGTGTGGGGTTAGAGGTACCTGCAGCAGAGGCAGACCTGGGTGGACTAGAGGGGGCTTGGTGACCATCCGTCAGCACCAGGGAGCACCCCGCTTACCGGAAGGCGGATGCGCCATCGTGGCATCAATAGGGACCAGAGTTCCAGGAAGCTGAGCTGGAGAGAGGATCCACTTCCTGCCTGAACTCTGGGGGCAGCCCACAGCCCTTTTTCTGTATACCCAGGGACAACCCTAAAGTCCCTTCCTCCCCAGCTCATCCTCATTCCCACGAGGCACAGCGACACTGCCTAGCCGCTCTCAGCTCGGGGTGTCATCACATCTGAAAGAACTTCCCACGGCGTCCCCTATGTGCTGACCCCACACCAGGCACCTTCCCCAGCAAGCGCACAACCCTGGAGCTGACCCCGCACAAGCAGGAAACCGAGTGACCGGCCCTCCACGTGACAGCTTGACCAGTAACTTAGCCTCTGGACACGTACCACTTCACACAACCCAGGCCCAGCTGGCCAGCATCTAACTAACCCTCGCATGCACAGAGCCCTGGTATGAATAGCCACCCACCATTTGTACCCATGGATTGCGGATTGGATGAAAATACAATTTTGCCCAGGGATCCAGGGTCACTTTGAGAGTTAGGGCCAATGCTAGGTGGGCCTAGGGCCAGTTCCAGGGTTTCATTATCTGGGAAGAGGGGGAGGTAGTTTTCTAGCGCCCTGGATGTCACTATTTAAAAAACAGCCCACCCCCCCAGGTGTCCAGGGCTAACCAGAGCACTGGAAAATCTTGGACTGTAAGTTTACAAAAGAGTCAGTAACTTGGCGCAGGCTGTGATTTATAATTTACGAAGGGTAACTCCCCTTTGCAGCTGTTCCAGTGTTTAATACTGGATAACTTTGTACATTTTGGCCTTTCCGATAAAATGTTGGACCTCTTGAAGATAATTTAGGTAGTTGCACTGGGCCTGGTTGGGATGCACACAGGGAAGTCAGGGCAGTGTCTGGAAAGGGTGCCAGATTTGTCATGCTACAGCTGTGCCAAGGAAGGGGGCAGAGAGGGGCCTGGGTGTACAGGGAAACCTCCCCTGGCAGCCTAGCTAATCAGCGCACTGGGAGAGGCATAGAGTAGATGACATTAGCTCCCAAGTCTCTGGCGGGGGTGGAGGGGAGGGAGGCAAATGCGAGCCCTGCCCACACCCCTAAACCTGACTGGACCTCACCATACATCTCCAGGGAGCGCAAGAGGAAACCACATTGGCTCCCTTGCCCAGCCCATGCTTCCCTCCTTGGGGCCGTCTCCTCATTCAACAGGACTCCTGACCTGGAGCAGCCCTCAGCTGCCCCCAAAGGCCAGCCCAGACCCAGCTTCTCTGCCTGCTGACTGGCAATCCCAGATGGACGCACTGGGTTTCCCTGTGCGTCCCCCCCCCCATGCACACACAAACCTGGCCCCCATCCCCACTGCCCTAGGAGCGAAGACGGGCAAGGGAGAGCCAGCTGGAACGTGCAACCCATCCCTGGTGGCAGCTGGAGCTGGCCTGTCCTTGGCACACTGGGGGCCTTGGGCACTGGTAGCGTTTTCACTAGACGAGCTGGGGTGGGAGATTGGTTCTGACCCTCTGCTGCCCTGCTCCTCCCCAGGAATGCTGAGTGTCTAGGGGCAGCCAGCCTCGCTCTGGAGGGGCTTTCAGAGGGGCCCAGGTGCACCTACCATTAACCTGCCCAGCAGAGATAGTGTCTTGGGGCCCTTGCCAGCCTATCTGGAGCACTCACTGCCACACCCAGCTCAGCACCATCCAGTCTCTCATATCTGAGGGCACTGAGAACTGTCACCAGGAACAGCTCAGCAGCGGGGTGGAAGAGGAGAGGGAAGACACCCAGACAATCAGCACAGGGCCCAGGCTGTGGGCAGGGACGGAGAGCCCAGAATGGGATCGTGAGAAGCAAGGGGAGCTGTGGGCTGGGTGACAAGATGGATATTTTTCCTCTCGTGCATGGCGGGAGGGCCAGCGGGACAGGACAGGCAGCAGGCAGATGGAAAGGGAGCACATTGACCCCAAAGGGGCTAGAGCAGGAAGCTGCTCTGCTAGGGTCCATGCAGCATGGGTGGGAGAGGAGGAACAGGATCCATCCAGGGCGCTGAAGGCCAGGGGAGAAAGCAGCAGAACCAGGAGAGAGGAAGAGGCCAAAGTGCAGGTTGTCAGCCTCACTTACCTTGAACAGAGGTTCCCAGCATTGCACACCTGAATGCTACACCCCAGCATCTCATTTAGGCACCAGCCTCACCCTGGATTCTGCCCCACCTTCACACCCAAACCAGAGCAGGTTTCACCCAATGAGGGTGTGGGGACTCCAAGACCTGGTCCAGGGATCTGTTCCCAAGTGAGGAGTAGGGGGTCTGATCCTGCCCTGGTACTGTATCCAAGGAGGCTCTGGGCCTGGGGCAGAGGGAGGAGTCCAGCTCACAGGCTGCCCCTGACCCCATGGCTCTGCCTTCCCTCCTTACAGGTTGGAAGCACGTACAAACCCATTTTTTAGACTAGCTCAGTCAGTCTGAGAGAACCCTTGAACTGGGGGGCAGGTGGGCGTGGATACATTTACCAACATGAGCTGCAAAATAAGCAGTTAGGGAAATTCAACCAGCATGTGAGGCATTCAGTTTACAGCAGCAAAGTTTATTCCTCCCCCAGCCTTTTGAGGCAAACCCCAAAGGGGAGTTTCCAGCCCTTTCTTCCTACACAGGCTGATGCTGGTCACTCGCTGGGCTGGGAAGCCAACCCCCTGCTGGCTGAGGTTTAATTTATATTGGCTGTAAACTGATTTTAAATTCCCCTAAGTTTTGTCCATTTAGACAAATGAGGAAGACTCCCTGCCAAGTGATCTCACAACCAGCCAGTAAGAGCTTAAAACCATCTTCCCAAGTCTGCCCCTCCTGACTTTTACCATCAGGATGGGGAAGAGCACAGCCAAAGTTCAAGTTGCACTACGTGTCCTTCCTTAGAAACAGTCATTTGTTACTGAGTGCATTTTTCTAGGGAAGCGCTGTGGTTTGGTGTTGAGAGCAGTTTTTAGAGTTGAGAACGAAGATTTCTGTGATTAAAAGCTGTGTGAAACTGACTTGGTACATTTCTTGTTCGTGGCAGTGAACTGTATTGTGCATAGTGGGCTGCAGATTTCAGAGTCCCTGAAGGATTATGAACACACCAGCTAGTGCACACAACCTGCCTCGCCAATAAGTGCCCAGGGGCAGGAGGAATATGTGGCCAATTTTCAGAATGGAGACAAACAGTGTCTGCCAGGGGTTGGTACTGGGACCAGAGCTGTTCCACAGATTCATAAATGAGCTGAAAAAAAGGTTAAACAGTGAGGGGGCAAAATTTGCAGCTGAAGTTACAGAGGGATCTCAGAACAGGCTGACTGGGCAACCCCATGGCAGATGAAATTCAGCATTGACAACTCAAATGCACATTGGAAAATATAACCCCATCGATACATGAAAAATGATGGGGTCTAAATGAGCTGTTACCACTCAATAAAGAGATCTTAAGAGTCATTGGGGATAGTTCCCAAAAAACATCCCTTGTAAAAGCTAACAATGTTGGGATTCATTAGAAAAGGGACAGATAGTGTCAGAAAAATACTGTATTACTTTTTTATAAAACCCTGGTACACCACATCTTGAGTACTCCACGCAGATTCGGTCACTCAAAAAAAAAATTGGAATTGGAAACAGTACAGAAAATGGCAATTAAAATGATTAGGGGGTATGGAAAAGCATCTCCATGAGGAGAGATTAACAAGAATGGGATTATTCAGTTTGGAAAAAGGGGGAATGTGATAGAAATCTATAAAATTATGACTGGTGGGAAGAAAGTAGATATAGAATTATTTACTTCTTCACAACACAAAAACTAGGGGGCACCCAATTAAATTAAGAGGCAGCAGTTTTAAAATGTTTTTTTCATATAATGCAGAGTCAACCTGTAGAATTCCAAATTCCTGGCCTGAGGATGTTTGAAGGCCAAGACTATAGTGGGGATTCAGAAATATTGGTGAGTTCATGGAGGGATAGATCCACCCCTGGCTATTAGCTAGGATGGGCAGGGGTGGCTGTTTTCCAGAGGCTAGGAATGGCCAACTGGATGGATCACTTGATGACTCCCTGTTCCATTCAGTCTCTCTGAAGCAGCTGGCATTGGCCACTGTCAGAAGATGGGAGACTGTGCTAGATGGACCATCCACCTGACACAACATGGCTGTTCTTACGGCAACCCTGCAGGTCTGGCTAAATTCCACTTTGGGCAATTCCATTCTACTGGGTGTAGTACGCAATAGAGCAGGTCTGCCCGGGACACACCCCGACGCAGGGCCAGGTTAAAAGCCTGCTATTTTAACAGGCTGCCCCGACTTGCATTTAATACAGCGTGGACAACGCCGTAGGGTGCATCACACAGACCCCCGTTCCTTTTCACGTGTTCTCTCCTGCACTTTTGTTTTCCACCATTCCGTACGAGCGCTCCTGTGACTACGGCTCTTTTGTTCACGTCACTGTGTCAGCGTCATTGCTGATGTCAGCCAGCCAGGAGTGGGTGGTTAGCTGCTACAGCAGAGACAATGCAGGAACAGCGCTTTCCCTGCCCCCACAAAAGAAGTGCAGCTTCCAAGGACATGTTCTTTAAACCCGTCCTAACACTTGCCTTGGAATGCTGAAAATAAAGCTCTCACGGCTGCTGCTTTTTCTCTTAGCAGACATGTGTTTTTATTTCCTCCTGGGGCCTGATCAGAGGTGGAATCCACTTCACCGCTTTTGTTTACTACTTTGATTATGCCCCCGTGTCAGCCAGCTCCAAGTCTAGCATTGCACAACCCAGCACCAGAGAAGCTGTACACACCCCTTCTGAGTCCTATTCAAGGCAACTAGTTTTTAAAAGATCTGACAGCTGTGGAAAAAAGGAGAGGATTCCTCCTACCCCGTGCTTGCATACCAGGCCACTTCACATCTATTTTCCCTGATGCTACAAAAATTGACCTGGGCAGGATCAAGTGAGCCCTAGAAACACTTGTTTTAAAATGCCCTCCTGCTCCATTAGTGACGATGTATGAAAGACAGCACACCAGGTTCAGGTGCCGTCACACACTGAGTGGATAAAATTTAATTCAACAGGCTTCTTGTAAAATTAGAATCGATATCACAAGTCGCCTAATGAGCTGTGGTGGTCTAGACGTTGTAAGGATTCTCTCTTCTAGCAACTACCCACCCTGCTGTGGAGACCGCCACATACTGACTAAAGACAACTTTCATACCAAGGTTTCTTTGGACCCACTCTTTCAGACACTGAAAAGGTTTTCCTGTAAGCTCCTGACCAGTCAGCTGCAAACCTCCATAGGGCCCAGCGGCTACACGAGAAAACCTTTTCTGTAATCAAGGAGCCTCACACGCCAACCTGTGTGTTTAAGGCTTAAGTGCGTTTTCTGATAAGAGCTGCAGGTTCCAGTTGGCCAGAAGTCGGCCATCAGCCTATTCACAGGGTTTTGAAAAGGAAACAGCTTTCAGTTTCTGTCTCGACCCACTTCTCTTTCCACCTCCTTTGTGCACCTTAGGCCAAACCGAAAGTGCCACGGCACAGCTCTGGGAACCTGTCAGCTCGTTCCCCTGCCCCCATCATGCCTCCAAAGCCGGTCAGAGTCCCCACCATTGCCAGCAGGAACCAAGAGGGAAAAGCAGCAGCCTCAACAAACAAGCTGGCTGGCAAGTGGCCCGGGGGGACTTGTAAGAAGTTGCCCAAATGAACATTTTGAGCACACACCGCAGGGCAGCTTACAGACCCCTCTGCATGAACCCCCCTCACTTGCCCCAGGGCAAGGCCCGCACCCAGCCGGCAGGAGGCGCTGCAGTCCAGCGCTTCTTCCCAGGGGCAAAGGGGGCTGTGCGCCACCTCGGGAGCGCGGAGAGGACAGCAGCAGGCAGCCCGCTCCGAAGGCAGAGCTGGGGTCTGCACTGCCCCGCAGGAGAGAGACGGCAGAGGCTGCTGGCACCATACTTTACTGCACACTGGAATGTGGAGCAGGAACAAAGGGGAGGGACATTGGGCCCCGTATAAACATAAATAGAGCAAAACCACTTCAAACAACAGAGCGCTGGAGCTCAGGCCCCGCTCGGCGCAGGCGGCCTGTGCAGTCTCTCGGCTTGGCGCCGAGCTGGTCCGCAGCCCGGCCAAGGCAGGAGTCCCCGCCAGGCGAGCAGGGCGCGCCCTCCCAAGTCTGCCGGCAGCGCGGCGCAGAGCGCGCAGTGGGGCTGTCCGGGCGCGGCCCCCGCGCTCAGTAGGCCGGCACCTGGTGCTGCCGCTGGGGCAGGAGCTGGCAGCCGCTGTTGACGTGGCTCAGCACCTTCTGCTTGAGCTGGGCCACCTGCTCGCGGAGCAGGCTGGCGGTGGAGGCCAGCTCGGTGTTCTGGCTCTTGAGGCTCTTCACCTTCTCCTCCAGCCGCGAGATGCGCTCCAGCTTCCTCTTGCGGCACTTGGAGGCGGCGATGCGGTTCCGCAGCCGCTTGCGCTCGGCCTTGATGCGCTCCTGCGTGTCCATGTCGATGGGCGACAGCGGCGGGCTCTCGCCGAAGCTGGGCACGTCGGGCACGGTCTGCGGCTCGTCCTTCAGCGGCTGCAGGCGCGGGTGCGGCGCGTAGGGCGCGCCCTCGGCCGCGTAGCTCCCCGTCGCCCCCGCGTAGCTGCTCAGGTTGGCGTAGACGGGCGGCTCTGCCAGGCTGGCGGCGGGGGGCAGCTCGGCTGGGGGGCCCGGCCCCAGCTGGTTCTGCTTGTGCAGGTCCTCCAGCGCCTTGACGAAGCCCTCGGCGAACTCCTGCTCCTCGCTGGCCGCCTTGGGGAAAAGGAACTGGCCGCTGGTGGGCGTGGTGGTCACCAGCCCGTTGGACTGGATGATGAGCCGCTCCAGCTCGGGCGAGGCTAGCTTGAGCAGCTCGGGGGAGCCCAGCAAGGCCGGCCCCTCGCCATCGCCCCGCAGCGGGCCGGCCGCTTTCAGCTCGCCCAGCCCCAGCCCGTCCTTCTTCATCATGCTGCCGCCGAGGAAGGGCGCAGGGAGGCCGCTGCTGCTGCGGGACGGGGCCAAGCCGCTGCCGAAGCCGCTCAACACATCGTCGTGGTAGAAGGGTGTGTCCATCCTCCCCCGCCGGCGGCGGGGCAGCAGCGCCGGCTGGACTCGAACCCGGCTCCCTCCGCACCGTTCAGTCCCCGCACACACGCGTGAGTGCGGGAGGGGGCGCCCCGCGGTGCCTTACATACCCAGCGCCTGCCCGATGAGGTCACCGCGTACGGCCCGGATTGGTTGCAGATGACGTTCTCGCCGGGAAACATTTGCATGGGGCGGGGCCTGGCCGCCACGCCCCCCGTCACTGAGGCGACCGGGCTGTAAACGGCACAACAGCGCGGCGCCTCCTGGGTTGACGTCATGGCGGGGGAAGGAGTCACGTGGTGTTTGCCTAGCTGGGCTATTTATAGGCTCCGGGCCGGGCTGGGGATATCGCGTTCGGGACACCCCATGGGTCCAGCAGCGGGACCAGCAACCTTGGGTTCCGCTCAGCAGAGAGGGTGCCTGCCCTGTGCCTGGCCCGGTGCACGCAGAGACGGCCCAAGCCGGGCTCTCCGGGCACACACTTACCTGCAGCAAAAGGGGCTCCTTAGATTTGGAAATGGAAACATCAAATAACGCCAGGAAGGGGGGAGCTGGGAGACAAAGCTGAGATTTCAGCTGTCAAGGAGAGAACAATTAAGGCTTCAGCTAATATTGCCTCCCCCAGAAAATACCCCTCCACATAAACAGATCCGCCCCCTCAGCCGCAAAACCAATCTTTCACTCAGTAAGGGGCTGCCCCAAGGCAGCTTTTCCAGCTTCAGGGCAGCCAAGTCATGCCAGGGTAACCCCCCGTTAGCCATGCAGCCACCTTCTGGTCCGACTGCTACCACCCAATAGCCTCCCTGCCAACCTCTGCCACTGATTTACAGAGTTAGACCATTTCTTGATTGGGCCTCATGTCCCTGACCTGCCTCCAAAACACCTGTGTAGGAGCCAAACTGAGAATTAACCCCTTTCTTGCTGGAAACCAAGGTAGGCCTTTCCAATCTGAGACTGTTGTGATCTCCCCATTCAGTAACCCCAATACTGGTTGGGCTAGAGAAAGATTTCCTGCTTTATCATTCATTGTGACCAGATGGTAATAGATGTGCTCAGCATGGATGCGCAGAATGATGTTGCAAGAGGATGATTCTGAGTCCAGGCAGGGAATGCAGACGGGACCAGTGGATGTTCCTCAGGGACAGAAACTTGCTTGCACCTATTCTATATGCGGACAGTGCTAGCTCAACGCCTACATGCTATCTTGACACAATTAAATAACTTGATAATGTTCCCAGTAAGACAGTGGACAGGGGGATGCCCAGGAAAAACATGATGTGCCAGCAGAAATGCTGCTCTGTAACTTGTTTTCAACCATCTCTCATCCGAGGTTTTCCATGAGACATCCATGGCCCTTTAGAAGTCAAGGAAGCTAATTCACTGAACACCAGAAAAAGAGCCGTGTGCATTCTGGAAAAGTAATGGAACTTTATTCACTTAAATTCTTATTTGCTCCCCAAGTGGGGGAGACTCCCTCGCCAGCCCAGTCACCGGCTGGGATTGCTGCAGAGGTAGCACACTCAGCCTCCAAGAAGAGCTTCAGCTCTTGTCATAGTCTGCCTCTGCTTGACTGGAGGAAGCTGTCCCAATGCAAGGCCTTTTGGGGTGATGGGAGAGAGCTGTGTGTTTGACAGAGGGCTAATGCCACAAAAAGGGGGACCCCTATAGATGAACTGGAAGGATGTCTGACTTGGCCACTTCCACACAAGAGTTTTCTGAAAAGTTTCCATGTTCCAGAGTTTCGCACATCCCTCTTCTAGTGCTTGTGTGCAATCAAAACACACAGTCCAGCTCCCACAGCAGAACTTCCAGTCGGAAGAGTGAGCGCACCAGACCTGCTCCACGCCCTCAGAAATGCAGGAGGCCCAAGTTGAGATGCCAGCTCTGTGCTGTTTGCTTTCCATGCTGGAGTGCAAGAGGAGACAGTGAAGGGTTAATGTTACAGGGCTCTATTAAAAATGAAGTGTAACTAGTTTGGGGATGAAAAACAGAAACAGCATTCAGACAGGTGGGGCGGAGGGAGTGCTTTTCCTCCATATGGTTTTGGGGAGGCTTGGCCTCTTTTCCAAGCATGTAGAAGCTTGAATGGCAGATCTGAGTTCATACAAACCTTCACCAGCTAATGCAAGCTTATTCCTGCCCAAACTGGTGCTGTTTGTGCCCTAAACGAGAGCCTGCATAGCAACCCATGCTGAGGGAGTGGATGGCTTCCAGCAGAGAGAGCGCAGATGCACTCAGACCTTTGCCAATATTTTAATTGAATTTTGTATTTATTGGCAATAAATTATTGTACACAGCCCTTCCCCCGCCAGACCAGGATTTGGCATAAACACCTGGGCTGGGGCCCACAAGTCATGGAGTTTAAGGCCAGAAGGGACCAGATCATCGACTCTGAGCTGCACAGCCCCACCCAGCACCCGCACACCAAGCCAACAAACAGACACTAAAGGACCTCAGCCCACAGGAGACGACGCCACAGGCGGAGAATAGGAGGGCCCGAGGTGCGCCAGTGCCCAAGGCCCCGCAGCGGCAGGGAAATTATGAAGTGAGATAATCCTGGCACGTGACCCACACCCACAAGCAGCAGAGGAAGGTGAACCCCCCTGGGGTCTCTGCCAACCTGACCTGGGGAAAGTTCCTTCCTGATCCCTGTTAGAGAAGACCCTGAGCATGTGTACAAGAACCATCCAGCCATGCCCCTGAGACACAGAATGCTCAGCGCCACCTCACAGCCGTGCAGGGCCCCATCTCCAGCCGTGGCCATCCCCGACGCTTCAGAGCCGCAGTCCCACTGGGGGGTCGGATCCGTTCCTGACCCTTGCAGGTGGCTGGCTGAAAAGGGATGTGCATGCCAGGGCTGTTGAGCTCTGCCCTCCCGAGGGCAATCAATCAGAGCTTTCCGAGGACATCTGTCGTGAGTCCTCTTGCAGTTTCACTTCCCCGCCCCCCCGGCTGTAGGGCCCTGCTGGCTTCCGAGCATTGGAGAGTGCTTGGAAAACATCAGTTAATGAAGGACTTCTCCTCTCCCACTGGAGCCAGGAACAGCTCACAAAACAATTTCTGCTTGTCAGTGGGGCCCCACTACAATGCAGCTCCAGGCATTTCAGCACAGAAAGTTTCCCAGCGGGGCTCTATGGCCTTATATGGTTTGGGCTGTAACCCCCACCTCTGTCCCCGTGCGCCGCCAAGGTCAGCTGAGGTGCTCTGCTCACAGCCCCTAGATGTGAACATCTGGCAGCTGCTGACAGCGCATTCCCAGCAGAGGCCCCCTGACTCTGCCTCTTGCTTCTCTGTGGGTCCCCCAGAGCCCAAGTTTGCTAACCTCGGGGCGTGGTGCGAGGCCTTGAGGCTGACCATGTGGGCGGGACGGTGTGCCTCTTGGCTCAGATTACCGGTTGGAGAACTTGCCTCACATTTCTCCATTCTAGCAGGGCAGCAGCCAAGTCCTGGGACAGCTTTTCTACAGCCAGGTGTTGGCAGAACCCTGCTGAGGGTGATTAATTGTATTCAGTTACTGAGAGCCCTAGCGTCCTGTGCCACGGGGGTGCCTCTTTCACCCGTCTCAATCCAAAAGTAGAGCAATTAACCTGGCTCTCCGGCTGTGCCACAGTCCTAGGTATGTCCAGCCAGCAGTGGAGACCTGGGTGCTGTTCCCCTCGTGCAGAGACAGCTTTCCAAGGGCCTCCCTGTGCGTGCAGGGACAGTCAGGTCTGTGCCAGGCTGAGCAGATAGCTCAAGGATGCAGGAAGCTGAAGCAGCCCACGCTGTGATGCAAGTTAAAGGAAGAGGAGCCAATTGGCTCGGCCCAGGTCAGCCCAGCAAACCTGCACAGTGCCCCAGAACAGCTGAGAAGCACTGCCCCACACTAGCGGGGCTGGAGGACCAATCCCATTGCCAGATTACTCGTGAGGGCAGCTTTCTGCTCTGCAGTTTGGAGAACAAGGGGAGGCCCACAGGGACAGCAGGGCATGCAGCAGAAGTCAGAGGAAGATCTCAGAAAACTCTAATTCGGGAACAAAAGCCGCATCTTGCCCGTGCATCCTGGAGGGGATGTCTGCCCCGCCCCTCTCCTCGCTGTTGCTTTGGTTTGGGCTCTGAGCAGCTCCTGCCCCAGCCTTGCTGACCTCATCATTTATGTTTCAAATGATTTGCATTAGGTCATGTCTGTCTGAGCCTCATGACCTCAGCGCCAGGTCCCCTCAAAGCCCTTTCCTCCAGCCTAATAAAGCTTCGTAGCTTACAGCCATTTTCCTTCGCACCTGTGCAGAGCGCACTCCTGAAGACCGAGGTTCAGACCTCGAGGGTCCGTCTGCTCCTTGCGCTGCTCCCGCCTGCCCCTTACCAATGGCCAGCTCAGTGTTCCCAGGGTCACCTCCAGCGCTATCAACCCGGGGTTTAGAGAGCCGCCAGGAAGGCTGAGAGCTGGGCTGGCGGCACCAGACCTGGCAATTGCCACCAGATGCCCACTGAGAAACCCGACGGTGTTTTCAAGCCATCCGAGTAGAGAGGCACAGGCCGCAGGCAGGGCGAGAGTGGAGAGGATCATTCCGGGTTTGTGTGATGTGGACCATGGTCTGAGCCTGCCTTTCTGCCTCGCTCATGACTTGGCTGTGCCATGGAGGGGCTGGTGCCCCCACATCCTAGCACAGCTGTGACCACTCTGGAGACAAGGCACCCAAAGATAGGGCCTGGCTCCTCCTCCCTGGGGGGCGTTTCCCAGGTGGGGGACCCCCCACTGGGCAGAGGGGCCAGCCCAAGGCTGAGGGCCCACCTCAGTCCTTCTGGCTCCATAGGGAAGGGGGACAAACACTGGTCCAGAGGGACAAATTGCAGCCCCATGCAGCTGGGGAGGGTTAGAAACATGGAGGTGAGAGGGGTAAAGAGAAAGCAGCCAGCTGGGGTGAGGGAAGCTGTGAGGAGGAAGGAAGGAGAAACAGGCAGGGGAGAGGAGACGGGGGTCAGGGGGGGGACAGAGGCAGAAGAGGGAATGAGCTGCTTGCCTCTTTGCTGTCTCCTCTCTGTCCATCTCTCCCTGTCGCAGGAGAGGGACTAAGATGCTACAAGAGGGAACCTTCCCACGACTCCCTTGCCAGAGCAGTCCCGAGATGCCGGACAGACTCAGGCAGCTTCCCTGGGCGACAAGGTGCAGCATTCCTTCTGGGACTGTTGTCTGGGGGCAGAGACAGGCGATATTCCAGTGCAGTCTCTCCTTCCCAATGCCAACTGGCCAGGACGGTAACTGTATAAAAGAGAACTCGCGGCAAGATTTGCGCTTTAAGCTCAATCAATCGACTCCCTGTAATTTGATCCCTCAAGCTGCAGTATCTGACCATCTGCCTCCCTTTATTCCCAGTGGGAAAGCTGGGAACACCAGACTGCATCACCAGCACATGGCCAGCTTAGGCCACTGTCTTTTTCCACACGTGGCTGGTGATGCAGGGTCTGCTGTGCCGGTCCAGCTACGTGGAATCCATTGAGCACACGGGTTCAAAGGAGAATAAATTACCCATGAAATGTTAGCCCCACGTAACAGGGAGCTGAGGCCCAGTTATTGAGGCATATGCATGGAGATGAGAGAACAGAGGCAGTGCCAGCTGGGAACGCTAAGGGCCATGCAGTCTGTGGGATCATGTTACCAGGACGAAAACAACAGACTGCGAGAATGCTGCAGCCTCTGCTTCGACTCAGAGTTTCTCAGAGAAACAGAAAGGAAAGGGCCACCCGCAGCATCGCACCCCAGCACCTTCCCCGGGCCCAGGG
>ML685800.1:1160611-1183106 GCA_007922175.1 Pelusios castaneus
GCATCGCACCCCAGCACCTTCCCCGGGCCCAGGGCCACCCGCAGCATTGCACCCCAGCACTTTCCCCGGGCCTGAGCTGGGAGGCCAAGAGGAAGGCTGACACGATCGTCCCTGCTCCAAAGAGTCTGCGCTAGGAGGATTTGATCTCCAGTGGTGTGGAGTGTGGCTTCTCCAGCTGACGTCAGCCTGAGCCTGGGGCTCAGCACTTCTGGAAAGCCGACCCTACCAGCCTGAACCTGATCCAGCAAACACCTTGTGGCTTGACTGAGAGAAGGATCCGTCCCCACAGTGCAACCCAGTGTGGAGCGTTTGCATCCAGAGAGTGGGAGAGGCTGGTCCTGAGCGATGCTTCCTCACACCCCAATGCACAGTGTCTCCAGACACCCAGGGCTACCCCCATACCAAGGGGGCCCCAGGGGTGGGAGGCTGCCCTCCCTGCCTCTGGAGAGACCCCAGTGGGGTGCTGAGCTGTGGGGCGTGGTGTGCTCTGGACAGAGACCACACCCAGCTTTCTGGCTCGGCCTGTCCTGCCAAGCTGTGGGCCAGTCTGGCTGGGACTGCAGGGGGAGAGCCAACTGGCTGCAGGAGGGGACTGATGTGGGGTGGGGAATGGCCAAAGGACCATGCGAGGTAAGCGCACGGGCAGGGCCCTTGCTGGAGACCTGGGGGCCAGACTCATTCTCCAGGCAGCAGCTCAATCTGCCCTCCCCCCACAGGAGGGAGCCCCTGGCCGGGCCGTTCCCCGTGGACCCCAGTGGTGGGAATTTGCTGCTCCCTTGGCCCAGTTGCACCACACAGCCCATCCAGGCGTGGGCAGGGGCGGCCAGGGCTGGGGTGCTGGCAGATGGCGTAAACCAGCTCGGTCGTGCATGGTTGTGGTCGTGCTGCTTCCTTCCTCTGCAGACTGGGGTTCCCAGTAATTGCCAGGGGCATCCAGAGCTGCAGAGAGGCAGGTTCCTCCTTCTGTTTAAATCTAGAGAAATGCCTCCCAGCCAGGGCTGACTTTCACACCAGGGCGCTGGGCTGCCAGCCTTCTGCAGGGGCAGAATCAAATCCAGCAGGGAACCCGCTCCAACCCCTTCCTCCCTGCCTGCTTTCCCTCCCCCCTCCTCCACGCTCACACATGGCCAGCTGCTCAGCCACTTGAACTCCTTCCCTGCAGCCCAGGGGCTTGGCCCAGAGGGAGAGGTGGTTTCTCTGGCTAGGAGCCAGGGAGGGGGTTGGCCCGTGACGCGGGTACTGCACTTTATCAGAAACATTTGAATAACAAACCAGCTTCCTCTCCAGGCTTTGCTGCACTCTGGCTTTCACGAGACAGTTGATTTCCCTTCCTGTTTTGCAGTGAGAATGTTCACATCACACCAGTTCCCACGTGGAAGGGATCTGGTCTCAGCCAGTGCCCTGAAAAGAGCCAACCCTCCCCCCCCGAACCCCCAGATCCGCAGGCTGCTTACGGTGTCACAGTGCAGGTCCGCGGGTGAGGTACAGGTCGGGTTCCCAGTTCAGGGACAAAGGACCCTTCTCTGGCACGCTCCAGATCCCAGAGACAGCAGCGCGTGGGGCTGTGCACATCCAAGGGCAGGAGAGGCCAGCAGCTTCTCACAGCGCAGAATGTGATCTCCCTGGGAGACTGTACCTACCCTCGAGTTGTGCCCGGCTGACGCCCTTTGCTCTTCAGCTTCCTCACGCATATGGCCTGCAGCACACCCAGGGCTCCCCCAGCCTGCTCTGAGTGGAAGCCCGAGATGAGAGGAAAGATACAGTCCCCGGCCCAAATACAGCTGCAGGCGCAGCCTTGGCTGGACTCCAAGTGCTACAGACAATGACTTTCCTTGGCTATGGCTGCCCCTAGGCCTGCCCCACTGCAGCATCCCAGGGCCCCTCTCCAAGCGAGTGAGCAGCGGGCAATGGGGCTGGCATCCAAGCCATGAGCAGAAGAGGCATTTCACAAGGGCCTAGGTGCAAACCTTAGTCCCACTCCGGTCTCGGAGACAGTGTAAGTGCCCGCTCCCCATGGGAAGGCTGTGCTGCCAGCCCTCAGCACTTTGTTATCATTGCTAGTTGTGCAACACTGGTGAGCACACTTGTGCAAAACCATCATTTCTGACTCCACCTCCAGTGCTGAGAACGTCCTGGTGAATGCACGAAACCAACCAGCAGAGACTTCCCTGAACCCAGCAACAAAGGTGGATCCAGGCCTCCCACCCAGGGAGCCATACTTTCACTCCAGGGGGACCTGCTCTTTCCCTGCCCCTCAGGGTACACCGACCTGGGTCTGAGGAAAGGACTGGACTCAATGGAGCTGGCTCCAGCCCAGCACCAAGCATGGTCCAAGGTGCTGAGAGCTGGAAACAAGCAGATGGGAGAGGTGGCAACCTGCTGAGCTGGGGCCAGGGGTTAAAGTAAGGGGGAACGCACTGGAACGCAGTTCCAGGGCCCACAAATTTGAGGGGGTCAGAGTTCCAGGGCCCCTAAAAATAGAAAAATCCGGAACGCATGTTCTGCCCTGCTCTGGCTGCTTGCAAGTCCTACAGCCCAGCATTGTTAATCACAATACACAATAATCACAGCGTTGTTAATCACAATATTGTGTGATGCAGTGTTTGCTAGTTTGTGACAATAATTGCTATAGACACAAACGCCATATAGAATTATAAATGTTTTTATGGAGCGATAACCGATGCTTGTGGGACTGAGTAGTGGTTGCAAATGCCTACCTGGGCCAGGGCCCGCACATGCATGTAGGGGGCCCAGACAATACAGGAAGGGGGCCCGGAGATTAGGAGGGTTCCAGGGCCCATCAAATTATACTTAAACCACTGGCTGGGGCCAAGGGACAGCCAGGCAGATGGTCTGTGTTAATAGTCTTGGGGGAATGGCAGTGTAGCACCTCATTGCATTTGCAAATGAGACTCATTTGAGAGAAGCTGTGGCAAATATTCAGAGGGGACCCCAAGCTGCAGGGCTCCAGCGCTGTGTCTGGTGCTTGGAATGGGAATAAGCGCGGCGGGGGGATCATGCTGGGAAAGGGGAAGAGGACAGGTCTGACTGAAGGGAGAAGGAGGCGTTCCCAGCAATCCCAGGGTGCTGGTGAGGGCCTGGGGCGAGACACAAACATGACACGCTGCACTGGGCCAAGCCAGCTGGTGATGGAGGCTGTGAGGATGAGACCAGGGGCCCAGCCGGAAGAATGAAAGTGAGCCAGGCACCCTGCCAGGGTCCCAGGGCACTAGCAGGGTGAGCGCTGGCTGCTGCCTGGGGGCGGATGAGAGCTGGCGTAGAGGAGCCGTGTGGCTCTGCTGAGCTGAGTATGGCCATAGAGCACAGCCTGCAACCTCCCCCATGCCTGGACCCCCCCCCTTGGCAGTCAGGGAAGGGGTGGGTGGTACCTACCCCCAGGTAGAGCATAACCTGCCTTGGCCTTGGGGAGGGAGGGGCTTGGCCTGCTCCATCTCCAAACATCTCGCTCCCCTGCCTGGAGAGGGGATGTCGCTGGCCCCCATGGCCAGAGAGTGTGGCTAATGGGGAGGGGGTTTCCAGCGAGAACCCAGCCCCCAGCAGGGGAAGGTCCGACAGGCCCATGGGACTCACCTGGCTCCACATGGGGATCTAGCCTCAGCGGGGAGCTCAGCACACGAGAGGACCGGCCCCGTTTGCTCAGCATCAGGGGCTGGGGGGGGGTGCATCCTGTCCTGGCATTGCCCCCCCAGAGCCTCATCCCCGGCCCCAGCAGGGTGTGTGCAGGGGGGCTGGGAGTTGGGGCCGGGCTGGGCTGGGGGGAGCCACTTGAGGGCTGGGATTTGGGGTCAGGGCCGGGGAGCCCAGTGTGACACCAGGGACCCTCACCGGCAGTGCCAGCCATGCTCCCAGCTCCAGAGCCCTGTGGGTGGCGCTGGGGCTCGGGCCGGCCCTGGCCCCGCTCTAGCCTATATAGCCCGCGTCAGGGGCCGGCCCACGGGCGGCGAATGGGGGCGGACCGGCGTCAGCCGCTGACGTCATGGTCCCCGCTCAACTGCTGCGGTGGGAGCGAGAGGCCCCGCGTCCTGCACGGGGGGGGTCAGAGCAGAGCCTGGGGCGGGGCCACGGTGACGGGCGCTGCTGGACCTGCCCCGCCCACGGGCCGCTCTTCCCTGTCCGCACAGCGGGGCCCTGCCGGGGGGGCGCGACCAGCCCCTTTGCTCCGCCTTGGCGGGGAGGCGGAGAGCGTGGCCGGCCGGGGGCGCACACCCAGGCTAGGCGTGCACAGGCACATCCTCTCGCCCCGAGACGTGCACACACTCGCACCTAACACACTCAGACCTGCACACACACCCCCCAGGAATGCACGCGTGCACACACTCGAACCAAACACACTCAGATCTGCATACGGCCTCCCAGAGGTGTGCACACCCACACCAGCACATCCAGACATGCACACCCCCTCCCAGGGATGCACGCGTGCACACACTCGCACCAAACACACTCAGACCTGCACACACACACCCAGACGTGTGCACACCCACACCAGCACATCCAGACATGCACACACACACCCCCAGGGATGCACGCGCGCACACACGCAGAAACGCGGCTGCCTGCCCCCCTGCACAGACACGCGTGTGCCCGGCCCCGGCTCTCCTGGGAAGGAAGTTGGAAGCGGACCACGGGCGGCGAATGGGGGCGGACCGGCGACACCCACCCCAGGATTTCCCGGGTCCTCTTTCCGGCCCGGCGAGGGAGGCGGGTCCCAGGGCCCTGGCTCCAGCTGCCGGTCGGGGCGGTGCGGGGCAATCACACGGCCCGAGCTCTGCGGGCACACACACGGGAACAAAGGGGAGCCTGGTACCGTGCTGTGCGGGACAGACCCCGGAGCAGGACCGGGCACCCGCGAGATGCTGGCGAGCGCCAGACAGCCGGAGGCGCTCAGCACAGACCGCAGGAGGCCAGATGCCAGTGGGGGAGCCCCTGTGTCGGCAGGAGAGGGGGAATTAACCACGGAAACCTTTGCTCCCTCCTCGCCTCCAGCCCGGTCCTCCCGAGAGCCAGCCCGGGCTGGGTGCAGACGCGCCACAGGGCGCGTTCCTGGTCAAGTCACACGTGCACTGAGTGGGACGGTCTCAGCCCAATCTCTGCAGCACATTTCTCCACCCCCCGGGCCAAGCGCCCCGTAACTGGGGGTGTCCCAAGGAGAGGGTTGATGGGGGCTGCGCAGCCTGCAGCCCTGTCGCCTTCCCAGGGGGCTGTTGGAAATCCCCCGCCGCCCCCGCGTTACAGGGGGCGGCAGGCTGCAGACAGAGGGCGCGGGGCTTCGAATCCGCTGAAGGCCTTTGCCGGTCGCTCCCCTAGTGCTGCGAAGAAGTGGGGCTCGGCTCGGAGAGGGGGCCCCGGCAGGAGCGGCGGTGGGGAGTTTCCCGGTGTTTTCCTGTAACCCGGCCCGGCCCTGGGAGCTGGGCGCACGGCCGCCGGCTCAGCACATTCGCTATGACTCGCCCCCTCTGCCCTTTCATCTCACTCCGGGATCTGCGCAAAACTCCCGCCCGCCTCTACAAATAGCGGCTGCCTGGGCTGAGACAAGGGGAAACTGCTGTGCTGGGATGGTGCCCGGGCGGTGCTCGGGGCTGTACAGAGAGCTTGGAGCGATAACAGCCGGCTCGTTAGCTGTGTGCACGTGGGGAAACTGAGACACGCCGCGGCAACGGGATCTCATTTGCCCAGGGTCACCCCGGGAGTCAGCGCCGGCTGGGAGCTGGGGTTCGGCCCGGGCCCCAGAACTACCCCGTGCCTCTTGCGGGGAGCCCCAAGGATCGGACCGGATGGCTACTAGAGCAGGACCGCACGCAGGGGTCTGCGCCGACTGGGAGGGGCGAGCGCCCCCCCCAGCTGAACCCCCATCCCGCTACCTGCGACTCGTACCCCCAGCACCACCCTGGACAGGAGCTCTCCCCCCCATCTCCTGCAAGGCCCTTTGTAGGAGCGGGCTTAGGTTCCTGGGACTCCAGCAAGGCAGACCCTCCGTCCGGTGGGGCCCGGCCAGTCCTGCGGCCCCGCGCCGGCAGGAGCCCCACCCAGCCGCCCTTTAGTCCCGATCAGCTGGGGGCTGCCACACTGGAGGAGGGGGGCGGGGGTGAGCGGGCTGACTGGGGGCCCCCGGCACCGCTGCACCCCCGGGGGGTACCAGAACAGAGGTTGCTCCCTTGCTGACTAGAGGGAGACAAGCTCCAGGGGGTTTGTCCAGTTCATCCCTCTGCCAAGTGGCTCATGCCCACGAGAGCTCCTGCGATGGATTCTTTAACCCATCCCCAGTTTCACCCCCAGCCACCTCCCCTGGCTGCTCCCCCACCCCGCAATTACAGGGCAGGGCTGGTGCTGCCAGACTAGCAGGTTCAGACTTTCCGTCCTGGCCAAAGAGCAGCAACTCCCTGCAAGGGGAGAACAGGCCTCTGTGCACTGGGAGGCTCCCTGCCAGGGGCTGGGCCCAGCTGGAATCCCTCTGTGGTCTCTGGTCCCCCTCCTGGCAGCCCAAGTCGCTGTCTCTCTAAGTGGTTAGTCTCCACTGCAAAATGATCCTGGCTTCGCCCACCCGAGGCGCAGAGTGGGCCGCCCTGGCAGCCTTTCCAGCCAGCTGGCTTTGGGCATAACACATGTGAACCTGCAGAGCGGGTTTCCATGCAGCCTCCCAAACAAGGCTGTGGCCCTACGCTGGCCTGTGTGCTCCAGGATCCGCCCGCCCTGGAGAGGTCAGCAAAGCAAACAGCCTCGCCCAACGCCTGCCACGGCTGTGCCTTGCTGCGGGAGGCGGGACCCACGTCCCCACACAATTAGAACCAGTGCCGGTGCCCTCTTGCTCCACCCTGCGTCCCCCCCAATCTCCCTGCTATTGGCTGCAAGGAGGCTGAACGAGAAACGTCTTTGCTTGTCGGTGCTTTAATCGGTTACAGAGCAGAAAAAAACAACCCCCAGGCCTCATGGAAGAGGGGCTGGCCAGCAGCCAGGGATGTGAGCAGGGCCTGGCCTTCCTCGGCTGGGATCAGCTGACAATGGCTCAGGGCTAACGGAGGCCTTTCCAGCTACCCTTTCAGGGCTGACTTGGGCATGGGGGCTGTAACATTGCAGTGGCCAAGGTCAGGCCTGGGCTTGGGGGAGGTCCCTGAGCCACACTGCAGGGTTATCTGTCTCACCCTTGGCAGCTGGGAGCATTAGTGCAGCAGAGACATCCCCTGAGAGGAATGGAGGTGCCATGGGGAGGCCTTATTTCCTGGGCAGGTTCAGGCTGGTGGGTTTAGCCCAACAGGACAATCGCCGTGAGAGCCAGTCTCTCCCTGCCCAGGGCCTCCAGCTCAGGCTGGCCTCTGTGATGCCAGGGCAGTGAGGGGGCAGGGCATCTGGGGGGGAAGACAGTGCAGTTAAATGGCCAAGATGCCAGGCTTATTGAACGCTGCTGAAGAGGGAACATGAGAGGCTCCAAGCCACTGGCACCAGCTCTCCCTAATCACACTAAGCCAGGGCTACCTCACATCTCTGGAAAGAGCAAACATCCTGGGGGGACAAGCTCTGCAAGCTGGAGGGGTGCAGGGCTGCAGCGCTGGCTGTTCAAACTTGCAGGAGAGGGAGGAATTTTCCAGGGATCTGGCCTGCACGGGGCTCTGTCCACGCCCCTATCAGCCTCCCGCATTTCCAGTGGCTCTGCCCCACGGCACACGTGGCCCAGGAAGTAGGAGAGCTCCCCTGGCACTGATGGCCAGTCCCTGCAGAATGAAGCACACCAGAAGTTCCAGGGTTGGGATTCAGGCTGGTCACCCGCCTGCCTGTGACTTGTAGCCCTTCTACTCCACCCGTGCTGCCTCTGACAGCTCCCAAACCGTCCGCGCAGCCGGGCCCCACAAGCAGCAGTTTCTGGGCTGCAGAACGTCGCACTCTGCCCACCTGCACCTCCCCTGGGGCAATTCCTGAGCCCCTCGGCCTGCCAGTTCGGTGGGAACCCCAGCCACAGAGCAGCTCCCAGCTGCAACTCAAGCTTGGGTTCAGTAACACTCAGTGAACCCCCGCCATCCAGGCCATTCTCTAAAATCTTTCTCCTGAAAAACTGGAGCGCTTTGACCAATGAGCTCCATTCCTGCTCCCTGCATCTCTCCTCCCCAAAAAGCCAGCCTGGGCCTGCCAGGCACAGTGATCTGGAACAGGGTCAGCTAGTGATTCCTGACCTGAAAATGCTCCATTGTGGTCTGCCCGGCCCCAGGCTCGCAAACAGCTCAGCCTGTGGCGGGTTTACAACAGCCTTGGTGCCTTGTGGGAAAGGGAGCCTGAGAAATCGAACAAACGATTCTGTTTCCCAGTGTGGAAACCAGCTGGCCCAGCTGCGTCACCGACAGAGCACGCCCTCGGTAAGAGCCATGGCCTTACCCACAGACACCCGGGAGACGCAGCTACAACTGGAGTATCCCTAAGGGAAGTGATGCCTCCCATGCTGTTCCCGGAGCCCCCAGTGTGGTCCTGAGCTCACGGACACCCACTTAGGCCCAGTTTGCTCTGCCATCTGATAGCTGGGTTATATTTAGCTTGTCGTAGCTGGAGAAGAATCTGCCGCTCTCTGAGGATACACACAGCAGCTCTGTACACACCCAGGTCCAGAAACTCACCCTTGGGTGCGCCAGAGCAGAGCACCTAGATCCCCGGGAGGAGACAAATGGGGGTCAGGGAGATAACCAGCTTTCCCCAGGACAAGGTTGTCTCTGTGCCCTCTGGCCCAAGCACAGCTTGACCCTGCCCACTTCCTGCTGTTCCTTTGGGGGGAGGAAACTGTCCCTTTCCTGGCTGGATTGCCAAGCCCTTTGGAAATGTACAGTACTCATTGCCTTGGAACTAATTCATTTCATTCACCCTCCATTCCCAAGGTCCTTGTACCCCTGACCCCACAGGCCCCCATTGCAGCGCAGGCTCCCAGCAAACATCTGACACATGGAGAACTGATCTCAGGGACCGTGGTGCTCAGCTATAGGGCTGCACGCAGGGATGGGCTCCTCTGCCACCTTGCCCTGTGCAAAGATGGAGCACCTCTCTCGAAAGCTGCAAGTCGAAGCTGCACCCCAAGGCAGAACCGCCCTCCGTGAACATTAGCGCTATCCTTAGAATCCTCTGGCCAGGGCCCTGCTCACCCCATTGTATGAGCCCTTTTCCAGCGGGCCGGACCCTGGGAGCTGTGTGGCACCAGCAGAGAGCTAACTGGGCAGGGTTCACGGGGAGCAACAGTAACTTCCCTGCTCTCAGCACCTGGTGCACACACATGTGATTGTGGGGCACAGCTGGCATGTGATTGTGCACAGGGGGTGCCCAGGGCAAGCAGGGGAGCGGGTACGTGATTGTGCGTGGGGGTGAGAGGGTCTGGCTATGGGTGGCAGAGGCCATGCAGGACAGACTCACACCGAGAAGACAGAGGATCTGGCTATGGCTGGCGGAGGCTGTGCAGGACTGAAACTCACACCGAGAAGACGGAGGGTCTGGCTATGGGGGACGGAGGCTGTGCAGGACAGATTCACACTGAGAAGACGGAGGGTCTGGCTATGGGGGCGGAGGCCGTGCAGGACAGACTCACACTGAGGAGACGGAGGGTCTGGCTATGGGGGACGGAGGCTGTGCAGGACAGATTCACACTGAGAAGACACAGGATCTGGCTATGGCTGGCGGAGGCTGTGCAGGACTGAAACTCACACCGAGAAGACAGAGGGTCTGGCTATGGGGGGCGGAGGCTGTGCAGGACTGAGACTCACACTGAGAAGACGCAGGGTCTGGCTATGGGGGACGGAGGCTGTGCAGGACAGATTCACACTGAGAAGACACAGGGTCTGGCTATGGGGGGCGGAGGCTGTGCAGGACTGAGACTCACACCGAGAAGACGGAGGGTCTGGCTATGGGGGGCGGAGGCTGTGCAGGACTGAGACTCACACTGAGGAGACGCAGGGTCTGGCTATGGGGGGCGGAGGCCGTGCAGGACTGAGACTCACACCGAGAAGACGGAGGGTCTGACTATGGCTGGTGGAGGCTGTGAAGGTACAAGTGGGTTGGACGTGGCTTCTGTCCCGTTCTCAATGTAAGACCCCACTTCCTGTTAATGCTGCACAGGCTGTTTTGATCCCTGCACCCACAACCCCTGAGCTAAGCCAGGCTCCCCCCCCCCCCACCGAACACGACCCCCAGATTGCCCAGCACAGGCCGTCCGTAAATGAGAAATGCTTCCCCCAGCTGGGGGCGATGATGGACTCACTGGGAGAATCTTTCTCTGGGCGCCTGCCTCAAGGCCAGGGCTGTGCGGCCAGCGGCAGCTAGCTTTGTGTCCCTGAGCCCCGGGTGCCAGCCAGGCCCTTTCCCCCCCAGCAGGACCTTGCTGCAGAGCTCTGCGCTCTATTGGCCCCCAGTCCCAAAGCAGCAGCTGGCCCTGCACAACACCAGCCCAGAGCTCCCCCGCAGCAGGGCCATGCCCCTAGGCAAAGGCTAAGTCCCGGGGGTACCTGGCCCCAACACAAGTGAACTCCTGGCTCCTGGACCCCAAACTTGCCCTCCATCCTCTCCCCACCTTAGCAGGGAGCAGATACAGCATCCTCTGGCCAGCCCATCTCGCACCGGCATGGAGGGAGGAACAGCCCCTGCGCAGAGTTCCAGGCCCTAGGCCCAGCCCCACACAGCAGTGGAACGAGCTCCCTCCAGCTCCCAGCCTGTCTAGAGGGGGGCTGGACTCTGAGCTGACAGGAGGGTGGTGCAGAAAGCACCTGGTGCAGGTGCCAGTTCGCCCAAGGCTGTGCTCCCCCTCATCCCCATCTGGTTAAGGACACTGCAGCTGTGTAGCAGAGAAACCCCCAGCTTGGGCCAGTGAGCCTGGGAAGGAGCAGGAACCGCTCCTGGGATGCAGCGCAGAAAGCACACTTTCCCACTTCTTCCCTTCCAGAAAATGCACAGCCCCTGGCTCTGAATTCTGGAGGGAAAGCCTCTGCCACCGCTGAGCTGTCGGCCATTTCCCGCAGCCTGATAGAGGTACACGGAACAATCTGAAATTTAGAGAGGAGGAGGAGGAGGGTTCGAGGGGTATTTTTAGTTGCTTAACACAGCCCTGAAATATTTCTGCAGCCACTCCCTCCAGCCTGCTAGCGTCTCGTGTAACTATTCCAATGCTGTCTTCCAGATGAAGGCACAGAAGTTATGAGTCAGAGCTACTCAGTCAACAGAGCTGTTTACACTTTGCAGAAGAGTTCTTCCACGAGAGATCCTGTGTTCCTAGTGTAAACACTTGCCCTAGAAATACAGAACTGTACAGTGAAGAAGTGCGCAGCCCTGCCTTGCCCCCACCTGACTGGAAAAGTGAGAATAATTGTATTTTTGGAAAGGGAAACAGCCAATCTACCCGGGAAAGAGAAGGGTGGGGGTGGAACAGCAGGTTCCACTGGCCAGCCAACACCCTAGAGTCGCAAGGCAACTGCCCAATCTTTGGAACACCCTGTTCAGCCTCTGCTCGCACTTCTCCTGGGGCTAGCGTTGATCCCCACCCCTAGCAGGAGCAGACGCTGCTGGTTACTTCCCAGCATCACACACATTCTCCAATCCTACAGCTCCTGCCGTTGACCCCACTGAGTCATCTTCCAAATCTCCTCCCACTTTCCTCCCCCTGCGCAGCTCTGCCACGTCCCTCCCAGCCCCTGTCCAAAAGGGGAAGAAGTCAGTTTGGACAGTGGGCAGGAAGGACTAACATGCACGGTGCAGCTGGACCCTGTTCTCCCATCTAGTCCTAGCACAGGAATGGCTTGTCTGCAGCACATGCTGGGTAAATCACCCAAACAAAGCCTGGTGTGGATGGGAAGAGGAACTCCATGCTGGGACAGGTCCCTAGCAGCATTTCCTGAGGAAGGTGCCGGGGGCAGCAGGAGCCGCGTGTGGCATGCCAGCCGGGGCTGAATCCCAGGGGCCCCACTTCTAACTGCCCACCATACATTAATGACTCAGAACCATCTTTTGCAGCACTTGTTTCCTCTTTCGTGGAAGCAGCTGCAGCCCTTGATGTCTCCGAGCTTGAGGCACGGCTAGGAAGGGGCGGGGAGCAGAACGTTAAGGGGACAAACCGACGTGCCCCAGCTTGAGTCGTGTTAGAGTGTCCCAGTGACGTTTACGTCCACACAGCTCCTAGAGCACACCCGTTTCTATTGGCTTGGTCTCGCTGTCCTTGGCAAGAGAAGACTTGGCTGCATTTAAACCTCTCGAGCTGGTTTGCTCCAAGGCACTGGGAGATACGCCGGTCCCAGAGATCAAACATAACCCGTGAAAACATACAGAGTTTTACAGATGGGCATTTTAGCCAGCCACCTTGGGGGTTTGGTAACACTGATTTATAGCAAGGCCCAGCTTTGGGGCAGACAAAAAGCACACGTCATTTTTCTACAGGTTAACAATGAATTTATTCCACTCACAACTCAGCACCGGCTCCATAAGGTTAGGATTTAAAAAAATAGGTATATATAAAAGGGTGTTCTTCACTCTTGCTCACGAGAGGTGATTGATGGCCTAATACTGGTTAGGAACACTAAAAGACACCCCTTAGAAAAGGAAACTGTGTTCCCATCAAAAGCTGACGGAACGCTACCTGACATATTTGTCAAAAAATTATAAACTACTTAAGTCTTTCAAGACAAGAAACTGCTGAGGCAAAAGTCTACCGCATCTATTTCTCTGCCAAGTGTCTTCACGGTCAGCAGGTCTCCTTCTCAGTCAGGGACCATTACAACCTCTAGGACTGAATGCAGAGGAAAATCATGCTATGGCTGAAGTCAGCAGGAAATTCCCATTAACTTCAACAGAGCTAGGATTTCCCCCCTTTTCACCAGCCACTCCCACATGAAAACTAATAGTATAGATTGTAGCAGGAGGCTTAGAAATGCCAGCTGTTGTTTTGTGACAGGTAGAGAGTGATTTCCTGAACAAAAAGCAAGCTTGGAAAAAAGACAGTCATTTCAGAATCCTCTCCAGAGTGAGGTTAGGGTTAAAGATTATTCAAAGCAAATCCTCCTCAACTCAGCATTGAATCCCCTCTCACAGAAAGTGGTCTGAAGAGTGCAGGGGCACTGGCTTTTCAAACCATCTACAAAAGAAAATTTCCGCCCCTAGAAAGGTGTCAGGAATTGGGAAACCCTCACTTCCCATGGAGAAGTCAGAACAGCTCATACACACAGACCAGTGAAACATTGGTCTTGAATTTAAGTAGTCAAGACACCAGGAATTGTAGAATGTAAAAAAAGTGGTTGGCTCTTGGCACTGGTATGCCAGGACTTCCCGCTATAAAATTCACACACAGTAAGAGAGCAGCCAAAGCCAGGAATCAGCAATGTTATTTGAGACGCTGTCGTTGGTTTGTGTGATTAGAAAGTGAAAATAAACCAACTAGAGCGGTTCCCCTCGGTCCAAGGTGTGGAGGGAGAGGAGAGAGAGCAACCTCATCAGAAATAGAGGGCTAGTTAAAAAAAGGCTTTTAAAAAAACGAATCCTTGAGACGGCTCTTAAAGGTACAATATCCTCAACGTCGGTGTCTAACTAAAAAGTGTTGTGGCGGCAACAGATGTAGAAACATCCCAAATCTGGTTTCAAGTATAAAACAAAACAGCAAAGCCAAACTGTCCTCAAAATGTTTACCCACGTTCTTAAAACATTACAAGGGACAACATGTGTGTGTGTTAAAATATAATGAGCCTGAAGAATTAAACAGAACTTAACTCTTCTCTGGAGAGAGTCAACTGAAGTCACCTCCTTTGCCAAACTGTAAAGAGAACCAAAATCTTTCCAATTACCGATTTACTGGCGAAAAGGGACAGTAACGATCCTAGCTTCAAGGGCAGACTGGGATCTGAGGGGCTGCCAAGGTGCAGGATGATTCAGAGTTTGTTTAGCTTGATTCATTGAAGATTAGAAATCTAACACCTTTAAATACATGGCAATCCGGAGGAGACAAAAGCAGATAGCCTCTCAACACTGTCTCTGGGAAAGGTACAGACAGCTTCTTATTGCTTCGCAGATTGTCTGCCCGGCTTCTTTTCCTGCTGCCCTCTTCCGCTCCCTGGGATCCCTCGGCCACGACCGCCAAACACACCTGGGGAAAGATGATCAGTGAATGAACAACACGAAGTCAGCTGCGCCTCCAGCAGGATTCTCCGAGGGCATAGAGCTACTGGTGGGCGCCTTTCCCACAGCTCTCGAGTGAGGGGACAGAAGACCCGTAAAACCCACATCTTGCTAACCCACAGCCCTGTGGTTTTTAGAGTGCAGGCGTAGCTCCCCTCCCTTTTCAGCAGAGCTCTCCCGGCACAGCGTGTTCGCAAGACACACACTGCAGTGCGTGCTAGCACAATTTAAGAGTTAGAATTTCCACGACACTGGCCTAGTTTTTAAATCCGTCAGTGAGATTAGCTAATTCTGCTACTCTCCTGGGGGGAGACCACCAAAGACACAGAAGCCAACACGATGGAGAAAGTGACTCACTTCCAAGACTGGCCAGTCACAAATGCAGAGAAGAGCATCCCTATGTGGCCATCTCCCCACCAGACCTGCGCCAGTTTGCGCACAGCAGGAACTGCCCTGCTTGGGCGGCTTTGGCCCGAGCATCAGCAACACGAGGCAGCTCTGCAGCATGGCCCCAATCCTGCCCCCGGAGCACTGCTAACATGCTCGCCAAACAGAGATTGAGTGCTCCTCCAGACCCACCTCCTGGGGGGCTACTGTGGTGTGTTGAGATGGGCGCCCCGGGATTCCCTGCAGCATCTCTTTAGGAAGGCAAGCTGCAGCTCCCACCTTTGCTTGGTGCCAGGGGGGCATGTGCTAGTCTGGGAAGCCCGGCTCTGTAGCCCATCTGTGCGGCTGGCTCAGTGAAGGTGAGTAAAGCAGCCACGCGGGAGCGGGAGAGCTCACCCAAGCAGCTGAAAGTGTGGACTGCAGAGCCACCTCCTGCTGGCTGGGAGCAGGAGCCCACAGGTTGCCAAAAGGGTCATTCTCACATCAGCTTCCCTCCGGCCGGCAGGTGCTGCAGCCTTCCCGCTAGTTAGTGAACACTAAAGCCTCTCTTTCAACCTTCCTGAACGAATGGAAATTGCACATCAGAGCAGCAGGCGAGTCCTGCTCCTCCAGTGGAAAAAAATCAGCTCTGCTCCCCACCAGGAGGATACCACCACAGCATAAGGCCCAAAAGGAAATACGCCATGAACCGCCCCCCACCCGCGATGACAAGTGCTATGTTGCTGGAGTGGCGGGAAGAGGAACAAGGGCCTTGCGCTTTGAAAGCTTTCAGTGGCGGAGCAAGGCCAGCAAAAATCCACCAGGAATTGGGTTTTCCACCAAAAACTGCATCCCTATACATTTCTGCGTCTGCTCCACAGACGCTCCAGTTCAAATCTGGACCTGCTGAATCACAGCAACGATTGCAACCCAGTCCTTGTCTGCTCAGGAGGGCTGGAAATGGGTCTGGTGACAGGCTTTCCAGCTACTCCTCCCAAATGCCAGCCTGAGCCCCTGCTGGTGCACAGAACGCTGGTTTCCACAGACCCCTACATTGGGGCAGGACGGGAACAACCCCTGTACGGTTGTATCAACTGACACTATTTTTAGGGTGGTTTCCTGGGGCTCACCTTTAGCTGGGAGGGTGAGAATGCACCAGTTACGGACTCGCTGCAGGGAACAGAGAGGTGGTAGCTAGACACCAACTTCCCAAATAGAGGGTCAGATGTGCTCTATTGAACAGCCCAGAGCACATCCCCTGAACACTGCTTCCCCTCCCCTCCGGAGAGCCCAATGCACGGTCGGACAGAACGTTCCTTCGGCCCTCCAAACGGATTCGCTAACAAAGCAGACAGCAGGAACCTCTGCGGGACAGAGCGGTTCAGCACGAATGGGCACAGCTTGCTTTGAAAGAGTCTGCCGTGGCCTCGTTCAAGGACTCACTTTGTTAAGTGCCTACCCGGCTCCAGTCAACACAAAGGAACATCTTCCCCCTTTGTATTCGCCTGCCTCCCAGGCACATTTGAGAACAGGGCAAAGGACTCATTCGTCCTCAGCCATGCCTTCTGTCGGAACAGTCCAGTGTCTCACCACACAGTCCGAGCAGTTTAATTAAGGACGAACAACAAGAGATTTACTTGCGGCACCAGCCTAGCCCCCCCCACGACCAGAGGAAAAGCCAACAGAACCGTTACCTCGCCCGGCACCTCCACCTCCGCGACCCTTCTGCTGTTTCTGCTGCTGCATGCCGCCACGCCCTCTGCCCTTCGCCACCACCTCCTCCTTCACCATGTCGATGATCTCATCCGGGATACGCAGGTATTTAATTGTGCTGCCGCGAATGTAACACTCCGGCATCCTCCAGAATTTGTCGCCATCCTGTTGGGAAAACCACGATAGGGCAGTGGCTACAGGCAGGCGTGTCTCAGTCACCTGGAATCTCACCAGCATAAATGGTCTCTAGCAGAAATACCCCCTGGGCCTGGGTTAAAACTCGAGCGGCAAACACACATCCCTGGTGAGATGAGTCACACGGGATTAGAAGTGCTCGAAGGTGGAGCTGGAGAGTAAAATCTTGTCTATTCAGCACGAGGAGGGACCAAAAGCGTACACAGGACTGTGGCAAACTCAGACTGCCACTTAGAAAGCAGACACAAAGGCAACAAGAAAGACCATGTCTTCACCAGAGGCATAGCGACACCAGGAGAGTCCCTCTCCAGGACCTCGGGAGATCACCCAGCCCTTTTACTCTACTAATGTGGCACTTGAGGGCTGCTTTGGGAGGAGTCCAGCAGGAATGCAGACAAGGGTCCAGCACATGCATTTAAGAGGAAACAAGGCACCCCCAAGAGACGTGCCTCTGAAAAGCAGGCTTACGATTCTGTGTTTTGGAGCTGCTCTTGGGAAGCAAGTTTTAGAACCTCCCAACTCAGCTGTGGATGGGTTTGAGCTTTCAGGTGATCGGTGTAATGGTGGGCACAAGGGAAGTCAAATCACCCCAAACAGACTGACCCATGACGGGGTCTGGAGAAGGGGAGATGTGACCCCGCTCTGCCTTCTCTTAACTTATTCTGACAGCCACCAGAAAGGGTCTCATCACTGAAACAGCTCTTCTAGTCTGTCCGCACACGGGGTTGGTCAGTTCCCCGTGCAGGCACCTTCCTTCCGTTTAGCTTAATTCACACTAAGATGAGGTGTAAGAAGAAAACAGCCATCTTTCACTGTCCCCACCCGCAGCCTTCTCTCTGGACTTCAGATCCAAACACAGGAAACGACCCAGCCCATCGTCTCCCTTTACTTCCCTGTTTCTGTACTCGGAGAAGTAAACAAACTAACTAGTTTAGAGCCAGATCCTTCAGATGCAGTCCCATGCCACCTAGTGGCCATAATGCCAATCAACAAACCAGAGAGCAGCAGGGTCAGCTGAGGCCTGTTTCCGGGGTGTATTTTTCTAAGTCTAGGCTTGTCTGTTGACATTTTCCTATTGCACAACCAGAGGGGATGTGTGCCGTTGTGCAGCACTCTGCGCTCATACTGACCTCTACCAGCTTCTTTGCATTGCCGGGGAGGGGAGGGATATGGAGAGATGGACACAGGTGTGCTTCCTGTACTGATTTTTGCCTCCCTCAAGGCCAGTGTCCTTTCCGAAGCAACAGATGTCACACCATCTATCTAACCCCCATTTTATGCAGGTTAAAAACGGACTCCCAGCTAGCAGCACGGGATGAAAGCAGAAGGGAGGCAAACAAAACATTAGGCAGCAAACGGTCACACTTACGCTGGTGTCTAGGAAGGGTGCTGTAAGCTTGGCTCCAAGCTCTCTTACACAGCACGCATGGTGAGCGAAACTGAAGCTTTTGCATATTGGAAAACCCTGACTCACCAGCAGGCTATTTCCAGTTCAGATTCAGTCTCTGAAAATTTGCATATCATCCCCCTACGCGACCAATACTTCCGCCCACTTCTCTTCTTGAACGCTATTTCCTCTTAATTTGGAAATGTAGCTGTTACTCAGTAAAATACATTTTCTCTTGTGGCCCAGTCTGATTACTTTTGGTTCCCATGACTCCCTGCCAACTATTTCACTCATACCGAGTTTCAATCATTTTGTTTCTTTGCTTTTTGGGGCATATACACAAACCATTATTTGCACTTAAGAAAAAGCTTCCCTCCCTTTTCCTTAGACGTTAATCACTATTACTGAGAGTTGTGTGTAAATACCATGTAAAAGGAGACATCCCCAACAGATTAGTTGCTACCAAAGATCTCTTACAGAGCATTAACTCATCAAAGGTAGAGCTTAGAAAGATGGCAAGGCATCAACTATCAGAGACAGCCAGTTCCTGGAATGGGCCACCTGAATGCATGATCTCAAATGGCCAACCTACCCTTGATGTGCAGATAACTTCTCTAAGGTTGATGTTCATCCAGTTATCACAACTCACTAGGTGACCGTTGTATGTTTCACCATTTTTCAATTCCACCAACTGAAAGACAAAGGAAGAAGGTCAAATACAATAACTGGCAACCTGTAAAACTCTTAAGAGCTGACAATTTCAAGAAATATTTGACTCAATTACCCCTTAAGAGCGTATCTAGGCAAGTGAAAATAGACACGGTTTAAGACTGTACAAGAAGTGAGCTTCCAAATCAGTGTATGCTGGATAATTTAGGCAATAAAGTAGAGAGACACCACAAGACATCTCCACCCCACCCCTAGAGGGATATGTATGTGGTAGCTAACTCCTGTTAATGGTGTGCTAGGAACTCTCACTTTTCTTCTCCAACTGCCGCAGCTACAGCATGCTAATCCGGCCTCAGCTTTCTAGCAGCCCTGCCTGTTCTTTGCAGCTCCCCGGAATCCTGACTGGAAAAGGACATCCTCGCCACAGGACAGGCAGCTGGACAGCCAGCACCACTTTGGCCTGGGTCAGCTTTGCAACTGCCCATAGAGAATTCTTCTAGGACTTCCAGGTTCACTGAATTTAAAGACTTCAGATTATATTTTAACTGTGTTCAAGAGATTACATTCCTTTGCTACTTGGAGCATGTTAGACACACAAGAGGGACAGATACAGAAGCTGGGGGAGGGGGAAAACCCCACCAACCACCAACCCAAGGAAAGAAAAAAAAAAAAAAAAAAAAAAAGGGGAAAAATAGAGTGCTACTGTAACAAAGTATCTGGCCTGTAAGCTTTGTGAGCATCTTCCAACTCCCCTCACTTACTCTGAATGAGTGAGGAAAATGCCCCTATAAAAGAAGAAAAGCCAAATCCTAGGTAACCATCACATATTACTGCATTGGTGTAACACCAGTTCTGTTCTCTCTGCAAACAATTTTGGCTAACAGTTTGAGGTTACCATCATCTGCATTCCAATAGCATCCATGATGTGCCTGATGCTCTTCAAATACATCTGAAGATGCAGATTCTGCCCCGAAGAGTTCACAATCAAAGGTGAACATAAAAATAGTCAATGGATTTGGATAATAAGCATCCATACCCAAGGTTTCCCGCACACAGACCCTGACCTGGTGACCCAAGAAGCATTGCATTGATTCCAAGCGTTGCTCTCAGGAAACATCCTTGTTACTCACCATAGGGTGGTTCTGTGCAGTCTTCAACAGCGATAAAGGAAGCTAGAAGCGGAGGAGAGAGAGGAAACCTGAGAAACATACCACTAGAATAAACAGTCCCTTTACAGACTGAATTATTTTAGCCATGAATTACCTAGCACCAGACAAGCAGAGCTGGGAACTCATTTGGTTTCACTTTGCAGGGAGGCATAAGAACCATTTTTTCCAGCTATGTGCTACACGAGCTCCTACCCCCCAAATTTAACCATGAGCATTTGGCAGAACACTGCAGGAACCGAGCTCACCCAGACACCCCCTCCCCTTGCAAACAGCACCAAAAGCCAGCAGTCCCAAGCAGGAAAAGACATCTAACCCAGCCAAATCACAAAGTGCTAGCGCCCCACAGCTACACGCCCTAGCCCAACACACCAGCCCGCACGGTGCCATAGCCCAGTAGCACCCAAGAGCCCACCGTGCTCTATACTGCACTGCTATTAGGGGCATCACGGTAGCACGCACGAGCCCACTGTGCTAGGCGCTCTATACTGCACGGCTATTAGGTGCATCATGGTAGCACTCAGGAGCCCACTGTGGTAGGGCCTACACGCTCTTAGGTGCATTACGGTAGCACCTAGGGGAACCCCCCCGTGGGCCTGGACCGCACGGTGCTAGGCGCTGCTCATCGTTTGCGCTATTCCTGCTTTACGGCAGAGCGCAGGAAGCCCGGAACCAGGGCGCGGCCACGCGCCTTTCTTCCTCTTCCCTTTCGCCTCCTCCTCACCATTCTCCCGCTCGGCTCGGCTTGTGCTCGCTCCTTCCCGCGCCGCGCCCGGCCGCTGTAACCGCGCCCGCCAGCCAACAAAGAGCGCGGCCAATCCGGCTCCTTTCCGAGGCCAGCGGCCGCGCCGCGCTCAGCTAGAGTCGTAAAGCGACACCCCCTTTTACGACAGTGCCGCAAAGAACGGGAGACTGGGAGGGGGCGTCCCCCGTTACCAACAATCCCCTGCTTGACGTTCGCTGCAGTCAGGGTTCCTGATTACCCAGGGTGCTCTGCGGGATTCCACGTGTCCCAGGTCCCTGCCCCGCTGGTGTCCCAGTGCCCTGAGTGCCCACTCTGCTGGCAGGGCTCAGTCCTACTCCCTGGTGCAGAGGGGCTGCTGGCTGCCCCCATTTGTGCGCCACTCATTGTCCAGCCCTGCTTGGAGGGTGAAGCAATGCTGTGGTTGAAATTGTGGCCATCATCCTCAGCACCTCTGCACCAGGGTTTCTAATAGTGATGGCAGGAACTGCCCTTGGCCACCCCAAAAATTCTCTTCCTCCCATTCTTTGATCTTTCTCCTGTCCATGCTGGTGTTCACAGCACACTACCTTCAGCAACTAGACCCTGGACAGGTGAAGAAGTCTATCTTCAGGACCTCACTGCAGCCAGGACTGAGGCCTAAATTTGTTAACATATCTGTGTTAGTCTAGTTCAGCAAAACAAACGAGTCCTGTGGCACTTTTAAAGACTAACAACTTTATTTATCACATGCGCTTTTATGGGCGCAAATCCCACTTTGTCGCTTTTAACTAAATTTATTGGTGTCCATGCAGCCTTCCTAGTGCCTCTCCTATTTCGCTAGGTATAAGCCATACAGTATTGCATTTGGGTAGCAGGCTCACAAATTAGAAACTCAGAAATGAGAAACTATGCTGTCTAGTGTGCGTTTCTCTATCATTTTAAACATAAGATTGAATGGGTCAATAATGCTACCTCAAAATCATTTGCTTACATGGCTGACAAAGGGACAAGTGAAAATCGTACACACTGCAGCTCTTTAATTCTTTGCAGGCTGCAGATACATCCTGTGCACACCTAACTGGCACAGTTGCTTTCTTAGCGTATCTCCCAGTGAACTATTTAACCTGTGGGGCCAGTGTTAGCAACTTTCTGTTTCCTGTGGATGCATCTGGTCAGCCCTAAGAAATTAAAGACCATATATTAATATGCAGAAGTTGTCAAATTAAGTTCTAGTATGGATGAAATATGGTAATTGTTCTTATTACTCAGTATTATATTTTTTCAGATATTTCTAGCTTTAATAGCGTGTTCTCCTCAAAACAGCCATTTAATTGGCAAACACTGAGATGCTCCTCCATACAGTTTATGGCCCTAAATCTGCATCTGTTGGGCGGGTGGTCTGGAAAACACGTAAACTGTTGACACCCTGCCCACCTTTACAATTAACAAGGGTCTACTGGCAGTCTCCTAGTAAAGACATGTAGTGTGGCTCTATCCTATTTTTGGGTAAATGACAAATAGCGGCTCGAGAAGGCCAGAGTGGGTTTTCCTTACACACAGTAAAAGTCTACCATGCTAATAGATCCCCCATACCGCACGCCCATTGGTTGCTGAGTGTGACGTTTATTCCCCCCGCCCCGCCCCTGATGAGCAGCGAGCTGGGGCGCGCCCGGCAGCCCAAAGGCGGGTCTAGCGGCTCCCACCTCCGCCAGCCCGACTCGGCTCTAACAAGCCGCCACGTCACGTTAGGTGACGGTCAGCTGAGGTCGCTCGTGTCACGTGACCTACGGCCCGAATGCGGGCCAGAAAGCAGCTTCCGGTTTTCCTTCCCAGGGCTGCCGGAAGTGGCCGGTTGGGGCCACTCTGCGCCTGGGCCGCCTGCTCTATGCCCCGGGGCGGCCGCCAGGGACGGGTGTGGTCACGTGGGGGGCGGTGCGCGGCTCAGTGTCCAGCAGTCTGTGCAGCGCTCCGGGCGGCCGCGGCTGGGCTGGCTCTAGTGAGCCGAGATGGAGCGGGGCCGGCGGCCGGTGGTGGTGACGGGTAAGGGGGTGGGGGGATGTGGGGGGCTGAGGGTGGGGGATCCTGTGGGGAGGGGGGCTGGGGGGTGAGGGGTTCACATGGGGGTTGGGATAATAGGGGGGCTGGGGG